>OZ025245.1:1908342-2405842 GCA_964019155.1 Osedax fenrisi
TATTATATAATGTATGTTGTGTTATTCAGTGCAGTTATTATATTTTAATATAAAACTATTGAGCGAGCCTTCGAAATGTGATATATATTAGTTGTATATACTATAGTGTTTATAAGTGCGCTTATAAGTGCGTATATATAACAACATATTAAAATATATGTTGCGTTCTTCGTTCACTAATATTATATTAATAACATATTATACTATAAAACTAGAATTAGATGCGATCAAGTGCATGCTTAATAGCAGGGTGGTGTGCTTAGTAGTATTAACGAGGCTACTGCGGATGTCAATTCTTATTCTCTAGGTACTATATATGCGATACGTTGTGTGTGATTGTTTTGTAATGATAAATATACTAATTAATATAACGAATCTATGTATAGTTATAAATATATATGAGTGAATATCATTATATAGTATGTATTAAACTAATAATACATATATCTGATACACACTCTACGATATATATATACAGTGTATATACAGTGTATACTAATGACGTAATAATATACTAGCAGTAACTATGTAACAATACAACTAAACAGAGGTTCTCTATCGGCATTATACGGCTGGGCGCAAGGGTGTGAGTGGTGGTGTCCGGTCACTTAGGCTGTGGGGGCGATAATAGGTGTATTCTCTAATCTAATTATAACGGCACCTGTATGTGCCGGTACATGCTTGTGTACGGTGTAATAGCACTGATTAACACCTCGGGCACCCCTCCTCCACTCTCGACACCTATTAGCGACGGTGGTGGTGACGGCATCGTATTGCGTAACACGACAACACTCACTACACACACGTACATAGGCATGTTACGTCATCAGCAGATGAGTCATTAGCGATTACTAACCTATAGGTTAGAGGAGGAGGAGGAGGAGGAGGATGAGAAGGTTAACTAGCGTTATTAAACGACTAAATACACGACGAGAATAATAACCTTTACGGTATGTGTTTATACTGCAATACACACGTGTATTTAGTGTTGCATGTGAAATATATATATATATATATACTATAGTATATTTATTTAAGTTATAAATACTATATATATACTATATATATATAAGTATTGTCACTGTCAGCGCGTATACGCTCTAGTTCGGGCGACATCGGGTAATCTGGCCCGCGGCGTGTATTCGTGCAGCTCTCGCGGTGTGTATTGCGTAATAACGCTACGGGTGACGTCACAACGCTGGTCACTTAACGGATATACGTAATCCACTGCCCGTCACGTGATGTAACACCGTCGTGGTTCGTGATAATGACTCGCCTAAACAGTGCCTTCTTTAATATTTGAAAGTGGCGGGGCACGATTCCAACAATAATAATTTGGTTTCTAATTGTATATGAAATACATGTTAAATTACTAATAAAATACGTGTCCTACCGATTTGTAAAAATAAATAGGATTACGATATAATGAAAAGATTATTTTGTCGTGGGCAAACAAATTAAAGGTGAGGGGCAAACAATAATAGTTGGGTAACTTCGCACAAAAGATCTTTTATTAAAGCACTGATATACTATACAATGTATACACGCATGCATACATAACTAGTATACATAATAAATACTATATAGTGGTTATTACGTGGTGTGTGGGTGTGTGTGCGACTTATGTAATGACGGTTACTACAGTATCGCACAACTGCGAGGTAATGGGGTGCGGCCCGTTTACCTTACCCCACCACCACCCTATGTATATTGTACCCGAGGGTAATCCTGTCAAGCGTGTAATTCTATTGTAATCTTCGATCGCCTACTTTTTTCACCTATACGTGAATACCACCAGCTATATCTCGTCGTATCGTATTACCATTATCTCGACTCGAATTTGTATTATTTGTTTTCGGTATTTAAATAAACATCCTATAGAATGTTTATTCGAGTAAAAACGTATACGTACCGCCTACCTATCTCACGTGTCTATACCCGTGTATAAACGCTTCTATGTATCACGTGACTATGCTGACTGCAACACGTGACCGGATGTTGTTGTTGTCGGTTACATCTCACCAAGGACGTGTCCTAGCTATTTCCGCTATCGATAGTGGTCACGTGACGCTAAAGCTGAGCTAGTGGCGCCGCCGGACGGACACACGGACGGTGACGCGAGATCTCTAAGAAAGTAGTCATTGACTATGACGTAATAGTAGATGTGCCCCGTGGTAGTGTACTACTAGTGTAGACAGCTATGTGTACATAATAAACGTGTATGTAAATACTAACATATATTAATAACTTTGAATTATATATGTATATATATATATATATATATATATATATATATATATATATATATATATGATATTGACTTATTTATAAGGTATGACTTTATATATTTTCTTGTATAACACACTATAGTTTATTATAACAATATAACAATATATATATATATATATATCGTATTGACTTCAGCACTTCTTCCAAGCGATAATCGCGATATCACGTGGGCGTAACAATGTCACGTGTTATTAACTATAATTCCCGGGAGGTATACCACCCCGTTAGGTGGGTTTAGTGTGTTAGAGAACTATGGCCTATTTATAGACATTTTTGTAAAGGTATTCATTATTCTATCCTTGTCAGCTATTAATAGTACATATTTATCGCACACACACACACACACACACACACACACACACACACACACACACACACACACATGCATATCGTAGTATCGCTACACCTGAGATCAATAGATAACAAAGTCTAGTTATAATCACGAGTCTAGATTCGTAAGTCACCCTATATAATAGTATACTGTATATGTGATTCTGGGTATGGTATATAGTAGGTATGGTATATAGTAGGTATGGTAGGTAGTATACTTGATAGTTATTCGTCATCATCATCGTCATCCGTATCACCATCTTGGTCATTATCACCACCACCATCACCATTACATATAGTATTATGATATGTTATTACCTAATCAGATATAGTCTATACACTAGCACTATGTGTATTACATCGCGTATAGTGTATCGGTAGCCAATAGACACCAGTAGACGTGCAGTGTAGTGTAGTGTAGTGCATGTGATATGACCGCTAGCTCTTACACCGCGTATTGTTGTACGTATAATCACAGTTACGCAATACTTGTGTTCTCGTTA
The DNA here is from genome assembly GCA_964019155.1 of Osedax fenrisi. Lineage (NCBI taxonomy): Eukaryota > Metazoa > Annelida > Polychaeta > Sabellida > Siboglinidae > Osedax > Osedax fenrisi. The sequence goes on from OZ025245.1 coordinate 1,911,465, forward strand.
CGTAATCCACTAGTGCGTACGTGATAATACCTCTATTGTGTTGTTACAATAACCAGCGACGTTACCTAATAGAGGTTAATCCCTTAGGTAAACTGCGTACGAGGGGAGGGGCTATTAAGTAAATAGGGGCGTGGCTTAGATAGTCGTTGTAACGCCCACTCGTGCTTCGTTCGTGCAATACACATGTGTACGGCTAGTCTATTGGCCCCTCCCTTTATTGAAAGTCGTGATAGAGTGAAACAGAGTCGCTGATGCATCGTGGGGAATGTGTCATCTTAGAATGTAACCGATATATTACTTGAATTTGTATTTATATATATATATATATTTCACACTCTCTCTTTTTCAAACACTCTCCATCACTCTATAGAGTAGGGTATACCCCTATCCCTTTGAATATCGACGCTTGACTCCATCGATACCTTTAGCTCCTCCCACAATTCTATAAATAGATGACACACCACACACTATTAAATACATACACACACATATACACGTAAGGATAGCTACGTAGAGTGCATCCGTTAACTGACCCGGGGTCAATTCGCTACTTCCGGTCATAATATCGATGTCCTTAGTTCGTGTCCTCGGTAAAGATAATACCCGCTGGACGATGAGGTAATTAAATTATCGATACGCCGTATAAACACTGATGCTGCTGCTGCTGCTGCTGCATAATGCATGGATGCCTTATCACACGCATAGCAGTGCGCACACGCATAGGAGTACAAGGATACGTTTATACATGTGTGCTGCTGTATGTGCGTGTATTGGCTACACATACCCATGTGCTATATTAACGTATATATTTGTATACCCATATATATATTATATACTTTGTTATTAGTATACGTGTACTATTCGTTAAGTACCGTTACGGGACATGTCCTTGAATATGACCTGCAGGACATGCTTCCTCATACAGAAGGTGCGTATCAATACCGTCTATAGCTATAGCAGTATACTAACGATACTATGTATTGTTGTGCGGTCTATTGACTTAATAACACACACACACACATTAGTGCGGCGTGTAGACAATACCACGTGTGGCTAACAATAGCGTGTGTGTGTGTGTCGCAGTGGTAGGAACACACTGTAGGTGTGTGTGAGGGTATGTGTGTGTGTGTTAGAGAGTAGTATGCTCGAGTGTGAATATTGCAGGGGAGATATTACGCATGTATATAAGCTTTAGATTAGTCTCTATAGCGAAGTTGTGTGTATATACAGTTAACTCTCTATATCTCAGAATGCAAGGGGGGAGAAGAAGTGTGTCCGATGTATCGATTTCCGAGATAACGAATTACTCTTACATATATTTACGTAGGTACGCGTGAAAACTAAAATTGATACAAAATCTGCGTTAGGTTACCGAAATCTCAAAACGGAGTTTTATCTTACAGGCGTGTACATAGCTGTATACGGTAAGAGATAAGAGATAAGAGATACGCACACTGTAATGTACACATACTACTGTTACGGTGTGCGTATGCGCGTTCTTATCTGTTACCCGTTGTTGTGTGTGTAAGATAGCGTGTTGTTGTTGTTGTTGTTGTTGTCTAGCCGGCTGCTTTCACTGGTACATGTGTAGGCCTTATAAGGTATTGTAGAACACTATTAGTATACCTATTACGAGTACATATGTGGGCCTCAGTACACTATTAGTATCCCTATTACGAATACATATATAGGCCTCAGTACACTATTAGTATACCTATTACGAGTACATATATAGGCCTCAGTACACTATTAGTATACCTATTACGAGTACATATGTGGGCCTCAGTACACTATTAGTATACCTATTACGAATACATATATAGGCCATAGAACAGTGTAGACCCGTCGAACGTATGACACACACGTCAGGTTATAACGTGTACACTGTATACGCACACACCTGACATCATGTTTGTGACATCGTATCACAGACCGACTTAGTTATTCTTACTCCACACACACACACAGTAACGTCTACACATGTATAAGTAGATGTACCGCACGAACACACGTTCAATATACGTCGTGTAGTAGTACAGCGTAGCCTATAGGCTCAGTAACGGGTCGCTCGTGTGTGTGTGTGTGTGTGTGTGTGTGTGTGTGTGTTAGTGTGTGTGTGTTAGTGTGTGTGCTACACTACGTGTTCACGTAACATTCGTTATATAATCGTTAATAGGACATAGGATATAGCTATATCGTGATATCGTGATTGTATATACGAACAAAATCTGTTTTTTTTGTGGGCCAAAATTTAAAAGTCCCGGTCAAAACAATAGTTTATATATTTGCCCACAAAATACCCCTAAACAAGCACTACTAATAACATCACCAGTATATAAATAACATCAGTATGTATACATGTTATGCCCATATATGTTATCTATATATACCGATATATAGTCGGTACTGCGTTGGATACCCTAACATCTCTGCTACAGCACAGCACAGACGTGTTCACACGGGCTACCACAATACACAGTGTGTGTGTGTCACACTGTCGCGATCTGAGATAGCGCCAACTGTTAACCGATAACGTACGTAAACACGACGCTGACATGTGACACGTGAAAGGTCGACACGCCCTTCTCTCGTTCGCAGTAAATACGTTACACTCGAAGCGCGTCCGTAAACTTGCATAAAGAATTGACGGAAGTACCTAAACCACGCTTTAGGTAGCAGGTACCGTGTCTGATAACTTGCTGTACGGTAAGGGTATGTGTAGTGGGCGTGTCTATCACCTAGTATGTTGTGCGCGATGCATACCGTAACCTAATAGGTCTTATAATAATAAGCAATTTACGCTTATCTCTATAAATAGATAAGCCGTCGCCGATAGAAGTTACGAGTAATGATTGACAGCTAGGATAACTAGTAGGCGTAACATAATTTCTATTTATAGATTACTCTTTAAACTTTAAACTTGTCGTGGTGATAAAGGCGGCGGGCGGGTGGGGGATGCGGTACTATAGTAGCCTATGTAGACGTGTGTGTGTGGATGTATTAATAACACACACGCACCTATACACGTAACGTGTGTTTAGACCGCACAGTGTGTGGTGTGGTGTGCGCGACCGTTCTAATTATACTATTATTTATACTACGTAGAGTGCTTGCCAAACTATAGATATCCTCCTCATCCTTTATCGTAACCCCTGGCAACACTGTACGCAATCAACACGTATGTTAACTGTCTATAGTTAACTATTACGTAGTATCTGTTATATAATGATAGATATAGATTAATAACAAATTAGATTACGCTAAATTATTATTTTGTTAATTACTACGTTTAATCACCGCACAATACGCCGCAGCGTATATTTGTGATGTTTGTCATTTACTCTACACACTATAATTATCGTGTCAAGCTTCTCGTATTACTATATGATATACCTTATCTAAATAGGAAAATAATATACTATATATATTTATATATTTATATATTTAGTGGGGATGTACCTATTACGACAGTTCTGTGATATTCCGGTGATGATGGCATGCGTTGATCTCATCATTATATAACCAGTAATATTAGTGTATATTAATGAGTGTGTGATAGCTATATCTATATACCAATATATTGGCATATTGGTTAGTGCGTGGTAGTTGTTAGTATTGGCTTATGGGTTACTAGAGTGCTGTACTATAGCACAACGTGCTGTACAGTGTTCACTATATTATATGTCACAGTGGTTTTAGAAGCGCTTACAATAGTATAACCGAACGACCGAGTAGAATAACTTTTATTAATAGGGTACTGGAGAGTGGAAACTCCCGCCATCGGTGATGTTCATCGAAGCCTGACGACATGCGTAACGCACGCCTCTCCCGCCACTCTCCCGCTCGCCTGAAAGTCTCCCATCTGCACCAGTATTTCGAGTGCGTGCCTATTTTCCACACACATACGCGCACACACGAGTGCATCGCCTTGCATTGTTTACGTACGACCCCTATCGAGAGAGACAGATATATAGACTAGCGACTATCTTTAGATAGACACACTTCAAGCACTACTGACACTGGTGATAATAGTGATGATGATGCTGTGGATGCTGATGATAATACTGTGGATGCTGATGATAATACTGTGGATGCTGATGATAATACTGTGGATTCTGATGATAGTACTGTGGATGCTGATGATAATGCTGTGAATGCTGATGATAATACTGTGGATGCTGATGATAATGCTGTGAATGCTGATGATAATACTGTGGATTCTGATGATAGTACTGTGGATGCTGATGATAATGCTGTGAATGCTGATGATAATACTGTGGATGCTGATGATAATACTGTGGATGATAGTGATGATAATACTGTGGATGCTGATGATAATACTGTGGATGCTGATGATAATACTGTGGATGCTGATGATAATACTGTGGATGCTGATGATAATACTGTGGATGCTGATGATAATACTGTGGATGCTGATGATAATACTGTGGATGCTGATGATAATACTGTGAATGCTGATGATAATACTGTGGATGCTGATGATAATACTGTGGATGCTGATGATAATACTGTGGATGCTGATGATAATACTGTGGATGCTGATGATAATACTGTGGATGCTGATGATAATACTGTGGATGCTGATGATAATACTGTGGATTCTGATGATAATACTGTGGATGCTGATGATAATACTGTGGATTCTGATGATAGTACTGTGGATGCTGATGATAATGCTGTGAATGCTGATGATAATACTGTGGATGCTGATGATAATACTGTGGATGATAGTGATGATAATACTGTGGATGCTGATGATAATACTGTGGATGCTGATGATAATACTGTGGATGCTGATGATAATACTGTGGATGCTGATGATAATACTGTGAATGCTGATGATAATACTGTGGATGCTGATGATAATACTGTGGATTCTGATGATAATACTGTGGATGCTGATGATAATACTGTGGATGCTGATGATAATACTGTGGATGCTGATGATAATACTGTGGATGCTGATGATAATACTGTGGATGCTGATGATAATACTGTGGATGCTGATGATAATACTGTGGATGCTGATGATAATACTGTGGATGCTGATGATAATACTGTGGATGCTGATGATAATACTGTGGATGCTGATGATAATACTGTGGATGCTGATGATAATACTGTGGATGCTGATGATAATACTGTGGATGCTGATGATAATGCTGTGGATGCTGATGATAATACTGTGGATGCTGATGATAATACTGTGGATGCTGATGATAATACTGTGGATGCTGATGATAATACTGTGGATGCTGATGATAATACTGTGGATGCTGATGATAATACTGTGGATGCTGATGATAATACGGTGGATGATAGTGATGATAATACTGTGGATGCTGATGATAATACCTTGGATTATGATGATAATACTGTGGTTGATGCTGGTTATGAAGCTGGTTATGATGGTGATACTGGTGGTGGTGATGATTATTATATTATATTATATAATACTATATCTATATATGCATATACACGCCATGTTACATCATAATACAGTTCTTCATAGTAGTTTATATACATCAACAATTACCTGTATTAGTTACCTGTATTAGTAGTACTAATTAGTAGTACTGATTGCTACAGGTTATTATTATCTATGCATATTACAGCACATGTTGTTGATATATGTCTATACGTGGTACTGTCTAATGTTATTAATATGTTACTACTATAGTTACTATACAAATGTATATATATATATATATATATATGTATATTTTATATAAAACCATGAATATGAATATAAAATACATATATAATATCACCGATCTAAATGATACGATAATTATAAAATTAAATACTCTTACATATTAAATATACGCCCACTTCGAAGAGACCGCCGTCACCCGTCACCTCCAGGCTATTGTTATCGCGTGCCACCATTGTGACACCCCTACGACGTGTAGTCGACACGGGGTAATACAATAGAAACGTTGTCAACGGGTGAGTTATCGATCCCCCCCACCCACCCACACGTTGATCAAAACGTATGTTTACCCGCTTATAGGTCACTTACCTATAAGTATTTATGAAGTATATAAATATAGGTATTAACTTTTATGTTTACACAATGACATACTGTAAACTATATACATTATACGTGTATGCTACAAGGTGTAGTTATTGTATACAGTATACTGTATATATATATATGTATACATTATATATTAGTAGTATCAAATGTATTGCAATACATTATAACCATTTGACCCCTTAGAAAACATCGTTATGTGATTTAACACTAAATACTATTATATATTAGTATATAATAGTATTACCAGAACCCTTTGGTATTACTATGCACTTTAGTATAGTAAACTCTATACTAATACTATATATATATTATTATAAGTAGTATTATAACACATATACGCATATAGATATACATGTGTACACTGTGGCAGTGTGTGTAATATCGCTATAGAAGAGCTCATGTTTACTGATGTATAAGTCACGTGTGTAGGGGATTAGTTATTCTCTTAGTTAAGAAGCAATCAACGACGTGTTCTTGTTATAGAACTTTATTCTAATGTATGTATATATGTATATGTATATAAACTTATATATAAGTTGTAGTATTGTATTACACACTATAGTGTTGTATAGGATGTATACATTATGATTAATGACAGTGCAATGATGTCAATGACTGCATAATGACTATAGTTAAAAACATATCCTCGTATACGTATGCTCCTATCCTCGTATGTTCATGTCCTCGTATGCCGATGTCCTCGTATACATATACGCACATGTAGACATGCACGCATGAAAGCATGGTCGTATGCGTGAAGACTCGACGTAAAGAGGCCGGTAGAGGCGCGCATGTTTGTTTGTGTAGAGCGGCGCGGTTAAAGTGTTCTATTCCTAATGACGCAAGAGGTATGATGTAACACCGGAGGGATGATGTAACACAGCTATCGGGCAATCGTTATCGATGATTGCATCATTCGCTTGAAGCGAACGCTTAATGTATTACGTAATCAGATTAGCTCACGTATACAGTTCACTTATAGTTGTACACACCGATACTATGACTTATTGTCATATAACTAACTATATACATAATTAATAATGCACACATACTAAATATACCAGTATTAATTATATATTAATATAACTAAACTTATATACATATACACTATTTGAACACTGGTAGTAGGTTGACCTATAGGTTATACGGTCATAACAACTATGTTCTAGAAAATGAAATACATCGTGTAATAAGTATCTGTGTTGTTGTTAATAGAGCTAGAGTTTCTCTCTTGCTCTGTGTTGTTAACCGTGTTCAGTTGTAAGCGATACCAGCCAATGATTATATCGTTATCTGTGTGTGTGTGTGTGTGTGTCAGTGATAAATAGTGGTTGCATATTAATAATAATAGAGTGGACAAATTAATAACAATGGAAGTTAATCATACACGCTATATTGGACAGTCAAAACTTATTATTGTCCAATCAATCATATATTAGTAGTAATATATTCTAGTACTACTAGGCTTATAGTAAAACAGACGGTACATAATCAAACACACACACATATATATATATATATATATATATATATATATATATATATATATATATATATATATATATATATATATATATATATATGCGTATATATACACACGAACACACACACATACACACACAATATTTGTCACACGTGTGATGGCATTAATGTAATGTTAACAACAAATAGTAAACAACCGGATAATGAATGAATGAGTCATGTTACGAATATCTGAGTCATAGCATTCACTGACCATTGGACGGTTTATACGTCGGACAGTCTGGACGGAGGTGCAATGTAATTAATGAAATAACACCACGTATCGATACGGACAAGTATCAATATTGATTTATTGATTGATTGATTGATTGATATAGAGAATTGATAGTTATACACGAATAATATAACGGCATACAACATCAATGTAATACATACAGAAAAGTATATATATATATATATATATATATATATATATATATATACTTTATATATACATAAATGTATTAACTGGGCCAATGTCCGATATCCAGTAGTAGTTAACAGAGAGTGCGCATCGTTATGCAATATTCTCGTATCGTTGCGTAATAGTTAACAACACTAGTAGCGCCACCTACAGTATACATCGTCAACATTACTATATAGTATAGTATAGTATATACTACAAGTGACCTTGCAGTGTAATCGTGTAATGTAGTATTCGTACTACACTTTATTGTCGACATGTGGTATAAATGTGTGGTGTGCGACTTACAGTGTGCGGCGTATATTGGTTAATTCACACCCTCGCACACACACGCACACACACTCGCACTATGCGACTAACAGAGTACGTTAATCCGAGCCTGAGAATTTAATTTGTTGAGTTCATTAATTCTTTTTTATAGACATACAGATAAATAATAGCTATAAATAAATTTCACACTGCGTTTAAGTGTGTGAGTGTTATTTATTGGTCGAGGTAAGTCGATTGACTAAGGTGGTGGACGGCTGTAACGCCCTCTCGGACATCTAAAGTGGTCACGTGAGACATCTAAACAGTCACGTGAGAAGTGTAAACATCACGTGGTCACGTGTGTGTGTAAATAGTTTACGTAAGATAAGATAATAACAAGCGGTGTGCTGGTGTGTGTGTGCGGGAGCCATACTGTGCGGGCGCTCACTATCTTCCACTAGGTAAACACACACACACACACACTCACACACACAGATAGTAGTGGACGCTAGTTACGTAGGAATGTAGGCCGGTATTACAAGACCTCTGTGGTCAATATTACTGCGGCGGTGGTGGTCAACAAATCATAGATAGGGAGAGAGGGGCTCGAGTATCTCTCGAGTATAGAGGGTGGGGGGGCGGGGGGGGGGTTATAGTAGACTTTGATCCCTCGCTATTTACTTACTGGTCGTCACATGACCACTACTATAGTAGTGTACCGGATGGGGTGCGGGTGTTTCACCCGATGACCTCATTCCCATGAGTGATGGCGCATATGTGGCTATCTGCTATTCATTAATATGTATACACACACACATACCCACATATATGATAATAATATTTATTTATTGAAATCACACATATATATATATTGAATACAATACAAATATAGGATACAAATGATATATATAATAACTAATCATAAACTCGTGTGTTCAGTGAACTATTGTTAGTGGTACATTACACTACTCGCGTCTATATATAGTAATAATAATAGTTCTGGAATGTCGCTTAGCCCTATCTCTCTCTCAACAGTTATCTAGATAGTATACTATACTATCAGCATTACCACCGACGCGCATGGCTAGCACGTGACCTCACTTCGGACGATGACCTTGACCGCTGACCTTGACCGCTAACGACTTTAGAATCACTCTCGTTGAGCGAATTGTAAGCACATTATAACAATAGCATGCGCGTACCGGGTACCGGGTTCATCACGTGACATCTAGATGTGTTCGCGTACTCTGTACGATTATGTAATACACTTAACTCTCGATATCTCTGACTTCGAGGAAATGTATCTGAGATATGGAATTATTCTCGGCGTATGACATACGCCGTATGTGTACGAAGTTAACTAGCATTCATAACAATCATGCGTCAGCCGAGTTTATAAGATAAAGAGAGTCTGAGATAGCGGGAGTTCGTTGTACGTGTTGTTGGGTGCACTGGTAGTTTGTTACATCGTATTCACACTAAGATATTAACGTGTTTTATTACATATTTAGGGTGATAATTAATACCCTATAGGGTGTTAGTAACCCCATTATGTGTGTGTATAAACACCCTATAGTGACCTTAGTTAACACCTAGTGGGTGGTCTATAGTTCACAACCTCTATGTATTACTGTATATCTGCATATGTATTAAGGTCGGCTAGCGAACTAGAATCACACACCGAGGTTAAGGAGTGTAAGTTTATTAGATCCGATGCGCCACTAATCGCGAATATTCTGCACTAAACGCGAATATTCGCCATTAATCGCGAATATTCTGCACTAAACGCGAATAAGACTCGCGGTTGTATAGATCATACACGTAGTAGGGAATCACGGAATACATTATCACGTGACGTGTATTAACGGTTTCTCTTTACACGTACCGCGCGTGTGCGACGTGTATGACCTCTAGGTCAAGGTCAGAGGTACACCGTGAACGCCGATTATTAATTAAAGTGTACACATAATTAAAGCTTAATGCGTAACGTATAGGAATAGCTGTTGCACGCATGCGTGGTAGGGTAAAGGCTCGAGGTGTGTGATACACTAAGTATCATATCGCATGTTGTACATCGTACTGTAATGTGTGTGTGTGTGTGTGTGTGTGTGTGTGTGTGTGTGTGTATATAGTATACCCTATTGTATACTGCGTGGAACATACACTATTAATACAATAATAATTATAATACGAATTAATTGTTTGGAAATATGTTAGTATATTAAAGTATGAATGAATATTTATTTCCTTAATATTGAATATAGAATATACAGTTCGTGAAGTAAGTTACTAATCTATCGCTAAACAGATTGTATATATATTATTTGTATACATATTATATGCAGTGCACAATATGTGTTACATACCTCACCTTGATACGAGTTAACACACAATGCTGGTGATTCTATTGTACATAAGAATTGTATACATGCCTACATGCCTACATGCCTACATATATACATGCCTACATATATACATGCCTACATATATATTTGATATCAAAATATATACAACATAAAAACTAGTATTTAAAATACTATTTATGTATTATTTAGATTATAATTACAAAATAGATATGTATTATATATATATATATATATATATAATTTTAAAATATATACCAAAGATTTTCCGAAGGAAAGATATAACACTTACGCGAAATCGTGTAATTTGAATTTGTATACAAAATACCCTGGTGCCACCTATAGCGGGTTACTTTTAGGAACTATGCGTTGTTTATAATGTAAATTCGTATTTAACTATACACTTTTAAAATGTTAAATAATATGCTTCAAATTAATATTTATATGATGAAAACTAAGTGTTCATTACTAATATATAACAAACAAATATGATATTTATGTTTTAAATGCTATAAGTATATATTTAGTACGTACAAGTTAATTTATATTGCATGTAATTTAATAGAGCAATGAAAACATTGTTGTATGCAAACAGAGCCGAACCTAAATCTATTTCAGTGATTTCGATACTACTGCTAGCAGTGGCTGGGGATATTACTAAATTACGTTGCATGCATAGGGAGTGTTATATCTTTGCTTCGCAAAATCTTTGTATATACTGTGTATATAGTATATACCATATAAGTAGTTAATAATACACTTTATAATATATATATATATATATCATTTACATATCACCTGCTATTCACTTGATTCATTTAATATACTATAACCTATAGTGTATACTATAGTATATTAATATACTTTAAACTATAGTATATTATTTATATATATATAAACTGATATATATATATATATATATATACATATATTAAGTGAATATCAGATACATTGTAAATTCTATATGAAATGAATATTCAGAATACATTGGAAGTTGTACTGACTCGATACTATAGTACTATATAATGTATACTGTATACTGTATGTATGCAGTGCACATTGTTCAGTCCACTGGTGATTACCATGTTCAGCCGCATACCTGTGTAGTGTTATTGGTTTCTATGTACCTATCAGTAGAATTAGGCCCCGCCCCTCGCCACGCCCATAGCCGATAGAGCGTGTAAATTGTACGTTACCCTATTAATTTGATTGATTGGCGATGGATTATGAAAATAAATAAACTATAGTATATTAACTACAGTTATTGAGTATACTCAATACAAATTTTGATATTGGGGATAAATCCATAAATATTTAACGTGTGCACATGGTACATATAATGTTTAACATGGAGTATAGAAATACAAAATAATAAAAAAGGACTAAAATTCGTTTCGCAATTTTTGTTGTCACAAGCTGTCATATATAAATATTATTTCGAAAAATCGTCATAACAATTATATTTTTTCTTATAATGCATGTTTTTGAGAACGTCGACATTATTTTTGTTTATAAATATATAGTAATTTGGACATAATTATGAAATTATTATGAATTATATTTTTTTCATTACAAATGGCTCACAAATTAATACTTATCATGTTTGTTGTTATACTTTCGTTCAATAACACACATTTTAAGTAAAAATTATTGATTTTATTTTATGTATTACCCATACCCATTGTATGTATTACCCATGTTATACATATTGTATACAATATGTAAATATTGTATGTACCCATGTTAAACTGTAATGCACTATCGCTACTCTCTGGTCATCCAAAATATCCACATTTTGTCGAGTTTTTAATATATATAATTTATTTATTTTCAAAATGCATCGCTAATCAATCAAATAAATGCATAACCCTAACAGTGTACGTCGAACGTAAATAGCGAACCGGTAGGGTTGGTCACCTTAACAATAGGCGAATTACGTCACAATAGGCAAGTGGCGTCACTCGAAAGTGAACGAAACTTTATTAATGAGGGGGTAATTACTCTAATTAAGGGTTATTAAAACCGGCACCGCACCTTCATGGTATTTTATAGATAGGTAATCCAATCTATAAGTATACTTATATATTTGTGTAAACACACGTTGTAAGATTACCTATCTCTAACGGGTGTACCTGTGGGAGGGGTAGCCCCACCCTGTACTCTATATAGTACCTCGTTAGCAAGAGTGTCCGCCGGGTGGTTAATAACATTATGGGCGTGTCTGGGTGGTTACTACTAAATAAGGGCGTGTCCGGAATATAAAGGAGGAAAAATAAATGTATTTAATATTAATTTAGAATGTATTAAATTAGTAATAAATGTAAAGTTTCCGATCTCGACTATATATAGAACGAATCTCGGATAACGACGTTCATATATAACGACGTTCCTTCCTCTCCATGACGTAACACTGTTCTGAGTGTGTAGTGCGATGACTCACCTTTATCGATACCTCAGTTACGTAATAACTTAATGAATTCCACCGAACCAGAGATAGAGGGGGAGAGTCGATCTCACTATGACGCAATAGATATTGAGAAGCTCATACCGACTATTTCCACACACGCACACATGTGTGTGAGTCGCATACACACATGTTGTAACCAAAGGGGCTTTGTTGTAACTGTGATTACATAATAGTACTTTGTATTAACCAATGGACGATTCTAATATCTTATATGTGATGCAAGTTTATCCAGCATTAATTAACCATTTCTACTAATATATATATATATATATATGTTTGTATTAGATACATTCTTATATCATCGTAATACATAAATGAATGAACAAAAGTTCGCAAATAGTGTTACAATAGAGTTATGCTACGATGCGCATGACTAAGCGCACGTACTAGCGTGTGACTGCGCATGCGTTTAGTCATGATACACGGGGTATGACTAGAAACGCTGCAGGGTATGTCCCCAGCATTCGGTGACCTCGCTTGACCTCGTATTGACCCCTTTGCGCATCGAACCGTAAACAAGTATAGTTCATGATGTATTACTTGCTATAGGCAGTAATCTATAGAGAGGCATCGAGTTGGCATACGTACATACATGTACTTACATATGAATAGCGTATCTTACGCGTGTATTACTTGTGATACTAAATTCCATTAAATATATCACTTTTATATTTATATTTAATAATTTAGTAACATATTCTATTAACTGATTGCATTACTTCACTACCAGTATTAACTTGCCTACATCTAAACTATATCGACATGTTATACATCTATATATATATATATATATATACTACATATAATGTAGTGTACGATGTACATTAATGTACATATTACAATGTACATGGTACTAGTTAAATGTACATTAATCTACACGTTACAATGTACAATTTCAATTAAATACCAGTATTTAACTAGTATGTTCGGTTGCCACTGTAGATTAAACAGGTCATTGTACCCAGTACATTGTACACTGTACACTGTGCATTGTACACTGTACACTGTGTATATTGTACAGTGTACAACGGTATATAATGTACAACAGTAAATTATAAACTGGGAGACGGCAAGGCATTCAAATAACATAAATCAAGAAGTTTCTCATGCAGTCTTATGATACACACGTGAATTTTAATATACACAACATATATACACACATATATACACACATATATATATATATATATATATATATATATATATACACGCATAATCTCCTGGGATCAATTAAACAGTATGCATGCGTGGGTTTTAAACATGTGCTATACAAGAGCACACACACACACGCACACACACACGCACACACACACGAGCGCACACACAACAACAAAAGGAGCATTGTCTTTGTTGACCTGTGTACTGCGCATAATTAACAATATACGGCCAACACGCTGCGTGTTCGTATTACGTGACATTACGTAAGCCATTGTTCTAATTGGGAGAGCACACCATATTTGTGTTTTCATTATACACGCTGTATTGTACAATGTACATTGTACAGTGTACAGTGTACACTGTACATCATTTACAAATAAAATAAAAAAATGTCGTTAATTTTTAATATAAATTTCTATCTTTTTTAATATTATTGTTGCTTTTTGAATTTGTGTAGAAATATCGCAGATCTATTTCATTGTAGGTCATTACTGATAAGAAACGAGTATACACTTTATTGTATACTTATGTATACGTATTAGGTACGATATGTAATATACGCTGTGTACATTGTGTACATTGTGTACATTGTGTACAATGTGGACATTGTGTACATTGTGTACATTATGTACATAGTGGACAGGACACGTGCATTATTATATAACAACAATAGCGAGATGGGTCACTGTTATCACAGGTCCGGTTCGCGAGTGTGGGAAGGAGATAGCACTATCAGTAGGGCAGTTTATCCTCGGGGATTAGTGGTGGGCAGTGTAGTGGTGGTGGGCAGTAGTAATCAGTAGTGTGTTGGTCAGTGTAGTGATCAGTATAGTGGTCAGTGTAGTGGTGGTCAGAGTAATCAGTAGTGTGTTGATCAGTATAGTAGTGGTCAGTAGTGTGGTGGTCAGTATAGTAGTGGTCTGTAGTGTGGTGGTCAGTATAGTGGTCAGTGTAGTGGTGGTCTGTAGTAATGGTCAGTATAGTGGTCAGTGTAGTGGTGGTCTGTAGTGTGGTGGTCAGTATAGTGGTCAGTGTAGTGGTGGTCTGTAGTGTAATGGTCAGTGTAGTGGTGGTCTGTAGTGTAATGGTCAGTGTAGTGGTGGTCTGTAGTAATGGTCAGTATAGTGGTCAGTGTAGTGGTGGTCTGTAGTGTGGTGGTCAGTATAGTGGTCAGTGTAGTGGTGGTCTGTAGTGTGGTGGTCAGTATAGTGGTCAGTGTAGTGGTGGTCTGTAGTGTAATGGTCAGTGTAGTGGTGGTCTGTAGTGTAATGGTCAGTGTAGTGGTGGTCTGTAGTAATGGTCAGTATAGTGGTCAGTGTAGTGGTGGTCTGTAGTGTGGTGGTCAGTATAGTGGTGGTCTGTAGTGTAATGGTCAGTGTAGTAGTGGTCTGTAGTGTAATGGTCAGTATAGTAGTCAGTGTAGTGGTGGTCTGTAGTGTGGTGGTCAGTATAGTGGTCAGTGTAGTGGTGGTCTGTAGTGTGGTGGTCAGTATAGTGGTCAGTGTAGTGGTGGTCTGTAGTGTGGTGGTCAGTATAGTGGTCAGTGTAGTGGTGGTCTGTAGTGTAATGGTCAGTGTAGTGGTGGTCTGTAGTGTAATGGTCAGTGTAGTGGTGGTCTGTAGTAATGGTCAGTATAGTGGTCAGTGTAGTGGTGGTCTGTAGTGTGGTGGTCAGTATAGTGGTGGTCTGTAGTGTAATGGTCAGTGTAGTAGTGGTCTGTAGTGTAATGGTCAGTATAGTAGTCAGTGTAGTGGTGGTCTGTAGTGTGGTGGTCAGTATAGTGGTCAGTGTAGTGGTGGTCTGTAGTGTAATGGTCAGTATAGTAGTCAGTGTAGTGGTGGTCTGTAGTGTGGTGGTCAGTATAGTGGTCAGTGTAGTGGTGGTCTGTAGTGTAATGGTCAGTATAGTAGTCAGTGTAGTGGTGGTCTGTAGTGTGGTGGTCAGTATAGTGGTCAGTGTAGTGGTGGTCTGTAGTGTGGTGGTCAGTATAGTGGTCAGTGTAGTGGTGGTCTGTAGTGTAATGGTCAGTGTAGTGGTGGTCTGTAGTGTAATGGTCAGTGTAGTGGTGGTCTGTAGTAATGGTCAGTATAGTGGTCAGTGTAGTGGTGGTCTGTAGTGTGGTGGTCAGTATAGTGGTGGTCTGTAGTGTAATGGTCAGTGTAGTAGTGGTCTGTAGTGTAATGGTCAGTATAGTAGTCAGTGTAGTGGTGGTCTGTAGTGTGGTGGTCAGTATAGTGGTCAGTGTAGTGGTGGTCTGTAGTGTAATGGTCAGTATAGTAGTCAGTGTAGTGGTGGTCTGTAGTGTGGTGGTCAGTATAGTGGTCAGTGTAGTGGTGGTCTGTAGTGTAATGGTCAGTATAGTAGTCAGTGTAGTGGTGGTCTGTAGTGTGGTGGTCAGTATAGTGGTCAGTGTAGTGGTGGTCTGTAGTGTGGTGGTCAGTATAGTGGTCAGTGTAGTGGTGGTCTGTAGTGTAATGGTCAGTGTAGTGGTGGTCTGTAGTGTAATGGTCAGTGTAGTGGTGGTCTGTAGTAATGGTCAGTATAGTGGTCAGTGTAGTGGTGGTCTGTAGTGTAATGGTCAGTGTAGTGGTGGTCTGTAGTGTAATGGTCAGTGTAGTGGTGGTCTGTAGTAATGGTCAGTATAGTGGTCAGTGTAGTGGTGGTCTGTAGTGTGGTGGTCAGTATAGTGGTGGTCTGTAGTGTAATGGTCAGTGTAGTAGTGGTCTGTAGTGTAATGGTCAGTATAGTAGTCAGTGTAGTGGTGGTCAGTATAGTGGTGGTCAGTATAGTGGTCAGTGTAGTAGTGGTCTGTAGTGTAATGGTCAGTATAGTAGTCAGTGTAGTGGTGGTCTGTAGTGTGGTGGTCAGTATAGTGGTCAGTGTAGTGGTGGTCTGTAGTGTAATGGTCAGTGTAGTGGTGGTCTGTAGTGTAATGGTCAGTATAGTGGTCAGTATAGTGATGGTCAGTGTAGTGGTGGTCTGTAGTGTAATGGTCAGTGTAGTGTTCAGTGTAGTGGTGGTCTGTAGTAATGGTCAATAGAAGTGCCACAACTAAACCAATAGTAAACATGCTAGAGCTAGTGTTAGACCGCGCTGTAGGCACACACGTATGTAGCTAAACACACCATGATTTACTTCACAACATATTCGGGCATTGTATACCCTTCAAAGTGATGATTCATATAATACTAATAATAATATATAGTTTATTAGGTAAACAACAAAAATAAATAAACACAAATATGGAAGAAAAAATATATATAAATTGATTTAATACCCAAATCGACATGGTACAAAAATTAACATTAGGTTTACATTTTATAACAGAATGCATTGGAGTATGCATGCCGAACCTATATATAATATATAAACCTATAATATATATATATACTATAGTTATAGTTACACGAGCAATTCACGTCGTACATGTTAGTACACATACTGCCTGTAGTCTACACATAGGCTACACACATACATGCGTACACTACTATAACAAACTCACGTGTAATGCCCGCAGTGACGTCATACCAATAGGGGCGCTGCAACAGGGGGGGGCGAGTGGGGTATGTCCTCCACTTTAAAATCTAGGGGGACCTCAAATGTATTGCCCCCCCCCCCACTTTTACCACAACATTTATTGTGATTGGTTGGTCCCCCTACATACAAAATAGTTTCAGCGCCCCTACATACCGGTGTATACACCTTATAAGGCCTGCAGTGACGTCATAACGGTGTAAGGCCTGCAGTGACGTCATAACGGTGTAAGGCCTGCAGTGACGTCATAATAGTGTAAGGCCTGCAGTGACGTCATAATAGTGTAAGGCCTGCAGTGACGTCATAATAGTGTAAGGCCTGCAGTGACGTCATAATAGTGTAAGGCCTGCAGTGACGTAATAATAGTTTAAGGCCTGCAGTGACGTCATAATAGTGTAAGGCCTGCAGTGACGTCATAATAGTGTAAGGCCTGCAGTGACGTCATAATAGTGTAAGGCCTACAGTGACGTCATAATAGTGTAAGGCCTGTAGTGACGTCATAATAGTGTAAGGCCTGCAGTGACGTCATAATAGTGTAAGGCCAATAGTGACGTCATAATAGTGTAAGGCCAATAGTGACGTCATAATAGTGTAAGGCCTGCAGTGACGTCATAATAGTGTAAGGACTGCAGTGACGTCATAATAGTGTAAGGCCTGCAGTGACGTCATAATAGTGTAAGGCCTGCAGTGACGTAATAATAGTATAAGGCCTGCAGTGACGTCATAATAGTGTAAGGCCTGCAGTGACGTCATAATAGTGTAAGGCCTGCAGTGACGTAATAATAGTGTAAGGCCTGCAGTGACGTCATAATAGTGTAAGGCCTGCAGTGACGTCATAATAGTGTAAGGCCTGCAGTGACGTAATAATAGTATAAGGCCTGCAGTGACGTCATAATAGTATAAGGCCTGCATTGACAGCCTGATGTATACTAATTAGACGCGTAAATCGGTAGAGATTTATGTAAATATGTGTTTAATATTGAATATATTACATTGTTTAGATTGATAGCGTAATTGATATTAATAGACTATATGTAATATGCGCTCAATCAAAACAATGTAATATATTCAATATCAAGAATATAAGCTCTAAATATATATATATATATATATATATATATATATATATATATATATTTACATAAATCTATTAATATACCCATGTGTGTGTGATGATGTAATATAACGAGTTGTTATCACACAATGATGACATCATTCTAATACGTCATACCGTAACGAGGTGTCAGTATAACATTCTCCGCATATCTTAACTCCGCGGAATTAATAATATTCAGAGGCTCTTGATTTATGAAATATAATCATACGATATGAATCATAATATTTCCATATCCGTCATGTTTATTATTATATATATATATATATATATATATTACTTTACGAGGTTTATGTTATGTATGTAAATATTTGCATTGTATGAATGTATACATTACGCTAAATATAGGTATATTTCGTAATCATGTATATTCTGAAATACTAAATATATTATAATATATTATAATTGTATATTATTTAAGGACTACATCTCATATCCACAATATATATATATTCACGTGATAATAAAACATGTGCCCGAATCACTACTATTACTATAACAATAAAGATAATATACTACCATATATAGAGATATCTATAGATATCCTCTAACTATATATTCTACTACTAGTAGTCTTGGTCCAAGACTATTGGACCAATGTTCTTTCTACTACTACCGCCACAACTACCATCAGTGATACTGATGACACGCCCATAACTACACAGATAACCACGCCCATAACACGCCCACTCTCGTGCATAATTAAACACACGCACTATTACTAGTAATAGTCGGGATGACATCTCTTACGTCATGTGTACTATTTCCACTGAGAGTGAGTGACACTGTATCCCGTACTCTAATATCGTACACACATGATTATGTGTATCACTGTTGTCTATTGGTAATATAGGATATATTAATATATATATATATATATATTAATATATTAATATACCTATTATTGCTTTAGGATATTGTTACACATACCATTGTTATCTTGCGAGTCTATTGTCTCGTAGACGATGGTATTACCTATAATCTATAGTTTCTAATATATAGTATCCCCTATTGTTACTACCTATTGTTACTACCTATTGTTACTACCCATTGTAACAGAGATGCTCATGTTACCCACTCTCTGTAGAGTTCCAGTCATCGTAACCTAGGCTATTGTTACCTATACGCGCACGTCATTACGGTAACATCTATTGTTACACGAGTGTTATTATCTTATTGAGCAGCTGTTACGTCACGTCATTGTTATACATTGTCACGAGTGACATCTCATTGTTAACGCGCGGCTCCAGTGTGACGTAATCACCGGTACAGCCCGCTAGATAATACGCCTATTGTAGTGCTGCTATTAGAGATGCGATTATGTAATCATAGTTAATTACCGTAGAGGAATTAAACAATACGCAATAATAATCATATAACTATGCATATATGGATTATAAGGACGACATTAAGAATTATTTACTATAGTATAATAATAATAATAATATTTATTTATTGAATCGCACATATAATAATATCGGATACAAATGGACCCCTCAAGAAGTCATAGACTTGTACATGTTATAAATAACTGTGAGGAGCCCCGGACAATACAAAACAAATAGTAACATTTTTTTTCTTGTGTTTTGATTTATCGTTTATTAAATTCTTGATAAACACAAGAGAAAAACAAGAACTATCTGGAGTCGAACCCGGGACCTCTGGCTTACTAGCTTTTGGTTGTCCCACTGAGCCATCGACCCCAGACTAGTATATATATATATATATATATACTATAGTCTACTATATGCTGTAAGAGTTTATTCGTAGGGTTAAACATAATCGGAATAATAATAAACTAGTTGAACTATATATATATATATATGATTATAATGATAATAATGTAAACTATTGAAATAAACATATATGTATAGTACTGAATGAATGGCGTGTGGCTTATGTAGACACCGTGTGTGAACAATGCGTGTTAAAGTGACGAACAAACAAGCCTGACTAAATAAACGGAAATTAAAACATTAAATGAATATCGATAATAAGGTAATATACGATGTATTGCACATGGAGAGTAGCACCACAGTGATGCACGATAGCACTACTGGTATGTTAGTTATAGTTAGTTATAGTTATACTAGTAGTAATACCATAGTAGTAATACTTTAGTAGTAATACTATAGTAGTAATACTAATAGTTATACTATAGTTAACTATAGTTAGTGATGTTTAGAGCAATTAGTGACCGCTTCCTGGCGGTCAATATCGATACTTCATCTCGGGAGTCGGCATTATTAGTAATTAATAATTAACGGTAATACTAGGCGGCGCTGCCAGTACCGATACCGCTTAGTACGCGTCCCGGTCGGTAGGGGGCCGACTTAATCCTAGCGCCGCACGAGTAATCCTAGCGAGCGGTACCGGAGTTATAACTGTCTACTAATGAACTAAGCAGCGGCGCACGTGACCGTACTATCAAGTCACGTGACCTATTATATATCACGTGATCGCATGCCTACTATAGTAGGCATGAGATCACGTGTCTATAGACTTAGGGTGGGGCTTTAGTAGCGGGTCAGGTGGTTTAAACATCGCGTAGATACAACTGCAAGGTAAAGTAGATAGCAAAAGATCGCAAGGACGACCCAGGTTAAACTGGATGAATACTATTTGCAAATGGACATCGAAGAACTTAGAGGATTTGTTACTAATGACGTTAAACCGAGATGATTGGAGAAGTTTCTGTTATCATAGAAGTGTTTATGTTTTATGCCCCTACGTAGGTTTTATGCCCCAACGATTCTCCAGTCACGAGACTAAAGTAAAAAGTAAAGTAGATACAACGTCCATCCGTACTAACGCAGCCCATACGTTAGTTACGCGAGTCATATACTAAGTGTCACGTGTTTACACACCCCTCCATAGCCTTGTACTATACAACCGTCACGGTTGAGGAATCATCTGAAGCTCGTATGACCTCTACAAAGGTCAAATCTGGATATAGATATACCGGTACGTAATCTCTACGGCGAGCGTGGTTAATTCAGCATCACGTGGTATTCACTATTCGTGCTGCTAACCTCCCTATCATCGCCCATCACGTGGTTTCATGGCACATGGTGGGGGCGTGGGGAGATACTATAGCTCGATAGTCGTAGAAGCATCATTCCCACACTTAAGCCACTCCCAGTTCACCGCCCCGTTACGCCCCCTATATGAACATCCCATTGTTCGGCATAAATACAAACAATAGAGCGCTACTGATCATTTCGATACAGTGGAACAGTGGAATAAACAGTGGAATAATCAGTATGACGGTGAGGGGTGCATGAATTATTCATTATTCGTACACTTTCTCTCTACATACAATATGCTGTACACATATGGTCTACGCACACATACACACACACGCACACATACACACACACACACACACACACACACACACACACGCACACACACACGCACACACACACATACACACACACCCAACGAGTATGCATGAGTACGACTTACGTAGGGAGTGACGCTATACTGTGCAGCACACTCTACATATGTTCTGTCCTATATGACTGTACTGTATACCTATCCTATAGACATACAGTACATGTGATATTAAGGACTTGTCGTGTGTGTGTGCATGTGCAGATTGACTTACTATTATCAATATAACATATAGCATACTATGAGGGTGGTGCGAGGCTTCATGTGCCCTGGCTAAAAGTAACGACCTATTTCTCCATTACATATTAACTATATGATAATATATATATATATATATATATATATATATAGCCAGGGAGCATCCCTAATTTAGCGTAGAAAACTGTTATTTATATGTAATCAGCCTACAGGCAAGGTCATGTCCTACGTCTGTCAGTAATACGCTGACTGCTCAAGTGTGAGCGTACGATAGATAGACT
Source organism: Osedax fenrisi (assembly GCA_964019155.1). Lineage (NCBI taxonomy): Eukaryota > Metazoa > Annelida > Polychaeta > Sabellida > Siboglinidae > Osedax > Osedax fenrisi. Next base: position 1,934,231 of record OZ025245.1, read on the forward strand.
GGTTTCGTGTGCGTGTGTGCGTATGCGTGTTTATATATAAACACATACACACATACTCACACACTATAACAAAGGATATAATGTCCTTGCTATAATGTTCCGAAAACGGTATATGACATACAGTGTATGTTGTTAATAATCATTTAACGCAAGAATGTACGTGAATTTATGATAAACTGAAATCAATTATGTAATCCTATTACAAATATAAATACTATATTTAAAAAAAAAGTAACATTATACGAATATACCAATACATCATTAAATGATATATACATATATATATATATATATATATATATATATATATATTCACATATTAAATATCTAACGTATCGATAACGTATGTCCACATATTAAACACAGACGTTATACACATGTGTGTAACATTAAACATATGACATATTCACCTCTAAGTATCCTCACCACTATAGTATGCGTGAAGTGAGGAGATGGAGGAGGAGGAGGACATGGAGGACATGGAGTAGGAGGAGGAGGAGGATGATGGGGAGGAGATGGAGGATGAGGAGAGGAGATGGTGGAGGAAGAGGAGTATGAGGAGGATGAGATGGGGGAGAAAGATGAGGAGTAGGGGGATATGAAGGAGGAGAATGGGGGAGTAGGACCTAGTAGGTCACTTTTCAATAGATGGTAGAGGAGGATGATGAGGAAGATGTATATCCTTTATAAGGAAATAGGTATACAACTATCCCTTATACGGAAGGATACATCCGTTATAAGAGAGCAGGTGTATCATTTATAAGGAAGGATGTATAAATCACCCCCTTTCACGTTTAACCCTTATATGGAGATGCCCGATAGACGTAACGGGGGTGCGAATAAGTATGTACTTATCATCACCGATGTAACGTTAATGCATGTTTCCGTCACCGGGTGGCGCATCGGTAGTCGCCAGTTTACCCTTAACGTGTTTACCCTACCCCTTAGTGTATGCCCTTATCTATCAATTACATCGCTCTTTTTATCACCTGAATGTTTATTTTCCCAATTATAAATATCGAAAATAAAAATAGTAAGTACAACATGGCTCCACGAATAATTATCCCGTTAATCTTATTTCAGTGATAACATTCCTAGTCTGATTAAGTGATATTGCAGGTTTATTACGCGAGTAACAATGTGTGCGTATAGTAATAACTAGATTTTTGTCATTCCGTATAATTATATTAAATCTTATATAATATATGAATATAAAATGTCCATATATATATATGTATACATATATATATGTATACATATACCATATATGGTATATATTCACGGTATATATATATATATATATATATATATATATATATATAATGGAACATATGCTTTATTAATAAGTTATATACGTTATAGATACCATACACCATCATATTATGCTAATACGTGTATTTGTATAATCACCGTGTTATTAATATATAGTATCGCCGCGTCATCACTTTCTCTCGACCTCGATATTAACATATGCCCATATTAGGGTATTTAATCTACATAGTCAACGCGACTATTACGCGTATGTCCTCGTTGCACACGACCTTGAAGCCGTGCATCGCCACTCCAAAACAATTCTATTTTTATAAAACTTTTCTACTTTTATCGCCGTTAAACGACCGTCAATCATTATATAATAATTATGTAATACATCTTTTTAATTTTCTATTTATCACTATAGTTATCAATATATGTAGAGTATATTCTATATTATAATATATACACATAAACTCTTATGATATATATATACCTATATAACTATAATTAGCTCTTTCTCTCTCACATTAGATTTATCTTTTACCTAATTTATCAACCTATATATAGTTTATAATTATAACTATAATTACCTCTTTCTAATTGCGCCTACCTCTATATCTCTATCACTAATTACCCCCATCACTTTACTTAGCTTTATCTAAATATTATTACCCCGCACCCCCTATTTATCACTAATTACACCCATCACTTCCGCCACCTCTCCATGTGTTTGTATTGTTCAACTTTTGAATTACTATAGTATTTTATTTTTAATATTCACTGTTAAAAATTAGGGTACAGTGAGTACCTTTTTAGGGTGTAAGTAGTGTCCCCTTAGCCGTACCCTAATTAGGGTACAATTTTAATAAATACGATCAGTACTCTACAAATAAAATGTACCCTAAAGAATGTTAGCTGGTTGTACCCTAATTATATGATACAGTGTACACTAAGGCAATTGTATGATATATACCATAATTGAGTTGCATGATATGTAAATATAATAATCACGTACCCTAATATTTAACATTACTGTATCCTAATATATAGAGTGTACTCTAGTGCAATTAACAGTCAGATACCATAATATGTAACATATATGTACCCTACAAATATATATATTGTACCCTAGTGAGTTTAAAATTCGTGTACCCTATTTAGGGTATACCCCCATGTATACATGGTAAATTGTTGTGATATTTTAACATTCTGTACTAGTGATGTAAATGATGCCGAGCTTTTGATGCCGAGCCGAGACTTTTAGTTTTTAATGCCGAGCCGAGACTTTAATTTTCGGTAAAAAAAACGAGAGAGACTTTAGGTAAAATAGACTGAGATTGCATCATGCTTTAGATTTGAGCATCATTTACATCACTAATATATACCCTATAAATTGAATTCGCTGTACCCTAATGTTTAACAGTGTACGACAGTATACTGTAGTATAGCGCGTAATCAGATATATCTATAGATAGGTATACCGTCTGTACTTATGACGTCATATCGAATTACATAACACTGCCGAGTGTGACGTAGCGATCTATTGCGTAACATTACTCAAGCCGTGATTCAAGTAGTGTGTTGCTAAGTGGTCGTAGCTAGAAGGTTACATCATGTGTTACGTAATCTGACTTTAGTCGAATTCCTTATTGCTGATCGGAGAAAAACTAATTAAAAATATATATTTATAAATAAATATATATTAATATATATATATATATATATATATATATATATATATATAATCTGACTTTTATCGAATTCCTCATTGCTGATCGGAGCTAAAAACTAATTAAAAATATATATTAATATATATATATATATAATATATACTATATAATTATAATGCTTAAGTATGATCTATAAGTATACTGTATAGTTAATAATGCATTACATGTGATACTTGTATTACATAGTGCACATGTGTGGTTTTATAACTTTTAATGTTTGCGATATTATCATACAATTTAATAATTTATAATAGACCCTTAATAATAAATAATAAATAAACATATATACATTAATTGCGCAAATTGTTTATATTTAAATTACAAAATATGTCAATCTTTACAAATAACAATCATCATACGTATTCAAATGTCGTTAGTTTGAAAGTTAAAATGTGCATTCCTTTTCGATATTAATTATAAAAATCAATCACTATGGAACCTACGTACATAAACAAACAAAAATATACGTATGAGTATATATTCTAGACGTGGTTATACCCGGGCTATGAATAACAAACCCACACATACACTTACACCAACAGTTATATCGTATTACTGGGGGGAACATAGTTAAGATGAAAAAGAGGCTGACAACATCTCACGGGGGTGTGCGGTGTGGGTGCGGTGCGGGTGCGATAACCCAAGTACCGCACCACATATCACTTGATTGATTAGTCGTACGTATACACGTATGTGTGTGCTTATGTGTGTACGTATGTGTGTGCGCACTTGTTACTGGTGGCTACAGCTTATGCAGTGAACTAAAACCGCATCGTGTGTGTTCTATAGAACAGTATGCTATACAGTGTACAATGTACAATGTGTATAGGTTATATAGTGTATAATCTAGATATATATATATATATAATATATACTATATACTATAATCTGTACGTTGTGTATATATGCTATATGTTATAATGTGTACAGTATGCACTGTACAATGTACACTGTATATATGACAGTATACGTTTAACTTTCTACCCCATGGTGTAGAAAGATAGAGATATCTGCAGATAGATATCTGCAGATAGAAAGAGAGATAGCGTAAATAGTGGAGACTTCTCACTTATCCTTATAAGGTATGCGATATTGTTATCAGTGCCACAACTGATTCAGTGCCACCCATAGAACTAGAGAGAGGTGTCTACATAGCTCTATGCTGCACCATGTTCCCGAGTCATTAATCGAACTATTACATAACGTAACTATTATATAAGGTAATTATTATATAAGGTAACTATTACACATGTAATCTCGCAGAATTCTTATATCGATAAATAATTGTAATATTAATAAACGTTAACATTATAGTATACATTGTATACTATATTTATAGTATAAATTGTATAGTATAAATGGTTTATGTATATGTTATATATTGCACCTAGAATATAAATAACTTACTATCTTAGATAACTAAATAATTAAATCCTTACATAAATATATATGTAATTACATAGTCCTATATTCTTAATATAGGAATCTATAGAGTTCGCTGTAGAGAATATCGGAATATTGTGTAATTCGTAGAAGTAGGGTATTTATCAAGAAAGAAAGAAAGAGTGGGCGAGAGAAGGAGAGAGTGGGCGAGAGAGGGAACAGATATTATACGACCTCTGGACCTGTGTAATGCACTTTTTAAATGATAAATGATGTAACACACAGTGTACATTACACACACACATACACTCACACACACACCACAAACACACATACAACTTCGCGTGGAATATGTAGTGGTGGAGATTACCTATAGTGTTTCGAATCACTGTAAGGGGGCGTAACTTATCGAATTAGGGGGCGTGTTCATCGCGACGTACACGCCCACTCGCAGGCTCAAAGGACGCCGCTCTGTAATTAGTGTCGATACTAATTAACGATTACGCCGTGAGGGGGCGCTCGCTAGATAATCGATACACCCGCGCGCATGCGTGTAACCACGTCTGCATCGTTAACCCTGCCTCGTTAACCCCATCGCAGGGGGGTAGTACTCTATTACCGTTACCACTATGTTATAGAGCGGTAAGGGGATATCCTTATATGGTAGTGCGCCTATAATAGAGAGGTTTCGTTAGTTATAGCTCACCTACCTACAGGTATACATGCTGGTATGTTACATTGTATACAGTATAGGGATATATAGTATACTATATAGTATAGGTATACGAGGCATATAGGTATGTGTAAATTAAACAGTGTACATACTGTACTAATGTACATTATCCATTGTGCACACTCTACTAATGTATACATTACTAAGGTAAAGCGGAAGGTATTTCCGTTAGTGAACTAACTACAAGTATACTTTTATTTACATGTGTATTATTGATATGTTGATTTTTATTATTATCATGATTATATATATAATATATATATATATATATATATATATATATATATATATATATATATAATATCAATATCTTTATGTATTATTATCTTATCTGTTTATTATCTTTATATATATATAATAGTATTTTCTTAAATCTAAAGTTTTAGTTGTTATAGCACATTTTAATATTCAACAAATGCACGTAAAAGAATGTCTTTATATAAAATGCATATATATATACACACGAACACACGCGCGCACACTCATGCATATGCCCACACACACGTATGTGCATATGTTGTCACATCCGTATAGAGTTACCACGTATGATTGATCACCTCATCCCCTCCTCTCATCACCCCCCTCCTCCTCCTTCTCTTCAGCCTATTCCTCCTCCTCCCCATCATCCATAGGTAAACTTAGACTCCCGGATGTGCTTGTATATACATTATAGGCACGGTTTAGATGGTATCTGAAAGTGTGTCATTGTCAACATATGTATGCTCATTATTTAACTTATCGTTGGCATTATCAACATATATTATGTATAGTACTATACATATATATATACTAGTATATATATATATATATATATAGTCTGGGGTCGATGGCTCAGTGGGACAACCAAATGCTAGTAAGCCAGAGGTCCCGGGTTCGACTCCAGATAGTTCTTGTTTTTCTCTTGTGTTTATCAAGAATTTAATAAATGATAAATCAAAACACAAGAAAAAAAATGTTACTATTTGTTTTGTATTGTCCGGGGCTCCTCGCAGTTATTTATATCATGTATAAGTCTATGAATTCTTGAGGGGTCCATTTATATCCGATATTATTATATGTGCGATTCAATAAATAAATATTATTATTATATATATTAATATATATATTTACTCTATATTACTATATTAAATAAAATGATACAAGGTGTATTGCAGCTACTAGTAGTACTATAGTAGGCCGACAACATGTTAAGACGGACCTATAAGATACCACACGACACAGCTCTCGCGAGTTGTGATCATCGATATAAAGAAACTTTCTTTATATCGATGGTTGTGATACGATTACAACAATAGATATGTAGCTGAGAGGCCATTGTCTCTTAACCATTGTCTCGTAACCATTGCCTCGTAACAATACGAACTAAAAGATGTTACGTAAACAACAATAAACACCGAGTGGCGCCACTGATCCTACCGGAATGTGTGATTACATAACAACGGCGCTGACGTAATCGCACTAGCTGTTGTGACGTAACGAGAGCGTTACGCAATACGCCCGGCTAGTGCATTCTGGGAACGCGCTATAGTTAACTTATAAGTTTAAGTAAACAAATTAAAAACTAATTCATCAAGTGTGAGCGACCCCTTCTAGAATGTTCCAGCGTCCGCTTGTATCGGTTACCGTATCATATGTGTGTGTGTGTGTGTGTGTGTGTGTGTGTGTGTGTGTGTGTGTGTGTGCGTATGTGTGTTTATGTGTGTGTGTATGTGTGTGTATATGTGTGTGTTTGTGTTGTATAATTGCAGAATTCGCAATTTTAATTTTAGTAATACGATTACTACATGGAAGATTGATAAAAACGTCAATAAAGTTAAATTTCTCATATTATATATAAATATATATATATATATATATTTATATTTATATTTATATTTATATTTATATATCATCGATACACTACGAATTAGCCAATTATAGATAACAAAATGAACGGGGTTAGCCCATTGGTTGGAGGGTGGAGGAGGGTTAATATACCCGTGGGTTATTATCTAAAACCTTACTTTGCCCGATAGAACTATATCAAAGATATGTGGTTGTTTTAAGTGCATGGCTAATAGGAGATTTTAATTACGTATTATATAAATACTATTTAGAGTATATATATATATATATATATATATATATATATATATATATATATTAACAATAATAGAGTTCATTATATAAATATATATAAATAGAAAAATATATCATATTACATTTATAATGTATGATGTAAACATTATTTTTTGATATATATTGTTATATATTTTTGTTATATATGTTACCACTATCATTAGAACATTTATTTAGTATTCATTATGAATAATATAAATTAAAATGACATATAATACTTTATGTATTTAATATAAAAGTTAATAATATGTTTATAAATATATAATTGTAGTCGTTATTTTATTTGTAACATCATGTATATATTAATTATAAAATGTATTTATAATTCACCCATTATCGTGTACTAATATATTAAAAACGATATATCAATTCATAAACGTGGTTCTCGTCTGCTCTGAATTCTCGAAATGTTTATTTTTATTATCGGTGGTAATCGTCTCGATTTTAGCGATATAGAGGGAGCCACTAGTCATCGAGTGAGTATATAGTTGACGATATTCTTTGATACATTCGAACACATGCCGTCACACGTGCCCTCAATGCTCGTCACATACACGACATCACTACTATATACTGTATACGTGTACTATATATAGACAAGCGTATCGCCATATAAGTTATCAGGTTTAATGACCTTGATAAATATCCGAACGGTGTATTCTCCAAACGCTCGCTCAAACTCTATATTAGTTTTGTTTATAATATATTGTATTACTATATACGTCTTATAAGATCGTATATTATATATATATATATATATATATATATAATATAGGCGTTTCTAGCGTTGAAAGAGACGTAAAACATATGTGTTTGAATTAAAACACGCGATTCCATGATCATAACAAATATGTCAATATAATATCCAGTATAGTATATTCTATTTATATATATATTATTATATATAAAGTATATATTATACACAATACGTATAGTGTTTAATATATATATTGTTAATAATATTATAATATCTCGTGTTTCAAAGGATGTACCAAGGATACAAGGTACAGGGCACTTTTTTATTTATAAATACATACATATATATATAATTTAATTGTTCTTATGAAATCATTTTCTGAAATATTCTCTGATATTCTCTATATATCAATATAATAATATCAGTTAATATATGTGTGAACTAATATATTAGAATACTATACCATGCATGGTATATTAATAATAATAGTAAATTATAACAAAATTATGTGATTTAAATATTTAAAAAATGTATATATATATATATATAATATATATAACATAGTACAGTTAATTCTCGAGATCTCATAATTCAATGGATCAAAGAAATTAGTCTTATATATCGAAATATTATATAATACACATGATTGAATACAACAACATACTTACAAATTTAACATGACTGAACAATGGGCCTTTCTGAGATAACGAGATTCTGAGATATAGATATTTCACTGTAATATACTATAATAGTATTATACGTAATACTATCAGGGATGTCATTCCCCGATACTATCGAAGATGTTGCTAAGAAAATATTGTACTTAGCAAAAATATGTTATACTACTCTATAGAGTAGTGTATATACATAGAACTTTATACATTGACTTCGTGGATATGTCCTCGGTGACTTATTCCACTCGTATTGCGTATAATATAAGTCAATGCTATTCTATGGTGTAATAATAATAATAATATTTATTAGAAGAATGTTGTTTGCATTCTCTTTCGTGTTCTAGTGTCATTAATACGCTGTTGTCTCCTAAAGGGCTTCGATATAGCCTATAGGCTCACGGCTGTACTGCTGTTTGACAGTGTTACACGTCATATCGTATCACACACACACACCCACACCCACACACATACACACATACTCTCACACACACACACACTCACACACACACACACATACTCTCACACACACACACTTACACACACACACACACACACACCCACACACACACACCCACACACACACACACACCCACACACCCACACCCACCGGCAACAATAGACCCACACCACCGCATACACCGGCTTAGTTATTGTTGTAAAGATATATAACTTAATCAACACTTAGCTGTGTGTATGTGTGTATACTGTATATAGTATTAGCAAAGCCCGGGCTTTGGTATTAGTATATAGTATATATATATATATATATAATAATATAGTTATATATATGTGTGTCCACTGTTTTTTTGTTTACTTATGTAGTGGTAGTAGTTGTAGTGGTAGTGGTAGTAGTAGTGATGGTAGTAGTGGTAGTGATGGTAGAAGTAAGCGGTCATAAAGTAACAACCGGATACGCGCGTGACTCATCACTGCTAATATATATATATACCAGTCAGTCCACACCACGTGATCATCTCGTGAGAGAGAGCCACGTGACCAACACAGCAAACACAATCACACGTGACATCATGGTTCTGTGTGTGTGTGTACATAAGCAGCGACAGACGTTGTCACAACGTTGAGACGATTTCTTTAGGTTCACGACAATATTACTACATCTTTATTTGAAGTGTGTATCACATATATATATATACCTGTATACCTGTATTAATAATATATGATATTTAAATAATATTAATAAATATCAGTTGAAAGATATATTTGAATGTAATATATGCACTCGAATATAGATATAGTATTATGAAGTAATTGGTATTATATATATATATATTTGGTATATACAGAGTTGGCGTATACAGCAAATCTGCTACACTGTGGTATGTGTGGCTTAGCTGTATTAGAATCACTACTACATTAGTGGAGGTATTTGTTACTATGTCATAACAATAATAACACGAGGATGTTATTGTTTATCACCGTCTATCATGATGATTCGTTGTTGTCTTATTATTATTTTATTGCGTAACTTTAGAGGTCATAAATAAGAATTCTTATACAGAGAGCTCTAGCGTCTAGTACACTGTTCTAAATATAGCACATTGTCAATGTATCTTATACATCACATTCTTCATCGACATACAATTTAAAATATTCGTAAAGTAACATCACTCAGTGGGTATACAACATATACCCCTATACCAATATACCCCTATAGGGGTATATATACCAACATACCCATATACCCATGTACCCCTATAACCCTATACTATAGTAAATCAAAATCGCTAATTATGCAATACTGCTATGTATACTGCTGATTGTAATATTCTGTTACAGGTGTAGGGTTATGATAATAATGGGAGTAATACGCTAAAGTACTACTATAGTATACATTTACTTTTTACATTTTTCGGTTTTCGAATTGTGCTTATAAGCACTCGGCCGTCTATTGGACAGCGTCCAATTACTATATAGTGTATAGTATACACTGTACTATATTATAGTATACTGATAAAGACAGATAAAGAAATAAAAATAAGAATAGCTAAATCCTGGGCAGCTCTAGACAAGTTAAGTTCCATATGGAAATCACCACTCTGCACAACTTTAAAGGGGAACTTCTTTAGAGCCGTGGTAGAATCTGTTCTATTATACGGCTCTGAAGCTTGGACCCTAACTAAAAAACATGAGAAAAAACTCGATGGAACTTACACAAGAATATTGAGAGCCATATTAAATATATCATGGAAAGAGCATCCAACAAAGATTCGCCTTTACGGAAATATTCCACCACTAACAAGTATAATACGTATACGAAGAACACGTTTCGCAGGCCACTGTTATCGAAGTGAGGAAGAAATCGTAAAAGATGTTTTGTTGTGGACACCGAACCATGGTACAACAAAGATTGGACGACCCAGAAAAACCTATGTAAAACAGCTATGTGATGATACGGGACTGACGACTGAAGAACTGAAGACAGCTATGAAAGACAGGATGACGTGGAAGAAAATTGTTGAAAGTGCTCGGGAAACTATCCCGATCCGGTAAGGTAACGGTAAGGTATAGTATACTATACTATACTATATAGTATAGTCTATACTATAGTGGTGATCTTGTAGTGGGGTGTAGTGCGAGTATAGACATATAGCGTGTATGTAAGCAGTAGTATGCAGTGTATTCTTATAGGCTGATCTCATGGTATAAGTAGTGCAGGTCTAACTGGTATTAGAGAGAAGATAGACGCAGTGGTGGTAGCAACAGGTAGCTGATACGACTTCGTTGTCAGCTATAGTAATGCTACGAATAACACGTTACTACTATTACTACTAAAGTGATGGCAAGTGTAGTAATGGTATTATATTTCACACGTACAACAGTAACATTAATGGTGTTTACGATGAATAGTAAAAACTACATTCTATTTTTAATGGATATATACATACACTCATATATATATATATATATATATTTATATATATTTATATATATATATATACACTCATATATATCTGAAACCTAGGTGACCTTATTACAGTAGTAACAGCGACAGTGTTACCGGCGAGATATAGGATACAATAGCAACTGTAATGTATTCTTATCAAACGATGTTTCATAACTATTGCATTATATAACTTGTATATGATGTTTCAAATTTAAACATTATGTGTAATGTTCGCACGTATAGGATTACCTATGTATTCCTACTTTTCAGATGAATTTCAGTTTTTTCAAAGTAATACATATATTGTTATTGTTATTTAATACATATATATATATATATATATATATATATATATATATATATATATATATATATTATTCATAGTGATATCGATGAGCATGCATAACATAACATAAGTGGTCATGCGCATTGATACGGAATGACGTACACACATCGCATAAAGGGGGAATCCCACTACCAGTATTTCCGGAAATAATGTCCGGAAATGTTTGCTAGAAAGTGATTTTCTAGCAAGTTAACTACAAATGTAGTGGGATACCCCCTTACTTTCCCCGGCAACTTTCTGGAAATATAGTAACTTTTAACGGCGTATCCCACTACAACTTTCTAGCAAGCATTTCAGGATATTATTTCCTGAAATACCGGTAGTTAGATACCCCCTACATGTACAGTGTATACAGTGTACACTACACACACACATGTACACTCACTCACACACAGCCATACATGGGTGACCCATGTCCAACAATAGGCGTAGGCCGTGTTATGAGTTAGCTGTATATGTGGGTGGTTGTATGTATGCGTGTATGTGTGTGTAGCCTAATGTATTTGTAACGACACCCCTATATAACCAATACCTCCTATAACCTCCTATAACCTCCTAAAACCTCCTATAACATCCTATAACCTCATATAACCTGCTATAACCTCCTATAACCTATACCAGGTATTTATATCACCTAGTTCGTGGCAGTTACATGCGTAGCACGAGTAGTATGTTGTGGATGACATCCATACGATAATAAACACCGATGTAAATACACACTCACACGCACACTCGCATACACACGCACACACACACTTATATATAATATTGTGAATATTGTGAATATTAGGACACGTAATTATTGTCCTTAGCGAGATAATTCGTTATCGGTGTTATTACATAATATTACGACTAGATTCGCGTAAACCTTAATATTAATATTGCATAATTATATAGTCCGCGATTACAGCTATTATATATATATATATATATATATATATATATATATATCTGAACGTATTGCCAATTATATCCCGCTACACCTAAATGTGTGTACATAAATAGTGGTATAATTACGCGTACGGCCGATAATGAGTCATAGGACAGAATATTGAGAGCACATATCCGCCGAGAGAGGGGGTATACTATCGAGGACGGTACGACGTCATCGATAGGTTATTAATAATACGACATCTTACGAGCGACGCTGTTATTATAATCACGTGACATCGATATCACGTGAGCTCGACGTCACGTGAGTGAATGTTTTCATTGTGTTGACTGGTCAATAAATGTGTCACGAGAGCCGCGGCTAGCGTTACCCCCACTAAGCGAACAATGGATATCCTTTACGTAACGATACGTTGTGTGTGTATTAATCATACTTAAGTATACTTAACGACGTCGATAATGAGGACAACCTAATATCGTAGGACATACCATATCGTAGGACATATCGATGTCATGGCGATTGTATTAGTAAAGATTCTGCGAAGCGGTGTGCAACTTTTCCTTCGGAAAATCTTTAGTTTTATCAACACCTTCTCAAATCTCGGTGGAGATTGTAGGAGGTCTTGGACCGGGTGTTATTCAACGTAGACTGTTCGATTAATCTTCTTTATCAGAAATGTCGTGACCGTAATCTAGACCCGTAAATCACCTAGGTCTCTTATCTGATATGTTCGAGGGCCCACTATGCTGAACACTGTCCTATTAATCACCACCTAATTGTAATTAATTCGTAAACAAGCGATCTTTAGATAATCAAGTATGTTGTTTACGCCAGCTCCCCGCTAGGGAATACTAGCATTTCATACCGTCGTCAACAACTTATTTTTAACGACGATTCGTAAAATATTTCTTAGATTCGTAATAAAGTTTATTTACGTTTAAGCATATTTATATATAGACACGTCGATCCCATTCAACACAAACATGCAATTGTAATTTGCTTAAGTACAACGGACCTACTTCAAACATCAATAATATATTCACTACAACAGTATCATTATGATTACCATACGAAGAAATTCTTAAAGAATCTTGATAACTAACTTTTAAGTTAAACTTAGATACCAAGATACAAACGTATAGTATTGTATATACTACAACTACTACAACTACTACAGCCTACTATAATTAAGTGTTCGGTGCTATTTTTATTCGCCCAGGGACAATAGGTAGAAGTCGCCACAGTTGCTGACTTTGATAGGTTTGAACGCAGGCCCCATGGAGCACAGTGTGTATGTGTGTGTTTGAGCGTAACCTTTGCCTGCTGCCTGCACAGGCGCATTGTTTATCTGGAGTCTGTTCACCGAGTTAACAACAATAAACACACCAGATGCGACGTCCTCTCATCCCATCGCACACACGCACACACACGCACACACACGCACACGCACACACGCGCGCGCACACAGCGACGTCAACTTCTCCACCTAGTGGATGGGATTTTCCTCAACGGAGAGCGAGCTGGGCGCCCGATCCGTGTTTACAAACATGCCATTTTTTCTCTTTATTATAAGCAAACTCTTAGAGAAACGTAGCCCGCGTCTATTTATGTAGGCGCTACACTTGTGCTTGTTATTATTGTTTATTCTATAATATGAAATAGTTTATATATATAATTATTATAATATATATATATATATATATATATATATTATTTATATATATAAAAAAATTGAATTTTAAATAAAAACATACATTTTTTATTTTCAGAAATATATATATAATATATATATATATATATATATATATATATATATATTTATATAAATAATATCATATAGCGTAAGTAATATTATTAAGTATTCATATAAATTATATAATATATATATAATAACTTTTTTCATAATTAGTATTTTAATTCACAGTATTAGAATGTAAACAACTATTTTGATTCCTCAATTTCTCACTAAACCTCATTATAATAAATGACATGCCATCGGTGTGTATAACGCAGTTAGTTATACAAATAACGCTCATAGGGATATACTGTACTCTAATAGTTACTCATACTGTCAATCAAACTATTAAATTAAAGAGAACCGCCATATATAATTACTACGGTAACATATTTTCCATACCAACTTTTTGTTAAACTAACTATATGTATACACTACCTAATTATATATACTTAACTAATTAGTAATATTAACCGTACACATTACAGACACACATTATCTCTCTATCGCTTACCATGACCGCATTACCTCCTTTACAGGTGACATGTACGATAGCGTCGCTGTTGCTACTGGCGATAGCGGTGACCAGTTCACTCGGACAGTGTCCGGACGAGTGTAAATGTGCGTCGGGTGGTCAACTGGTCAACTGTACCGGAGCCGCTCTGACCTCCGTACCCGCCAAGGACGTTAGCCGGTATGTAGTGAAGTTATTACTGCAGAATAACGCCATCCAGAAGCTCGGTTAGAGGGGACGGCTAGCCACGTTTAGGCGGGCAGTTTGAGGTGTATTTTGAGCGGGAAATACGCGAGCGAAAACTCGTATTCGATATAAATCTATTATTAATGTTAAGTGTTAATTACACTTATATCGATGCAATAGAATATGTAATGTAAAAGTTTAATTTAACTTATAAATAAGAGACTGATTTCTTATGTAATAGGTCTATTAAAGTACATTGATTTAGATTTTAAAACATTTTTATTTTGTTTATATGTGTATATATAATTCAGTCAAAATTAGAGTATTACTCTATGCATATTAATATTGCTACTATAGTATACTGCCGCCTATGAAAATAGGTTACTCCTAATTATGTTAAATACAGAGGAAGTCATATACATATACATGATACTACAAATACAGTTTTTGATACAATACTCAAAACTATAAATGTTGTCAGCTATATAAGCCACAGCTTCATATATATTGCCCATTTCAAATTGCAACCAGGTAAAATTCTCATACAGAGAAAGTATTAAACGCTAAAAGTAATTTTGAATTAATTTTTAGTTGGATCGAATTTTCCATATTCAAAGTAAGTTATGGTAACAATACTTAAATTGTAGTAACAACTCACTTCTATGATCTATCCTATCCACGTATTATCAAATTATATGACTCACTTGAATAAAACAATTAGAATCAGATAAGATTATGTTCAATGATGCATTCATATTATTGTGAAATAGAATTTACAGAGTTAATATAACTTGTGCATATGTTAAATGTATATTAAACTTATCTATATATATATATATAAATTATATTATAATATATATTAATAGAGTACATATTTACAAAGCAAACAGTTACAATAACAAGTGAAAGCATTTCTACAACAACAATAATACAAATAATATTATCTGCAGATTGATGACAATTTAGAATATATATTTATTTTTTAATGCATTCATTTATACTCACATAAACACATATAGATACACACACACACATATATATACTAGATTCTATGATATCTCTACCAGTAGGTTAGATATATTATAATAACATTATATTTATATTACTTATTATTACCACTTGTAATTCTACTATATTTCTCACAATATCAAACAGTAAATAGCCCCTCTTAGATTGCAATTTTCAAATAGAAATACTATTTTATATTATTATAAATAATTGTATTATCTATTCTATTAGTATATTATTACAATTATCATATCTTAGCTTGTTGCCTGGCAAATAACCTTGACCCCTTGACCTCAGGCGATGATGATTTCTACGACTACGTGAAGCTGGTTTATCTAGATCTGCACTCTAATAAACTACGCATAGTGAACTCGAGGTCGTTCTTTAAACTGCACAACCTCTCTTTCCTCGACCTGTCTCGAAACCACATTGCAAAACTACCAGAGGCAGTGTTCAGGTTTCTACCACTACTACTACTACTACTACTACTACTACTACTACTACTACTACTACTACTACTACTACTACTACTACTACTACTACTACTACTACTACTACTACTACTACTACTACTACTACTACTACTACTACTACTACTACTACTACTACTACTACTACTACTACTACTACTACTACTACTACTACTACTACTACTACTACTACTACTACTACTACTACTACTACTACTACTACTACTACTACTACTACTACTACTACTACTACTACTACTACTACTACTACTACTACTACTACTACTACTACTACTACTACTACTACTACTACTACTACTACTACTACTACTACTTCACATTTAGTGTTCTAATCAATTTACATAGTGATAATATTACTATATTGATAAATTCTAATTATATATTTATTTTTTATATTCTACTTATATATATTTATTTTTAATATTATTTAAAAATATAGCCATCAGAAATTACTACACTATATTTACAAATTACCTCTTGCAATATTACTTTAACGTAAATTCTTCATTATATCGTTAATCTTTTGAAACAGTTTTAAATTACTCTTATTAATCTGGTAGATATAAAGTATATATATTAAGACAACATTTGTTGTTTTAATTCATAAATTTAGTAACTTAATTAAATTCTTTATATAATATTTATTTTATTTAATTAATACTAATCAGTTGGCTAAGGCGTTAGACACACAAGCAGTAGTACGCGGGTTCAATCCTCATCCTGACCATTAAAATAGGTCTTAAAATAATATTTATAAGTGGTCTTATATAATTGTGTATAAATAAATAATTAGCTCTCGTTAAAACCATGGATGACTTAACACGAGAGCGGCTTCGAAGGGACATTAGAGCCATATATGGTTATAAGTGAAAACTACATCTAAGTTCATGGATGGGATGAAAGGAGTCCACCAACAATAACAATATATTTGAAGTGCATGATACCGTATTTAATCTAATACACCAAGATCAACAATGAAATACTACTGATGTACATCAGCTTCATTATTAACATAAACTTATGTATTTGACCCCATCCCTGATATATGCATCACTGTACAATATATATATATATATATATATATATATATATATATTATTATTAATAATTTATATATAATAATAATATATATTAATAATTTAATAATCTTATTCACACATATATATATATTTACATATTGGAAGTGATTATAAATATAGATATCATAATTTATAATATTAATATGATGCGTGTTATAGAAACCAGCAGTACCTGGTGACCTTGAACCTAGGTCACAACAATCTGGCCGCGTTCGAGAACGAGATATTCGAGCATTGCCCGCGAATGTCCGTACTAATGCTGCAGTCGAATCACATCACCAATAAAGTGTTCTACAAGATTAGGCCGCTGAAACAACTCAAAGTTTGTAAACATTTTTATCAATTATAAAAATGACATTAATAACAATAATAATAATAATAGAAGGTAAACCCAGGGTGCTACGTCTGTGTGTGTGTGTGTGTGCGTGTATGTGTGACTACACCCGAATGTATCAAAACACATATAATAATGGCGATTAGTAATATATACGATTTAAATAATTCTAACTGACTCTACTCTACTCACCTCGAATCAGTATCGGTCTTATGATAATTTACTATTAGTTTTATTGTATATTTGTATTAAATAATTGTATTTTCGAAAGAAGTATTTCGATATATGAATGAATAATAGAAAATGAATTATATTATGTAATTTGATATTAAAATAATAATGATTATTCAAATTTAGTTTTTAAATTTCATTTCGTTTTATATTCATATATGAAATTAGTAGAATAAATTTATAATATTATTGATTATGACTTATTAATGTTATCCGATAACAGGTTTTGGATCTATCAAACAATCCGATTGCATATCTTCCCTATAGCATGCTGGCTGGCACAATCATCAATGACATTAGGGTTTCAATCATATAACTAGTAGAAGTTTAAATAGTATTCCACTGTGTATTCCACTCAATTATATATATATCTTTAATTTGCTAACCCAAAGTCTATCTATAGCTAAGATAGACCCTACTAGTTATTGCAATTATTGATAAAAAGATATCTGCATCATATCAACATAGTCAAGTCTTTTTTATTTTATTTATAAAATATATTTAAGTATATTATATAGTAGATATATGCAATATATATTCTCTATATATTATAATAATCAAAGCGATTAGTTTTGCAATAACATTTTCATCATTTACAGTTGGGTCATGCCGAAATAACAGGAATTCACGAGACTGCGTTCAATACTATGTCGAATCTCGAATATATCAATATCAATAACAATATGATAAGATCGTTTCATATAAATACTTTTAAGGTAAATTATTATAGTTTAATTATTATTATTGTATATATATATATATAATAATAATAATAATTATATCAGATTGGCAATAGCCTGGATATAAATTAAAAAAACCATATATATATATATATATATATATATATATATATATACAATTATAACATTAATCATATGACCTTAAAGGTTGATAAGATGAGATGACCTTTAGGGTGCACTCTAATGAAATATGAGTAGATAACATAAAGTATAGCGAAAGGTTTCTAGATAAATAGATCCAGATTTTAATATTTATTTTTTGTGATTACTATTTTTTACACTTTATTAATCTTAAAAGCTTTAGTGGTTTCCTTTTTATTTAGTAAAAGAATAGGTAAATATATATATTAAATATTTATTTTTCATAAAAATTTAGATTATAAAAAATCTCTGATCTTTTCATATCATATATATATATATATATATATATATATATATATATAATATAATATAATATACATACCTGAATTTTTATCTCTTTTAGATATAATTATAAAAATTGTTTTATAATATATAAAATATATAGGCTTGTTATTATATAATATAAAATAGTTAATATAAAATGATATATAAGTAAACTATAGTTATAGAGATAATAAAGATTAATGTATAGAATATTTGAATTAAAATAAATAAAGAACGTATCTTCTTTAATAAATCATATTATGTCCTCTGTAAATAATACACAACAGCACATAAATTATAAGGTATTATTTCATTGATTGATTGATAATTTATTTAATAAAATATATAGTCGAAATATATAATCGAAAGTATAAAGTTGAAATATTTTCCAAAAAACATACGTTATAGAAACAAAGAATAATGCAAAATTAAAGAAATTTAAATGTTTTACAGTAACACCTTAACTCATAATCCATTACGCTATGTAATCAACTTATGATGGTATAGAAATATGTATACAAAATATTTTAATTTGAATATATATATTTTATAAATATGTGAATAGTAGATATGGAAATTGGATAACACTACAATTAGATGATATTCATAAAGAATTTGGTTATAAGATTTGAAAATCACATTGCCCATTAATTTTAAATTATCAAAATGCACATAAAAAAGCTGGAGTATTATTAATATATTATTATTTAACTAAATAATTATTCCTTATATATATATGCAAATGTAAATTTAATTAGTATCACATTTAAAATTAAATAAAATTTAACTAAAAATAATAACGAAAGTACAAAGTTAACTTATACACATACTTGTATTTAAACTTATGTACACTTATACTTATACCTATAAATACGAATATTTCTTATCCATCTAATATATAATCATACACATTACACGTTAAACAGGATATCGAGAAGCTGATGGAGGTGAACATGAAAAAAAACCCGATTGAATGCAACTGCAATCTAACCAAGATCATTGTAAGTGTCGTTAAGCGTTGAATAATAATGCAGACTTTATCTATAATCGTTAAATTATATAACCTCTAACTTAGATCTTATAGTTTTTGACATAAAATATGCGCGAATTTATATGAAATTGACGATTAAGTAAACGCCAATATTACGTCTAAATATTTCAACCGTAAAATATGTCGAAGTATCACGAAGCAGGCATTGGTTATACAGTTACGGACACGGCTTCGTATCACATTCAACGATGACATTTATATCATCGTATCGTCCTCCAGAATTTCAATCTAATTATATACACGCGCATATATTATGTGTAATATCTCGCATTATCTTGTTACTATCGATGACTCACTAGCACGTCGCTCATACAGAATAGTTTGCTAGACGATAGTGTCATCATAAGTACGGACCAGGTTCGATGTCGGCACCTATCTCAGCAAATCGTCGTAGAGACTGGGGAAACTAAACTTAGAGAAGACTTTTGCCTGCCAAAGTGGACCATTGAGGTATGTCTATTCACCTTGTACGAGTGTGTTTATGTGTGTGTATGTGTGAGTGTGTGTGTGTGTGTGTGTGTGTGTGTAGATTGAGAGTTTGTATGAACGAATAAGTGTCACTTGTGCTAAACTCGTGTTAACCGTACCACTGTAACACTTCTGTGCGGCAATCTCTTACCTGTATCTGCACTGTACACCGCAGTACACCGTTTCTATAGTGTAATCTAATGACCTTGAATGTCACGATATTACTCGTTGATTGCCTACCACTTTTGTTTAATTTATTACCTACCACTAGGGGCGCTGCAACATGGGGTGACAGGGGGGATATGTCCCCACACCCACTTTAAAATGTAGGGGGACCTCCTATATATCGTGTAATTAATTATAATATTATAGTATACAAAAAGGTACTTAAAGGTATACAAAGAGGTACTTAACAAAAGTTAAAATCTGTAATTTAATATATTTATTAAAAAATAACTATTTTTGAAAAATCTTAAATATAATATCCTAGTTATATATCTAAGAAAAGATATTTATTCATAGTCAGTGTATTGATCATATATCGATAGTATAGGCATTATCATAATTGTAATTATATCATAGAATTTAAATATACGAATGAATAATTTAATATAAAATATATTATTCGAGAATATATTTATCATATGTGAAATTATCTTTCAACTATTAATAAACTTATTTATATATATATTTACGATATCATTTTTAATTAATAAATATGTACAATAAGTATTACTGCATATAATATATAATGTATGAATAATATATGTATTGAATTTAAATTTAGAAATCATTAACCTTGCTTAATCAACAGAAAACCACAACAACCAGTAAATCTGTCCCCACCACTTCAGTGACGAATGCTCATAGGAAAGATTTCTGTATGAAATGTTAGTTAATTAGTATACTAAATTCATAATTTTATTATTTATTAATATAATTAATCATTACTTTGTCACTTTAAACATAATAAAACAAATAGATTCACAAGATCCATTAGTAATAAAATCTAACATATATTTACTTAAAATATAACTTAGTATTAATTAATAATTGTAAACAATAACGTAATATATGATACGATAGAATACGATATAATATAATTTATAACATATAATAACATATAATGTTATTGTTATTGTTATTTTGGTGGAATCCTTTCATCCCATCCAGGAACTTAGATGAAGTTTTCACTTATAACCATATATAGCTCTAATGTCCCTTCGAAGCCGCTCTCGTGTTAAGGCATCCATGGTTTTAACGAGAGCCGGTCATTTATTTATACCCAATTATATAAGATCACTTCTAAATAATATTTTAAGACTTATTGTAATGGTACCGACGAGGGTCGAACCCATGGCCTACTGCTTGTGTGTCTGATGCATTATAATGGCTATAGCTACTGAGCCACAACGGCAGTTAAATTATATTATATAGTTAATGTAGTTAAATTCTATTATATAGTTAATGTAGTTAAATTCTATGATATTTAACCATTATCAGTGATAATCAAGTTGGAAGCTGTGGTAGCAAATATCACTAGTAGAGAGGCGACCATCTTCTGGAGTGTTCCGTACTTGCAGTATAAACAGAGTTTACTAGAGGTCAGTAAAACCATCCTCCAAGGTCACAACTTAAATATATTACTGCATTTTCGTCGTGAATGAAACTTAACACTAATTGTAATACTATATTTCTGTATATATATATATATATATATATATATATATGTACAATTATATGTGAATATTTATTATATTCCTATTATAACTATATTATAAAGGGGGTATCCCACTACCAGTATTTCCGGCAAGTTGCCGGAAATATTGTAACTTTAAAACGATTTTTTGTATCAAGTTGTAATGGGCAACCCCTTCAAAGTGACTATATTTGAGGCAAGTTGCCGGAAAGTAAGGGGGTATCCCTATAAAATTGTAGCTAACTTGATAGAAAATCGTTTTAAAGTTACAATATACTTGTAGTGAGATCCCCCTTAAGATAACCGCTTTTTTAGTGTTGTTTATATAATAAATTATTTTTTGAAAATTATTGTAAATTTTCTGATTTAATTTTTAAATATTCGCCGATGATCAACAGAAGTTAACAAATCCGTATATTCAATGAAATTTCTCATGAATTTATATTAACAATACAACATACATAAGAAACTAACAAGTTGTATATTGATCTGTAGTCAAGTGTAACGCTCGTATGTTAATATATTAAGTATTATTTATTCCATTCAAAGAATTATTAAAATGTAATAATAAAATAATAATAAAATTATATAAATAATGATGGTAATTTGTCATGATACAGTGGTATTCTATGTACTGACCAACACTGAATATAGTGTGATTATCATATGACTTATTATATCATCATCATTACATCATTATCATCAATATAGATTGAAATTAAAGATGCAAAATCGTCTACAATAACACATAAGAAAAGCATAAAGGTTGAAGAGAAACAGCTATCATTCGACAGATTACATTCCAGATCACAATATTCTGCTCTTATATCCGTTAGTCTTTCTCAATAATTACACTCAAGTTATGCATTTATATATGTATCCTTAATTATCATTAACTAATTGATTTATATAAATTATTAATTTTTATATAATTTAACCTATTCGTTTTAATAAAATTTTAATAAGTTGTTTATAATATAAATTATTATAATTTAAATTGTAGGTTTTATAATTATTTAACTTATTTATTTTAATATAATTAAAATTTAAAATTTTATAATAATTAAAAATAAAGGGGGATAAATGTTAACTTTGTAGATAATATTCATATCTAACTTTGTAGATAATATCCATATATAACTATATGCCTATGGAATCTGTATCACATATAATTGATAATGAAAATTGAACTTTAAAAAAATAAATTTGTTTTTTTTCTGAAAACAGATTTGGTTTTTATTAAAAAATATATTTATATTTTTAAAAGTTTCTAATTAACTTCAACTACATAATAGTCTTACTATGTATAAACTTCACAACAATTAGAAATATTTATCAAATAGTTCAAAAGGATTCTCCAAAGATTATAAATATTGTAAACAATATTTGCAAGATAAACTTCTGAATTTGTGTATGTAATAATGCTTGTAACATATACACATATACAATGGAATATAAATATTATCTGTAGTAATACTAAAATACATACGATACATACATTATAATATATAAAGTAATGTAATAATATAAACTTATGTTATTTTCATCAAATTAAAATTTACTAAATGTTCATAACAAAGTTGTATAACAGTATACATGCATGAATAATATGGTTACTTTCAATGCATAATTTACAGAAACAAAATTTGATAACAAATTAAGGTGTCCCTTAATAAATTATTTAATTATAATATAGCATATTTATTTTAAACCGATTTAACTTATAGAATTATAATTAAAATTCAGAATTTATAACCATTTGATATATTATTTAAAGTTTGCAATCTGCGCGCGCAATGGAATCTATACATCACCGTACCGATACGTTATCTAGGTAGAAGAATGCGGCCAACTCGTAGAACTAAAGTTCACGACCTCTGACCACGGCGCTATCATTGAACCCGAACAAATCAGAAAAGAACACGTCATGAACTGGACGTATATTTATATAGGTAGGTCTATAGCGCTATGCACGATTACTATTTAATAACCAATTATCATCGTAATATAAATAATAATCTATAATAGTATAATACCATATAATAGTATAATGATATATAATATATATATATAATAAATAATATATATAACAAATAATAATAATCTAGGTATACGTATAAAAATAATATCATTGCGCATATCCATAATAGTAGTAGTAGTAGTATAGTATTGTTTACTATATAGAACGTAACTGTATCAAGGTAAGGTATTAATACTCGCATAGCACAAAGTGCAACATTTATAGTCGTAGTCCTTCTTATTGAAGTAATGCATTCAGACATATATATACATATATATATATATCTAAACATATATATATATACATCCAATGCATAAAGTAAGCTGACTTCGCACCAAAGAAGTAGCAGGATCGGACCCGGTAGATATTTCATTATTGATATTCACGAAATTAGTTAACAGCTATATTTTATTGTATTTCGGTGCGAAGACAACAATATGCACTTGATTTATTTAGAACGGATTCTTACATATTTGATAGTTTGATGCATATTATATATGGATATGTTCCATTGAATTCATTTAATTATTATTGAATAATATCAAATTAAAATATTATATTTAATGTAATAGGACTATTTTCTATCTCTGGTATATTTACACGATATTAAAATATAGTTCATTGATTCTAAATAATTGATTCTCACGTCACCCGGATAGCAATATCTATAAAGGAACACCTCGATGAATATCTACCGTTAACTGCTGTACATCTAACTACACTACCATTACTACTTGCACCCATCCACCGTTACAGAATACCCGTTCGATATTCATCCACTGATTTTGATATAATATCATTTTTAATAAATTATATATTTTTTTCAAAAATCATTTATTTCACCACAACCCCTTAACACCGACCCCTCCCCACCACCCCTTAACACCGACCCCTCCCCACCACCACACAGGCAGTATAATAGGAGCCCTAGTACTACTATTAGCAATCACCTGCGCCGTCGCCTGCTTCCTGTTGAGCAAACGTAAACAACACCTCCGACACAGCAAGAGACGCCCTATCACGATGTTCACCGGCAGTCTGGAGCGTAACTCTACTCGTCTGTCCTCGGGTACGTCCTTATTGTCACTATGTGTATGACTGATGTTGCTTAGAGGGAGATATACTGGTAGGCAAGCCTCGGTATATCCTTATTGTCACTATGTATGACAGATGTTGCTTAGAGGGAGATACACTGGTGGGGAGTCTCGGTATGTCCTTATTGTTCATTTAAATAACAATCGTTTTAATTCTATTAATAGAGATATAAATCATGACATAGTAACTGCATTTACTATTTCTCATGTAACTCCGTATGTATCTCACATGATGGTTTGTTTACGTTTTTATTAAATATCGTAATATTATTCAATTATTGCGTTCATATGCATATCGCATTCAATATAGTAAATTGATGTAATTAAAAGTATTTAGTTATGGATATGTTAACAATGTATACATTTAGTTGTCAATATACACTATTTACTATACAATGTATACATAAATCTCCCCTATATTAAAAAGACCTTATCAATACACATATATATATATATATATACTTAGATGTACTAAAAAGTATACATATATAATTTGTCGCCTTATAAATAATACCATATCATCATTACACTATGCACATCACGGCACGCTCGCACCCGTATTAACCCCCCATCCCCCCACCCCACCTAGGCATGAACAGTCTGCAAAGGACCGGAGTCTGCATCCACGACCAGACCGATAACCTGTACGAGAGTATAGCTCGAGTGGCTCCCTCCACTGCTATCGCCACTACCCCTAGCGGTGATAAGTCGGCGTCGCTGCACAGGTACGCCGTCGAGTACTCGCACAGCCCGCCACCAGGGAGCAACGCCGGCAGCGATTCCTACGCTCGGATGACACTGTCCGGTGATAGCGAGTACCTTCAACCTTCGCCTGGTATGTACCCTACGCTAGTGTATGTATTATAGTGTACGGTGTACATTAGGGTGTTTTTATATACTACATATGCTAAAAGGCAATTTTTACTTGTACACATTTTTTAAATTTTGTCGTTAATTTTCATGGTAAATTCCTATCTTTTTTAAATATAGTTTTGCTTTCTGAATATAAGTTTTCAATTATTTTTTTTAATTATATTTGAAATGAATAAGAGGAGATATTCAGAGATAGCTGGCACTTTTCAATGAAGGTAACTAAAAAAGTTACCAAAACGGGCTACTGTACATACATTAGGCTGCATGGATGTTGCAATAATTTAGTTTCTAAAGTGCAATATATAGACATCTACACATGCATATATATAAATATTTTAAATTGTGAACATATGTGTGGTTTAACACATGGCATTACTATGGCGCAACAATTGAATTTGTGAAGAAAACACACATTTTTGTACGTGATATTAAAATATAAAATATTACCTTTAAATTATATATAAATCATGTTTCTACCGTCCACTCACTATCTCTGCAGTTACTTTTTGTATTCCGAAATATACTTTTCAGTTGTATATTTACATTTCAATAATTTAAATCTTTGAAAGGATATTTATTTATATGTAAAATAAAAATACAAATTTATTTATAAATTAGGTTCGAATTGAACGATATTTTTAGGTAATATCGAAGTATATCGACATTCCATTTAATATATATGTTAGATTATATTATGAATTAAATATAATCATTAAAAACTAGTTTTTGCATTGATTTTTTGTATTTAATTCAAATATGTAATCCTGTCTCATGAAAAATACGATAAAATCACTTAAGCCGAAAATAAAAGTTTCACTAAATATGCATTAGCAGACGTGTCCTGTCCTTTAATGAATATAAGAGGTCTTAAATTTAAAACTAACAACATATATTTAGATAATCTGCTTTCATAAATTATCCGTATAATAGCATCATCTATTATAGTTTAGTGAAGCGCAATGTGTAGAATATATATATTTATATTTATATAAAATATTAAATTTATTTAAAAATTAAGTTGTGTTAAATAAAATTAGGTTTAATTGATCAAACTGAGAATCGAATTAAAAGTAAGATTGAATATTTGTTATTTAGTTATCTTTTAAATACTTTCTAATTATAAATTTATATAATTTCGGTGTGTGTTTATAACAACTTATTTATATTTCTTATTATTCTTTATACATTTCTGTCATTATTATTTGTTGTTACCCATCATTTTGAATGTATTTAATAAACTATCTATAGATATATCTATCTATCTATAAAAGTCTTTGTTTATGCGTTTATACTCATATTTATATTTACCCATGCATGTGTTTTCATTACCAATTCATAAAAATTAGAAAACTCCATATACATTTTATATGCGTAATTTCATAATTTATCTTAACGAATAGAATAAATTATAATTAAAACATTTTGCAAATATTGGAAAAAAAAATTGAAATTTTCCGTACAAATAGATAATATATAATTATATAACAATTACTATTATTTTATATTGAATATTCAGTATATGTGAATTATATATTAATTTCAAAATAATAATAGTTTCATTAAAACTTAATTAATATTAAATTATCTTTTATTAGAAAAAAATAGTTAATTATAGATCACTATAATTTATTTCATAATGCTAAATATCGTATCGAATAAATACTGAATATTTTATCAAACTTTTACTCGACTACCATTTCATATCAATCCACGTAAAACATCTATTAATATACCATCGCTGCGTTCCACACCGCCAACCCCTGATTTACAACCCGGTACCCCCTCATTAGGTCCGGTTCCAGCGCCCCGGGTACCAACCGAATACGCCAACAGCCCTCTCCTCGAGTCAGGCCGACACTCTATGCATCAATACGAACCAGACACGAAACCAACGACTTTCCATTAGACAACACGAAGATAGAACAGCCACACCACCGCAATACTAAACCATTAAGGCCCGCTATCTGAAGTCGACGATTTACCCAAATCGGCATCGAATTCGCCTCCACCTACTTTTTCTATACCCCGTACCCATATCACATGTATATTTATACCCCGAACATACCGTATACCCTTAACCCTGTACATATTTTTATAACAAAAGAGAGATGGAAATGGACGCGCGTATCGTTGTGTAGATTGCGTCGGTTCGTTTAGTTAGGCGCGACCATCGCTATATGAATAATGTAAATATACACAGCCACCACCACCACCACCAATACTACTACTGCTGCAAGCCTGATTCAGTACATCTGAAGAGAGGGCGGTCACTACATTAACCGCCGCGGTGTGAACCTACTAGTTATGTAATACCCCACCCCCGCCCGTCGCCCCCCATTACGTAACGTTGTGATTGTTTTTATAACGTATTGATTTCATGGCCTCCATTCACTAGTATCCGAGCTGTCAGCCAAATATGTAATATAAACATATGCGTCGATGATGTATTTTATATATATATGTATATATATATATATATTCTATTGCCATATTATATACACATATATTGTGATTTTTATGATAATGTGAATAGGCTGTGAATACCACTTGAAATTTACTTTTGTGCAATTTATTACGAACACGAGTATTAGACCACATCATCTGAATAAATATATATATTTCCTATTATAAGTTTACTTACTTAATACCAGAAATTAAATATTTTATTTATTATATATTTTCTTAAGGGCCGGGGAAAGAGGGGCATTATACATGATAAACATATAGGATATTTATCTATAATTATTGAGTACTAAAAGTCCATTATAACTTTATAAATACAAAAATAACAAATCATTTTTTTTTGTATCTTGTAGAACTATATATATATATAATGATAATAATAGGATGAAGAGAATGGGACCTATCATTACCTATCTTCCACTCCTTTTCTCCTCATAAGAATGGTTGTAAATGGAGCGCATCTCCTTCTTTTAGCACACCTCACTATTTATCTTTATTAACTTTATGAGTATGATTACTTTTATTTATTGATATATTAGTTAGATGTATAGTTAATAGATTAAATTTACATGTTTGTCAGTCTAATAAACATAATTTTATAAGGGCTATTCATATTTTCACCTAACCGTGTTTTTGACAAACCTATATATGGATCTTCTCCCAGTGTATTTCATATTCGGAATATGTTATTGACAATTTCGACTGCTACATCTGTTCTATCATTAGCTTGCCTGTTACCTGGGCTCTTGAAATTTATTATAAAATTCCACTTATTTAAGAATTATATAAAATCATGTTCTGTAAATTGGGGACTACTGTCAGTTGTTGTATTAAATACCATATCTGCTGAACTATTGTTCAGTGTAAATATACTTGTAGATGTTTTATATCATTATTTAAACACTTCTTAATTTATTTTTGTATACGCTTTTTTAATCTTTATATTTAAGTTAATTTAAATCTTTGTTATTTTGTATTTCCTGTTCGTTTGTTTTTATTATTTTTCGTTATCGTTATACACCAGAGAGGGCACCCGCTATATTGGTGTTTAAATAAAAAATTCAATTCAATATTATGTATACGATCTATTTATATAATATTACAATATTGTATATATATATTCCATGGAAGAACAATCAACTAGTAGTAAGTAATTGCGATCATTATATGTAAATAGGTGTACACCAGTAGTTTTCCACAATACCTCCAATCGTTCTATTTTAATTATAGATTCCCTGGGTTGTTGTATGAATAATGTGGTACAAACCCACATTCTTTGACATACTTTATTATATCTACCGAAGAAGGAAGGACGTATTAATTCCTTCCTTTTATTATTGATAATATTGTAATCTCTCCTTTTCCTATCGCCTCCAAATTAGGTATATTTTTAGATTCTATAGAAGAGTATACTATTTCCTTCATTCCATCTAAATTTGAATCTAAAAATGATCATACTTAAGTAGGGAATATAGAAATATGTTGTAGATTTGAGGCATTAAGGAGAATATTATTAGAAATGAGCCATTCTTAATTACAATTAATAACATTACCATAATTGGAGAGATAATTATTGAGATCTGGTGATGAATTAGTAGACAGAAACATACATAGTGGGATAGAAAATATTATGACGTATGCATACTGATGATAATAGATAGGATATTTAGATATTTGTATTGAATTCCATAATACCTTAAGGTAGTGGATATGAACAAACAGAGAAAATTGAAGGACCGATTACTGATCCATGAGTAACATCATATTATATAGGAGAAGGGAAAGAAAAATAATTATATATTTGTTTACACTACTGCTACGGTCAGATAGATATGAAGTAGGACCTAAATAGTGAGATGGCAAGGTCTTTAATTCAAAGCAGGTATTTA
Source organism: Osedax fenrisi (assembly GCA_964019155.1). Taxonomy (NCBI): domain Eukaryota; kingdom Metazoa; phylum Annelida; class Polychaeta; order Sabellida; family Siboglinidae; genus Osedax; species Osedax fenrisi. Next base: position 1,965,243 of record OZ025245.1, read on the forward strand.
CAATTTCAGGCATAACAAATTTCCGATAACAATTAGATAATAATAATAAGTAATCATAAATATATGATATAGTTTATGAGATATAGGATATATAGCCTATTGATCAATTCTATATATATATATATATATATATATATATATATATATATATATTATTATTATATATTTTTTCGGAAAATGTTTTAACAATACATTGTTGTAAAAAAAACTCTTATTATTATTTTATTATAATTTTCTTACCATATAAGCGAATCGGTTTGTTTATACAAGAAGTATACTATAAGGGTATTATATATGATACATATATATGGCCATATGTTAGTGCATAATGAACCGTTTATCATCATAATCATCAACTATATATATATATATATATATATATATATATCCATAGTGTATCAATTAAATTTATATTTATATATTTATCTACCTTATAACATAATATATACCTATTACACATTATGAAATAAGGGTATGTTGGGTGTTATATAATATACACTGTATACACATTAGATATATACCTCTAAAGGTGTTAGACTTGTGCAAACTATAGGGGAAGGTAACCTAGTATGGACACTTTAACAATAAATGGTCTTCATATTTTATAACTCATTATTGTTATTCAAAAATTACAATATATTAATATTATATGATTATAGATATTATTGTGATTTTAAAATTTTATTTAATCTTTTAATCTTTTAATTCCATAGATAATGGGGGACCCGTCGGGGTGTCCGTATTCGGTACCCGTGTCCTAATACGGACAGTGTCCGTCGGACACCCTATTTGCCACTAGATAAACTATATATCATTGATGAATCATCAGACAAATTACAATTACATTATTTATAATTAATTTTATGAACAATTTATTCTAATTTAATTAGTTAATAATTTATTTATTTTTATTATTTTTTAATTAGTAATACAATTTAAGTATCTAAGTAATAAAATGTTTAGATTTAGCTTTATTGGTGGTATTAATATTATAACTATTCTGATTTTCATAAAAATCGCGTGCGTTATAATATTAATACCAGCAATAAAGCTATAGGGTGCCTGTATTAAGACATATATATATAGTGTCCGTATTATGGACTTATATAACCACTAGATATATACTATGCTTATAACTTAATGAATATTTAATAACAAATATAAAAATTATATATATAATTTATAATACCTTCTTTTTTAATAATATAGTGTTATATTTATATTTTATAACGATACATTTGTATATTCTTGAGAAGGTTTTAAGTTGAAATTTTTTTTATAAATTTAAAAACGTAATAAAAAAATCAGTTTATTGGATAGTTTATTAGATCAGCAATATATAGAATAATTTAAAAATAAAAAATACTTTTTAGACTATTTATATAATTATGAATATTTTATTCAATACATTTTTTTTGTAGGATTTATGGTTTCTGAGATACAGAGAGAGTCCGTATTCGGTTACTTTCCTCTAGACAACCCAGTAAAAACAATGGAATATAAAAATAAAAAGAGTGGAATGAAATGTAAACTTTCGTGTTCTAATTTGTATACATGCATAATAAAAATGCTTTCATAATATATAATATTTTATATTATATAAATGTATTAAATAAATTAAAATAATTAATAATGTTATATTATTTTATCTGAATATATGCAATATTTAATTTTAATGATGATGATTATATAGGATTTATTATGCATTCAAATAGAGTCATATATATATACAATAACAATTAGATAATAATACATTATTATTAATAATGCGTTGAAGATAAAACGAGAATAAATAAATAATACAGGAATAATAAGTTGCATTATTTGGAGATTAAAGAAAAAGAGAAAATAATAAATAATATTTATAAATCGTTTGAGGGACCTATAGGTAGTAGACCTATATATAGAATGAATAGAATCATAGTAGAAAGTGATTTACATAGAGTGGGACCTGCATTTCTAAATTCTATATAATTTATGGAAGTTTTATTAGAGTTCCGGGATATATGGAGAGGATCTTTCTGGTAACGAAGAGAATTTGATATTGTACATTTTTTAATTAGATCAGATATATAGTTAGGGGTGAAATACTATATATATATATATATATATATATATATACCTATATATATATATTGTATCTATTAGATACCTATATATACATTTACAATATATTTTAAATGTAATAATAAAAATATATATTAATAACATGTGTGTACGTTTATAATGAGAGATTTACACTGGTAATGTGTACATAATATGATATAATATTATTGATATACGTATATAATATTATATGATATAAGATATGGACATTATGGCCCGTATGGGTATATAATATTAGTATTTTATTTGTTTAAATGTATATTACAAACTTGCTTTATGTATTACAAACTTGCTTTATGTATATATATATATATATATATATATATATATATATATATATATATATATATATATATATATTAATACACATATTTATAGAAATTGTATGAATTAACTTATAGTATATTTAGGCAGCCCTATCTATTAGCATCTTTATATCCAATTTTATTATGTAATATATCATATATTAGTATATTATCGTACTATATTATAGCTATATATCTTTGGTTAATTTTCAAAGCTCCAACATTTAGATAGATAGATTATAATACAAAGGTAACATTGATTTTACATTATATTATTCATATTTTATTTTAAAATTTATTTTAGATTATATTATTCATATAGTTATTTGTTTGATTATTTTATAAATTCTATTTTATTTTAACACTGATTTTACATTATATTATTCAGATTTATATTTGTTTAATTATTTTATAAATTTTATAAATCTATTTTATTTTTACATTTATTTTACATAACATTATTCATATTTATATTTGTATTTATTTGATTATTTTATAAATTCTATTTTATAGTAAAATTAATTTGACATTATATTATGCATATTAGTATTTGTTTGATTATTTTATAAATTCTATTTTATTTTAACATTAATTGTACATTATATTATTCATATTTATATTTGTTTGATTATATTATAAATTCTATTTTATTTTAACATGTTAACATTTTAACATTTATTTTACATTATATGAATAATATGTGTATTTATTTGATTATTTTATAAATTCTATTTCATTTTAACATTGATTTTACATTATAGTATTCATATTTGTATTTGTATTTGTTTGATTATTTCATAAATTCTATTTTATTTTAACATTGATTTTACAGGGATTTTAAATAATATTATAAGAATTTGATTGAGTATACTTATAATACGTATTATATAAATTTATTTTATTTCTATATTTATTTTAAATATTATATTATTTGTATTTTTATTTATTTTATTATTTCATAATTCAATTTTATTAAAAATTTATTTTATAGGTACATGTATTTTACATTATATTATTTGTATATGTTTGAGTGTTTCATAAATTCCATTTTATTTTTACATTGATTTTACATTATATTATTCATATTCGTATTTTTATTTGTTTGATTATTTTATAAATTCTATTTTATTTGTATACCATGTCCCTTTAAAAAGAAAACAAACATCAGATAATCCTGCACAAAATAATAAAAATAAAATAATAAAAAATTAAATCACGAGGAATACAGTATCACTGCCTTTCACTCATTTGTTAATTCAAAAGATAATCACGACAAACCAGTAAAATCAAGACACCTGCTAAAAGAAGAATATTCAGTAATCGATGATGAATAATTATATAGGGAAATACAGCGAGTATAATTAGCTAACTTAATATGCAAACAGGCTGACATTTGGAAGTTAATCAAATACATTAGGAAGATCCTACTGAAAGAAAGAATTCGTGAAGTAGACAAATTAAAGCTAATATATTACTATAGTAAGAAGAACCTAAACCAGAAAGAATTTCTAAATAATCATATCAAAAATCTCCTTGGCCACGAACAACAATAAGCCTAATAAATAGACTCATAAAACCCTATATAAATTCACAAATTGAAACTATCAACTATACAAAATTAATATACCGATAAGTCCATTTTCAAAAGAAGAATATAATAGGGTGAATAATAGGTTGACCGATGGCAAGGCTGCGGGTCCAGATAAAATATCTACAGAAATTCTCAAGTACGAAAACTTCAATGACATAATACTCACATATGATAATAAGTTCGCAACTCGATCTGAAAAGCCCGATCATAAATGTGTTTACGCATATTATAATATCATAATTCTCTCTCAGAATATTCTAGTAGAAATGGGCAACTATTAGTGCTGGCCAGCTTTTAATGCCGATCCGATAGTTTTGGCTATTGATGCCGAGCGGATACTTCATTTTTGGAACAAAATTGAACCTAAAGAGCCGAGCCGAAACTGCGTCTAAACGGGCCCGAGTCGAATCGGAGACTCTTACAAAACATAACCGAGTCGATATGATGCTTTTTTAAAGTTACACTCTAATGCTAATTTATATATATTTCATATTTACATTTATTTAAAAAAATTATCTGCAATATCATTTATAAATGATTATATAAATTATATTTAGATACACAAATTATATTTTTTTATGAATGTAAATTATAATATAATGTAGAATGTATGAAATTACAATAATGATATGCTTATGTATATATATATATATATATATATATATATATATATATATATATATATATATATGCATATAAACCGTGGTGTAATTCTATGACTTATTATATGGTTTAATATATATATATATATATATATATATATATATATATTATATGAATCTAATAGGTCCATATTAAGTATGGATTATATTTTGTATTATACATATAAAACATACTTATTTATTTTATAAAATATCATCGAATAAATATAATACTAAAGAGTATAACAACTAAATAATGTAATGAATAAAAGTTTGCATTTTAATAGATCAGATTATAATATTCTGCTTCAACGACTATACATATACATATTTTGATATTATTAATGAATGTGAATTTTTCTATATAGAATTATATATAAATTAATTCATCTCTTATATAATATTAATTAGAAGGTATGTAATATTTCCTAAGACTTAATTCAATTTCAATAAATATAATAAGCATATCTTTTGGAAATTATATAGATTTAAAATATGGCGCCGGTTTCTTAGGTGGTTAGCTCGTCATCCAATCAGAGCTCTCCATTAGCATTACTACCAACACCGTCCTCCGCATGGATACGCTTAGCAACGTAAACAATAAACTTAACGCATTCGTCTCCGCACAATATATAACCGCGCACACCTACGCAAACACACACACATATATATATATATATATATATAGGATATACCCATTATAAACTAATACACGCGTATCTATAAATAGATATTACCTCACACTATGACGCAAGTGGAACAGCAACACCTTCCCCAACAGCAAATGTTAGTATCCATGGTAACCGGGTATAGGGTGTGCTATACGAAGCAAACGCTGCTGCGCGTAAAGGGGTATTCATATAATAAATAGAATATTGTATACGCAACGTCGTGCAAAATATAGAACATGTTCTATTTGGAGCGATGTAGGGACGTAAAACATAGTTTCACATACAGCGATTCCACGATACGATGTTCATTTGACGTTTGCGTGCGTGACTACGTCCCTTTACACTGTGGGCCAGTGCCTTTTTTATATCCTTAAAGGATATAAAAATGGAGGAAAAATTCAAGAAATAATTATTTTGTTTTCAATTTAATATGAAAAACATTTTCATAAATACATCTACTGATTTATAATAAATAATAGGATTATGATATAATTGATTATGAAAATTAAGTTTTTTAATATTTTGAATATTAATTTTTTGTGGGCAACATTTAAAAGTGAGGGGAATATATAATAGTGGGGAGAAATTTCTCAAAAAATACCCCTTGTAAAGGCACTATGGGCCATACATCTAGCTAACTTATACCTATAGGCCCTACATCTAGAAGTTGTACATATATACATCGGGGCCTTCATCGTAGGTGTTGTTCGATTACGTAATTCCCTTATTCTATTTAGGTGAAGTCCAAACTGTTATGAATATTTTATTTTATTGATGATATATATATATATCAATATTCATTTATTTGTACATAATTAATATAATTTTAATTTAATTAATAATATAATGTTATATATATATACTGTATATTATATACATTATAGTTGTCGGTTAAATATTTTTTCATTTCAAATGAAATAATAATTGATGATGTTATCGAAAAGTGTACCACGTCATGTTTACAATCATTGATTATTTGTGAACATTACACGCGAACACGCTATTTCTACTAGGGCGTATACACGCAGCGTAAACTCCGAGTAATTATCATCGGGATTGTAATATTTTAAAGTTAGCATAAACAAATAGTTAATAAATAAATAGTTAATATAAACTATAGTTTATAGAAAATATAAGCACATCCTATATATAGGACCCGTATTATATCCATCGATATAAAGAAAGACTTTCCTTATATCGATGATTATAATACACAATATTGTATTATAATATTCTATAATAAGTGCATACTCTCTAACATATATGTACCTTCAATATTCACTTGCAATTATAAGTGTATTTATATACTAATCAAACCGTCTATTTCACGGGGTTAAGAAAATATATAATTTAATATACCATATTTTTAAGATATCATATTATAGTTGAATTATTACATTCCTTATCGTGTTAATACTATTGGAGACCTCCACCCCGGGGTGTCACCATTATTAAACCATGTGGCCGGTGACCCCTATCATTCACCCCTATTGTTTCGCCCCTTACAAACTATTATTTAATACTACTACAATTTAATTCCTAACGTCTAATATGTCATTTTGTATTAATCTACTTTATTTATAATCAATATATTTGTAATAATATCTAATAATTTATTAATATTATTTATCTTTGTAAATTGTGAATGAATTATTTCTATTCAATAACTATATGTATGTCAATGTATATTAAATATATATAGTAGTTATATAATAGTCACATATACTTATATATATACAGTCGACTCTCGGTAAGTCGGACTTCTCGATAAGTCGGACATATTTAGTTGATTTGGTTGGATTTGTATCTAGTTCCATGTTAAATTAATCGGATAAGTCGGATAAGTTGGATTGGATAAGTCGGACTTTTCTATAAGTCTGACACATATATATGTACTATAATATTATAGTCATTTTTATGATTTTTATACTGGATAAGTCGGAATTTTTATAAATTGTCAGAAATTTTTACTTTAAATAATGAATATTATAATTTTAGTAAGTAATATAATTGAATACAACATTTTATGTTGCTGATTGTTGCATAATTCCATATTTCGGTAACCATTTAACTCGCGCTGCGCATTTCATGTCTTATTTGCATGATATTCTTACTCTCGGATAAGTCGTACATCTCGCTAAGTCGGACACTTTTCCCGGTCCCTTGCGAGTCAGACTTATCGGGAGTTGACTGTATATATATATATTTATATATATATATATATATATATATATTGTTATTGTTATTTTATTTGGTGGAGTCCTTTCATCCCATCCAGGAACTTAGATTATGTTTTCACTTATAACCATATATGGCTCTAATTATACATTACTGTACCTTCGAAGCCGCTCTCATATTAATGCATCCATGGTTTCTATGAGACCCGATCATTTATTTATACACACTTATATAAGATCACTAAATGTACTATCTTCTAAATAATATGTTAAGACCGATTTTATAAAATTAAGTAATGGTCCGGATGAGGCTCGAACCCGAGACCTATAGGTATACTGATTATGTATCTGAGAAACACAGGCAGTTAATATATATATATATATATATATATATATATATATATATATATAGTGGTATACCGCTTGTACTAATTACCGTTTATATGCATAATTTATCAACATTTTATCTCATTATTTTATTTAATTAACCTATTTATATTCCAATTATAACACTATTGTTACAATTGCTAACAGGATAGATCAATATTGTTTTATAATTTAAATTGCAGTTGGGTTTATTATCTCCATTATGATTGTTATAAATGTTTAAAACTTCCCGACGGTATCTTTATATGTCTATTCTCTCTCTATGTTGTAATATAATTGGGTAATAATTTATACTTATGGAATTCTAGATAAATATAAGAGTTTTTTCTCTTTTTTTAACATAGTGTGTTGATCAATATAATTCAATGAAAAAAGACATAGGACATATTACATTAATAATACAAGTTCAATATTTCATTTAATTTAAAAAAAACACTTAGGACCACAAAACACCTATATATATATTTTAATAAATATATGTAAAATAAAATTATATTGGTATTTTTGAATCCATTAACTTACATCCATTACGTATGTGTATTGAAATTCGAACAATCTATAAATATCACACGAATGATTGACGTGTATAATACGCCCATTAATCAATATATTAATCGTTAACTTGCATCCGTATATTATATTCATGAATATCGTTTGGCAATTCTGATATTTGTTACTTTTCAATACAAATATTACATTGATAGATTTATTTAGTTTAATGTATATATATATATTCCTATTATATATATAATATTAAAATACATTAACGATTTATTGTAACTAAATATAATATCTAATATATGTTGCAGACTTTACATGAATTAATTATTTATAAATCAATATGTGTACTATTATTGTATAAGTAATAATTTAAATGGTAGGTGTATGTAAAATATATGTATTATATATGACTATAATATAATATATTATATTCTATAGAATAAGTAATTGAGTATACTTATAATTATAATTAGTTAACTCAAGTTAAATAATTTTATTTCAAATGATACTTTTACTCTAATACCAATCTAAACCAATGAAAATAAAGCGACGATAAAACATACTATATCTAATAATACTGAAATGCCTATAAGTATATGTGTATACACATAAGGATACTTATAAGTTGTATTTCGTCATATCTCGTTACCTCTTGTTATGTCTATAGATATCTGCACTCAACAACACTCATCATATACATTCATACTTTATACTTTCTACATTATTTTTAATTTTAAATACACGGTGAACGTAAAATATACTTCGTACAATGTACTTCTTATATTATCACCTGAACATTTCTGATAGCCTTTTTGAATATATATATATATATATATATATATATATATATATCTTGTTTAAGTGTGTATATGTGTTTGTGTGTGTGAGAATGCGTATGAATTAATACAACGCGAATTCATTTATAAATATGCATTACTTTATTTACAATTTATGTATATATATATATATATATAAATTATATATGAATAGATAATTAGGGGTGAGTACTCGAATTCCGACACCCTAACAATAAATCACCATAACTTTATTATTTCTCAATTGAATATTTTCGAATTGTATTTATAAGTATTAAGTAGGTATATACATATAATAGCTATATTTAAATTTAACTTTGTGATAACAGGTGTTTCGATATTACGTGCAATTAGGGTGAAAATGTATGAAATATATGTTGATTAGGTAAAAGTTTATAACTTTGTAACAAATTATGATAAATATAAAATCTTTTGAGAATATTTTAAAATATAATTAGATCTATAAGATTTATTTTAAATATTTAAAATACCTACATTTTTAAATGATTAAAAATCGATACTCTACTTCATAAATTGAGTTGTTTGAGTTGTAACGAAAAATCAGTTTTTTTTTATAATTAAAAATATATAAATATTAAAAAACAAAATTATGCTTATATGATTTAGAATTATATTGATAACATTTCATACAATAATTATTTTTTGATTGGAATTATATTTTAGGAGATATCTAGGATTATATAAATATTAAAAAACAAAATTATACTTATATGAATTAGAATTATATTGATAACATTTCATATAATAATTATATTTTGATTGGAATTATATTGTAGGAGATCTCTAGGAGTTTTGATAGTACGTGCATGTCGATATTAGAGCACTCTCCCCTAAACACTCTAGTATATAATTATATATTCATATAATATTACTATATATAGTATATATATATACTATATATATAATATGTATACACACCAGTATACTCCATATAATTATATAGATTGAATATATAGGTTGATATGATTACATTAATAAAACATAAGCGCCATATAACGCTGCCTGTGCCTCCATTGTTCCGATGCATTGTGGGTCGGTTGCTATGGACGCTTGTTTACTTGGCAAGCGTTACGTAATCACAATAACTCCGTGTTTAATCCTGTTACGCGTATTGTGGGCGTGGTTATAGTGTGGGCGTGTTCACGATGTGTTGCGTGCGACGCACAAGGAGGTGTGGGCGTGTTCAGGATGCGACGCACGCCGTGCGTCGCATCCTGAACACGCCCACACCTCCTTGTTAGAGGATAGGCGGATAAGGATAACGCGAATAACACATAAGTTACTATTGCGAATATTCGCTCTAGAAACTGCTGGATTTCGAATATTCACAAATTCGCGCGAATAAACGCAAGTAGGGGAAAGTAACCGAATAAGGACAGTGCCCGAATACGGACACTCTCGTTATCTCAGAAACCATAAATCCTACAAAAAAATTGTTAATGAATTAAATATTCATAATTATATAAATTATTTTTTATTTTTTAATGATTCAAAATATTTCTGATATATCCAATAAACTGATTTTTTTATTACGTTTTTAAATTTATGAAAAAAATGTCTACTTAAGGGGATCCCGTACATAACACGCAATTTGCCGCTTTCGTGTATAAATAGATAGGAAAAACATAGGTCCACTAAAAAAAATAGAACTGATATTCTATTCATTCAATTGACCTAATTTTGTAATGTATTCATAACATATACATGCATAGGAAAATAGAAAGTTATTTTTAATATTATTATTTATTATATTATATATATCTAAATTAAAAATTAGCGATACTAAAATGATGGTATTTCTATAGAAATTATCATTTTATACAATGAATTCTATACATTTTATTAATTATCTCTCTATTTTACTATTCACATAATTAAATTCTATATAAAGCAAAAAAAAATAATATTATAATTATAATAGTTTTTATGTTCTATATTTTTGAATGCACATACCTAGCGTGAAATAATTATTCTGAGAAAACAGCGTTTGAAGTTTGACAGCATACAAATATAATATTGAATAGTATATAATATAGCATTATCTTATCGTCATAAAATACATTTTTATGCAATTTATAGACTGAGTTCATGTCTAATTTTTTTACAGATAATAAAAAACACTACAATAAGTATTATTATGTAATAAAAAAAAATATAATAAAAATAAATTATCATCATTTTAAATGTGCGGGATCCCCTTAAAACCTTCTCAAGAATATACAAATGTATCGATATAAAATATATTATTAAAAAATAAAGAATTCTAAAATTATATATATAATTTTGATATTTGTTATCAAATATTCATTAAGTTATAAACATATAGGTATACCCAGAGCTGGGCACGATACTCAAAAAATGTATAATAATTACAGATAGTAGATACAATTACAATTACACACTTTTTTCTTATAATAGATACACATACAATTACTTTAAAAAAAATAATAGTAGATACAATTACAAATACAGAATTTTCTTAGTAGATACATCTTAGTAGATACAAATACATTATAATTATATAAAATATATATAAACATATAGATTTATAAATTATATAGATATATATTATATCATATAATATATATGTATATATATATATATATATATATATATATATATATTCATCGATGTCGAATTTGATAGTACATATCAAGGTACATTACACGGAATAATATCCCGAAATGTTTTCTAGAAAGTGATTTTCGAGAAAGTTGTAGTGACCCCTTTTAAGTTACTATATTTCCCGAAAATTGTCGGAAAGTAATGGGATAACTCACTACATTCTCCTTAGTTTATCAGCTTCCTTCTATACCCTTGACCATAATATCCTTATAAATGGACTATCCTCTATCGGAATATGTGGTACTTCACTCGATTGGTTCATCTCATACCTAACTGGTCATGTGTTTACCAAATTATCATAAATTCACTAATTTCTAAACCTCGTAAAGTTACTCATGGAGTACCTCAAGGTCTGTTCTTGGTCCACTCCTATTCAATATCAATCTACTTCCCTTATTTAAAATTATTGACAAATACCCCCACTATAGATCTATAGTCGACTATCACTCGTATACAGATGACATACAATTACACTGTAGATTGATAGACCCTAACAATGCAATACATTTACTTAACAACTGTATTACTGATATACATAACAGGCTCACCAACAACTCCTTATCACTAAACTGTCTTAAAACTGAATCATTGCATATTAAAACATCTACTACTATATTCCTTCCACCACAAATTACCATTAACAATTTGAGTATTTATTATGCTAATAAAGTAAAAACTCTTGGTATATTAATCGACCCAACACTAAAATTTCACATTCCGACTAAATCACTATCACAGTCAATTAACTACATACTACAAAATTACAAACAATAATACCCTTCATTAATTTTAATACTGCAAATCTTCTCGCTACATCCCTCATTCTACCCCACATTGATTACTATAATGCCTATCCCTATAGGGACATATATGCCTCCTCACAATCTAATAAATAAACACCTTCAAAACACAGCTATCAGATTTATATATTTGTCAACATAGATAAACATTCCAGACAACATATATCTCCTCTAAGAACCAACTTACATTGGCTGCCAATAAAATCCAGTATAATTTATAATATATCACTCATCATACATGTATCTACTCACCATAACACACCAGACTATCTCGCCAACTTACTAACTTCCCAACATAACTATTTACAACAACAAAAATTCAAATTAAAAACTCCAGTTCTATCATATTTAACATCTGCCCAACATAAATATTTCTCCGTCCATGCTCCAAAAATCTGGAATGATATACTTCACCATATCCGGTCAATTGACTCAACTGTAATACTCAATTTAAATCTCAAAACATGCCGTTTTCTCAATAAATACATTAAAAAGCACGTCCGAAAACTTCCATAAAGTAGTTGATGGAAGTGCTTAAACGAATTAGGTAACTGGTAACAAGTAACTAAAATTATAGTTAACTTGCTAGAAAATAACTTTCTAGCAAACAATTCCGGACATTATTTCCAGAAAAACTGGTTGTGAGATACCCCTTTTAAAAGGACATATTAAATACTTACAACGTGTTACCTTATAACGTGTTCTTCAATAAATGATATAGAATAAATTTGTTGACATTTAATGACATTTAATGATACCAATGATGAATATTTTAGTGTATACATTGGTTGTACACACGCTGGTATACCAGCGTTTATTTCATCTGAAATTATACTATGAGCCATTACACACTATAGAGAAATATACATTATTACAATATACTATTTTTCAACTAAAAATAATCAGCGACCTTTACTTTCGAATGTTAAACATGAATATAGTAAATTATCAAATATACAAAAAATAAATTATTAATATATTATTAATTATTATTATTTAGAATTATCATATTTATTAAAATGATTTTATATTTCTATATAATATATAATTTTGAATTATAAATCAATTATTATATAAAATATATTATCAAAATAATGTCTTTGTTTTCAATAAATGTATATAATGGTTTTTGAGAATAAATCACTATAATTGATATATCATAATTGTTAACAATGAATTAATTTCAATATTAACAAAAGATATTTTATTAAAAAATGTATATATTAAAATTAATTTATAAAATGATATTATAAAATATTGATATAAAATAAATATAATAACCAAATGATATGATATAATAAAATGTATCTGTTTAAATAATTGTCTTAGTAGATACGTATCGTAGATACTATTTATGACTAATAGATACGATTAAAAATACTTTTGTAATTTTTATAATAGATACAAATACAAATACAAATGTATCTACGATACTGATTTTTTGCCTTAATAGATACTGTATCGGCGATACTGCCCAGCTCTGGGTATACCTATCTATAGGTCATATAAGTTCCTAATACGGACACTCTAGATGTCTTAATACGGACAGTGTCCGTCGGTCACCCTACAACTAATCAGCGCGCAGCGTATGAACTATTCTGATTTTCATATAAATCGCGTGCGTTATAATATTAATACCACCAATAAGGCTAAATCTTTTTTTTTATTATATAGATACTTATAGTGTATTATTAATTAAAAAATAATAAAAATAAATAAATTATTAACTAATTAAATTAGAATAAATTGTTCATAAAATTAATTATAAATTATGTAATTGTAATTTGTCTGATTGGTTCATCAATAATATATAGTTTATCTAGTGGTATATAGGGTGTCCGTATTTTAACACAGAATGTCGTATTCGTATATGGGAACCGAATACGGACACCCCCGACGGGGGTCACCCGTTATCTACGGATTAAAAGATTAAAAGATTAAATAAAATTTTAAAATCACAATAATATCCATAATCATATAATATTAATATATTGTAATTTTTAAATACAAATAATGAGTCATAAATTGTTAAGAACATTTATTGTTAAAGTGTCCATATTAGGTTACTTTCCCCTATACTTCATATATGATCTTACGCTAAGTCTACGAGAATTACAGATATACAACTCCACGTGTATTACGTATGTGTGTATGTGTTAATATGAAGCTGCATTTTAATCAACATTATTTATTATAAGACATTTTTTCTGTTTTCATTTTTTTGTATATATTATTCATGTTACGAGTTCACCTAACGCCGACACCATATATGGGTGTATAGTCGCTATATAGCGGTATGGCTTTAGGCTAATTAGCTCCACAATATATTAATAGATTGTTGTCGATATTAATACATACATATGGGATAGCAAAACGTTCATAATATATGAAGTTATCATACAGGTAGCCTTAAGGATACGGATATGCGTGTTATCAATATTCATATATATATATATATAATATCGATACTGTATAGGTTATTATAGTAAACATATATACAATGTTGTACTGTTCATGGACATACCTATATGCTACGGTATAAACATGTTGTATAGGAGTCCTATAACATGACTGTATACCTATAGTAACCTACTGCTTACATACATACATAGTGTTGATCAGTTCGTTATACTGTCCATCAAACAGTAATAGCAGCATAATAGCACAATGTAAACATTGAGGCTATTGAATATGCTGTTATGCTGCTATTACTGTTTTCTGGGTGAGTAGTGGTATACCCACTACTATAAAGTATACTTTATAGTCAGATTAGCAGTCTATTTTATTTTAAAGTACGCGGCTGAAAATGGGAGAATACAATTAAGGGGGTACCCCACTACAAGTATTTCCGCCTACTTGCCGTAAATATTGTAACTTTAAAACAAATTTCTATCAAGTCAACTACAATTGTAGTGGGATACCCCTACCTTCCGGAAATTTGTTGTCTGAAATATACTAACTTTAGGGGGTATCCCATTACTACTTGATAAAAAATGGTTTTAAAGTTACATATTTCCGGCAAGTAGGCGGAAATACTTGTAGTGGCGTACCCCCTTTAAAGGTTGTATAAAGAGCAAGTAATATGCTATTTATATAGTACACGGAGAGCTAGTGAAAGTGCTATTTATAGAGTACACGGAGAGCTAGTGCATGTGCGAATCATCGATATAAACAAAGTAATCTTCATATCGATGATGCAGCCTATAGTGTTAACAGTATTGCATGACCGGCCTGCGGGGTATACGTGTCAGTGTGTGTGTATGTCGGTGTTAGCTGTAGGTACGTAGTGAGTGATGTACGGACTATAGTACTAACATCAAGATAGCTTGTATAGTGTTGTAACATGTAGGGTTGAGTTGAGGGGTTTAGGTGTATGGTTTAAATGTAGGGGGTGAGATTTAAGTTCCGTGTAAATGCGGTGTTTCCATTAACGTATACGTATTATAGTGACTCGGTATCTGCAATGGATACGTAGACGTACTACGACTATTTATAGTCTATATTCTATATATAGACTATAGTCTATATTAACTTGCTAGTATATCCATGTCCACTGGACATTGTCCACTGTATCAACTACCAGCTAAGTCCGCTCGTTAATTATCACCCTAGCAACGGGTATGTATCACGATCGTAATGAAGGAATACTAATGTTGAAATAATTCGATAATTTGATGGTAGTAAAACCTATAATCATCTTTAATCAATTTTCTATAAATAATGTAGTTGTTAATGTGTGTATTAGCATAGGTATTACTGTAGGTATTACTGTAATACTACTATATATTATATAACTTTGGTATTGGTAATAATAAATAAATATATATAACCTGTTAACCTGTGCCGTCGAGTATCCTTGACTATCCTTGACTCAAGCGTCCATTCTGGTTTTATATTGTCAATAACCCATACATTTGTATTTCTGTCGATCCATGTTACTCTTAACAGACGTCTCCAACACCATAACTCAAAAGCATCGATCATCTTTCTCTCAAGCTTTCTCATTGTCCAAGATTCTGCTCCGTATAAGACTATAGGGAAAACTAAAGCTTTTACAAGCCTGATCTTTGTTCTGAGGGTAATTCTTCTATCTTTCCAGATTTTCGTTAGTCCCCCCATTGCAGATCTACCCATTGCTAACCTTCTGCGTATTTCCTTCGCACAGAATCCATCCTTGGTTATTAGAGATCCCAAGAAAATAAAGTGCGATACTACTTCAATATGCTTTCCATCTACTACCATTTCTCCTTGGTCTTCAGACATCATTACTTTAGTTTTACCTACATTTAGATATAGACCTGCCTTTTCACTAGCCAACTTTACTCTTTCCATAATTGCTATTAGATCGTTTTTAGTTTCAGCGATTAGTGTTGTGTCGTCAGCATATCTCAGGTTAGTAATCATTCTACCTCCAATACTGATTCCCCCATCCCAATCTTCTAATGCCTCTCTCATTATATTTTCTGCATATATGTTAAACAGTAGGGGGGATAAAATACATCCTTGTCTTACCCCTTTCCCTATGTTTATAGTATCAGTTTCACCAAATTATGTTCTTATAGTGGCTTCTTGTTTCGTATAGAGCTTTTGCAGTAGGACTATTAGGTGAACAGGAACTCCCATTTCTTTGAGTATCACCCATAGTCTCTCATGATCTACGCAGTCGAAGGCCTTTTTATAATCGATGAAACACATATACACATTCCTGTTGTGTTCTTTGGCTGTTTCCATCATCCACCGCAAATTAGCTATATGATCTCTTGTTCCTCTTCCTTTTCTAAAACCTGCTTGTTCAATAGGTAGTTCTGGGATAAGGAAATTTTCTAATCTTTACTGAATAATTCGAAGAAATATCTTGCTAGCATGAGATATCAGAGCAATAGTACGATAGTTCCCACATTCTTTCTTATCTCCTTTCTTGTATATCGGGAGATAAATAGATTTCTTCCAATCTCTTGGCCATTCCTTAGTCCTCTATACGTTATTGAAAAGAATTAACAGTATTTTTATAGATATATCTCCACCTGCTTTCAGAAGCTCTATAGGTATACCATCACATCCAGATGATTTCCGATTTGATATATGCTTGATAGCGTCCTTTACCTCTGTCTCTAGTATATGAGATTCATCTTCATATCTAGATTCGGGAAAAGTATCAGTGATTTTAGGATCTCTCCTGTAGAGCTCTTCTGTATATTGTTGCCATCTAATTTTTACTTCTCTTTCTTCAGTAGCGGTCTTTCCGGAGCTTAGATTCATTACTCCGCATCTAGCTGTGTATGATCCAGTTATATCTTTTATTTCCTTATATAGATCTCTTGTTCTTCCCTTTTTATTGTTTTCTTCTATTTTTCTACATTTCTCTCTTAAATTTATCTCCTTATCATACCTTGCTTTTTTTTAAATTCTGCATTTAGTTTTTTATATTTTTCTATTTCACCTTTTCTTTTTGCCTCTCTTCTTTCCTCCGCTATTTTTATTGTTTCTTCGGTTAACCATTTTGTAACTTTCCTCTTCTTTACTTTTGGTATCCATTTCTCAGCCGTCTCTATCACAGCATCACGTATTTCAATCCATAAGTCTTCAGGATTTTTGTCATCTACTTGTAGTATGCTGAATCTATTCTTGACTTCTACAGTATATTTCGTAGCAATGATTTCTAGATCATATTTTGGAGTAGTCTTATTTCTTTTAGTTTGTTTGAACTTTATCTTGACAATAGCTATTAACAAATTGTGATATGTGCCACAGTCTGCTCCAGGGATAGTTGTTACTCTTTTTATAGAGCTTTTCCATCGACCTGTACATAAGATATAATCAATCTGGTTTCTAGTAATTTTATCCGGTGACTTCCAAGTATATAGTCTTCTTGCATGTTTCTTGAACATTGTATTCATAACAACAATACTATTTCTACTACAGAAATCTACCATTGTATCACCTCTTTCATTTCTAGTCCCCAGTCCAAAACCACCAGTTACCCCAGCTGTTTTTTGTTTACCCACTTTAGCATTCCAATCGCCAATGACATACATGATGTCACCTTTTGGAGTTATATCGATTGCTTTTTGTAGGGCATCGTAGAAATAATCCATCTCCTCTTCATCTGCTGTTGAAGTGGGAGCGTATACTTGTATGAATGTGAAATTTATAGGTTTACCTTGGATACGTATTACTATTATTCTGTCACTTATAGGATTGAACCCAAGAACACATTTTTTTATTTTTTCTGTGCATATGAATGCCACCCCTTTTTTTCAATTTTATCGTTTCCACTAAAATATACTGAATAGTCATCAGATGTTACTTGTCCTATCCCCTTCCACTTCGTTTCACTTATCCCCATTAAATCTATCCCATTCCTTCCCATTTCCCTTGTAATAATTTGTGTATTTCCATTATTCATTGTTCTGACATTCCATGTCGCTATACTTATATTTTTTTTTAAATTGTAGGTAGCTATTAATATCTGTGTGTTTCAAGACGATTTTCTCAGAAACAATCCTTCCTTGCGGATTTAAGATAGCCTCGTCATCCTTACCGACTGTACTTACACGATAGTTTCGCTCATCCCCAGTAATAATTGAAAGGCTGTCCAACCTGGGGGGCTCATTTTCTAGCCTTATTGCATTTACTTCTATTTGTGCTGTCATGTTTGTTTTCGTGGGAATTTTACTGGAGTAGTTTCCCGTTGCTTTCTCCAGCGCAGTGTTGAAGCCGTGAATGGGGTTGCCAGAACGCCCTCGAGTATATATGAAGTTGCCGTTGTCCTTACTAGATCATCCGCCTCGTCCACTATTTCTATCGCTGCTTCTCGATAGAAAAGACTCTGTTTTAATTCTGTTACTATAAGAAATGTTAGACTAGTTTTGTTAGAAACCAGTCATACCCATGCAATGTTTAGCCAGCTAGTCGAGGTCGTTTACCAGGGTTACCCGCCGTGCTGTTCACGACTACTTGGAGGTAATTGCATCAGTTGAGTACTGTGCATGGACAGATGATCCTGAACAACCCATTTTAAAAGTATATTGTATAGGGATCGACTGTTCAAAAACCATCCGTACTACCATACACAATACCCCATAATACCCCACATATATATATATATATATATATATATATATATATATATATATGTGTGTATTTGTGTGTGTCCAAAACTATATACTATATCCTATATACATTGTAGAAAACCCCTTATTACATTTAAACTATAATAGGTATACCTATATAGTTTTGGGTTTTAGTACCTATAGGTAAACAGTTTTTACTAAACACCCACACATTTAGGTATATACCACCTATAAATATACACACACATGCACACTAACATACCACAACAGCCTTATGACGCAATACACCGACATAAGCCCCTCCCCCTCACCTGGTCCCTCCCCCTCACCTGGCCCCTCCCACTACAGGATGCAACAACAACAAGTGGTAATAGTGCAGCAACCTATGGCTGGAGGCGCTGCTCCCGTCATGCTCAGAGACTGGTCTACTGGACTATGTGGTTGTTTCAGTGATATGGGCTCATGTTAGTAACTGTAACAGGTGGACACTGTCCACTATAAACTGGCCAACTAGACGATACAACGCGTGGATATAATGCATGGTATATCATGGCATATCATGTCTGCTAGTTCATCTATACAACTTTCCACGCTACACATACATACCTTAGGTCTTTAATTTAATTACGTCATGTATCACGTGATTTTTTAAATTAACCCACGTGATCAACATTCTAGTCACGTTATCATTACTATCGTCATGTGTCAGCCATTAACGTTATATCAACTGAAGCGTTCGAGTTTTATATATTAACCTTAAAAATGGTAAATTACGTATTGTTATCGTCTGTGAATATTAATCTATTAATAGATCTATTATCATGATAATAAGATAATCTGCAGATCTATTAATCTATTAATAGATCTATTAATTCGTAATAATATTCATATATTTATTTCCTTTATGAATATTACACAGTACAATACGTACAGTGTACTTCGTTCACTAAGTATACTTATATATATATATATATATAGTCAACTCTCGGTAAGTCGGACTTCTCGATAAGTCGGACATATTTAGTTGGTTTGGTTGGATTTGTATCTAGTTCCATGTTAATTTAATCGGATAAGTCGAATAAGTTAAATGCGATAAGTCGGACTTTTCTATAATTTGGACACATATTATAGTCATTTTTATGATTTTATACTATATAAGTCGGACTTTTTATAAATTGTCAGAAATGTTTACTTTAAATAATTAATATTATAATTTTAGTAATTAATATTATTGAATACAACATGTTATGTTGTTGATTGTTGCATAATTCCACATTTCGGTAACCATTAAATCGCGCTGCGTATTTCATGTCTTATTTGCAAGATATTCTGAATCTCGGATAAGTCGGACATATCGCTAAGTCGGACACTTTTCCCGGTCCCTTGCGAGTCCGACTTATCGGGGGTTGACTGTATATATATATATATTTATAACTTTATAAAGTTATTATAAATCTTTGAACTTATGTAAACATATTCAAATGTTTCCGTGTTATAGATTATTAATAACGGCCTAGTTAAATCCGCGCGCTCCCTATTCTCACTCTAAGATCGTTGTACGAACATCCGGTTCTAGGTTTAATGGGCTGGTGTTGCCTACCGTACGAGCTGTGCATCCTCAGCAGTCTGATGGGAGAGTGTTGCTGCGCGGGTCACGTGGCTCTCGGGGCGTTGCGAACTAAACTTAGGGTACAGAACGGAATACAGGTTTGTACCTTGGCCGTAGCGACACCTCGGTTATAGAGGTTATAGGAGGTGTTGGCTGTAGTCGCTAGGATAACCGATACTATAGAGGGAGACGATCAAAAAGGACGAGTTGAGGGTTAGAGGTTACATTTTAAATACGAGTTAATAGTATATTTATACATATATTGTATTGGTATTTATGGGTTATTTGGTTTAATCGGTTTAGTTTTGTCTTGCTTGTTTTTTTTAGCTGCATTACATCCCAAAATGAACATATATGTATTTTATATATATATAAATTTATTTCACATTAAAAATATAACTTTTGCTACTCAACTCGTCCTTTTTGATCGTAACCCATATAGAGAACTGTAAGAATAACGTGTATATATATATATATATATATATATATATACTATAACGTATGTATACGACGTGTATAGTATACACTGTATACTATACTATAATATACGCGCTTATAATTCTAGAGCTATACTAGTTGTTATTCTATCATACATTGACACACCATTACATGTTGTAGCACGCGTTTAGTTTTAACGCGTACATTATTATAAATATACCTAATATCGAATACGTATGTTATACAGTTTAGATATGTTCGTGCGGGGCTGGTTACAACGTGTGCTTTATAAATAGTTATATTTATATATAGATAGGATCCTAGTGATTTAACATATTATTGAAATCATGATTTAATAATGCATATATGTATACATATTTAATTATAATTCTACTGTGGTAGATATATATTTATATAATACCACGTGGTATTATCTTCAGGTTTTTTTTAACTCATTTAACCTATTACAGATGTCCTATATATAATAGTAAGTTTAATAAACCTACTCAAACACATACACAGACACACACACATATATATATATATATATATATATATATATATATATTTATTTATTTATTGATTTTGTAATGCATATCGATGATCCATACCTTACAATAACTAGGGAGGCGTGTGCGAAGACTGGATATGTGCCAACTGGTTCCCTCAACTGGTCGTCTGTCAAATGCAACGAGAACTCAAGAATGTCAGACGATAGTGCTATCGACCAATCAGAACAAGCCAAAATAAACAGACGAACCTACAAAGAATCCCTCTATTTCTCTATTTCAGTATTTAAGTACATCCTTAAGTACACTATATATTTATTATATTTAATTATCGTACTAATAAATTCCAGGATATGATATTATAAAGTATATATTATATATAATATATATAGTATATACATATATATATATATATATATATATATATATTAACGATTCTTATTTATTATTAAATATACATACTCATAATTGTGATTCTAGAAAGTGATATTATAGTTGTGTATTATGTAATAAATATATACGGTTTTGATCGTTTATTATTATTATTATTATCAGATTTAGGTTTGCACCAGGGTTTTTGTAGAAGCTAAAGCTTATCGAGACAATTACCCTTAATTTTAAAGCAAGTTCAAAAAAAAACTAAATAAATAAAATATTATAAAATATTAGATGACTTCCTGTTTACATAGATACAATACAATGAATAAAATAGAAAAATATAATATAAAATAGAATAGAATAGAATAGATTTATTCATTTAAAATGTTTACATATATATATATGTAGGTACATTTTTTCCCAATATCCCCTATATATTCTATATATTGATACTCTTGCGTAGATATAATGACATAATATATTTGTTACATTACTCGATTTGATTCTTATTTTTATTAGAACAATAAATATATAAATATATATATACTACATTAAGTACTAACCTACTACTAAATAAGTTGACTAAATGGTATAATATGTAAGGTATACATAACATATATGGATTATTATATCGGCTTAATGATAATAAACTTAAACTTAAGATAATAATTAAATTTTGTATTATTAATACATAAAAGTAATGTTAGACCGTCATATTATGACTCCATTGTGCATTATACGTATGTTATATTTATGAACAACATTATTATTAATTAATTTATATATTTAATCATAACATTTGCAAATATTATATATATGAGAATATAATTATATATAATAGTATAATAAATAGACCGAATTATATAACAATAGGTGATCGTGCCAGTAGTTGTAAAACCGACATACTAAATGCTAGACTATATCGTCCCTAATACTCGTCCCTTGAAATAATATACTATAATATAATCTAATACTTGTCATTTCTCTCTAGAACGTAAACTATATACTTCTACTCATATTCGTTATCTATTTATATGTCCTCTCGTGTTCTTCGTAATATGTATTTAAACAATTAACACGATATAGATATACATGTTATTTTAATTATTCATCGTACAAAATAATAGTACTATTCTAGGTAGTTAATTCATATTGATTCATTGTTATTTAAACGCTCTCGTATTCTGAAAATATGAAATAACATATATTTTATTTCAGTAATAATAGTGTAATTCAATTATTGTATTTATCAAGTTTTAAACGTATATAATATATTTTTTCGAAATAATAATTAATTATATTAAGGAATATTAAATTTAGTCTTTTTCGATTCTAAAATCCATAGAAATTAATTATTATGTAAAAATATAATTATAATAATATAACTATATATAGCAACTAGATATATATTTCTAATATATATATATATATATATATATATCGATATATTTACTATAATACAATAGATGGTATTAATACTGATAGTGGAACATGTTAAAAATTGAACATTTATTAAAATCACTGTATAATATTTAAATCGGTACTTAAATTATTATGGTTCTATTTTATAGTTATGATTATAACATCATTTAATATATATATATATATATATATATATATATATATATATATATATATATATATATAGTTTCATTATTCATTATTAATATATCACACAATCAGAATACCTCTAGTTTAATTTTTTTTTAAACCCATTAATCTCACCTATGTTAGAACTTCATGATGTTATCAAACTCTCATTTATTTAGAAGATTGAAATCTCTTATATATATAAATATATCTAATATTAACAAATTATCCGCAATAAACAAAAGTATACTTATACAACCTATATTTGTAAACATATATGTATATGTATAATACAATATATTGTACAATATCACTATATTACCAACATGTTAATAGGTATTCTGGGATAATTTGTATTTCACCACAAGAAATAAATACCTCATATTAATATTTAAAATATGATTCGATAATGTGTATATATATATATATATATAATATATATATATATATATATATATATATAATATATATATATATATATATATATATATATATATATATATATCATTACAATATATTGATCTAATTAATGGCTATATAGCCTTGATATATCAAAATGTAATTACGTAATTGTTATTATTTAAGTAATTGTTGTTTGATTGAAAAGACAATTTTCCATATAACTAAAGATAACATATTATAGGTTGTTGTTGCAGTCGATAGTTCTTATAGTTCCGAGAGGATCGCGTCATGTATTAGCAAATTTAATATCTATATAATTTGAAAATACATATTTAATCATATCTCAGGATAAACGCCCAATTTTAAATGTAATTTAATATAAAATAATAATTAATCGTACTTCCGTTTCGTACTCATATTCGGTAGATAATTATTATTAATACTATAGTATGTGATACATATATGTATCACATTGTGAATAACAATATGTGTCACGTGGCAGGGTCGTAGGGATCACGTGATAAAGGTAATATCATTAAAGTGGGATGTGTCATGTCCTACAATAGAGCAGCGAAGTTACGTAATTACAGGATATATCTATATATTTAAAATATACATATTCCTATTACGATGCAACAACGAAAGCGTAAACAAAAAAGAACAATTAACACCACGTGATAGAGAAGAGAGAACGCGGATTTGTTCTTTGTAAATAACTAGAGGATATTATATTATTGTTCTATTTTATTCATTGTATTGTATGTAAACAGGAAGTCATCTAATATTGTATAATATTTTATTTATATAGTTTATTTGGACTTGCTTTAAAATGAAGGGTAATTGTCTCGATAAGCTTTAGCTTCTACAAAAACCCGGGTGTAAACTAAATCTGATAATAATAATAATATGTCCTCATGCACTTTGGAACACGTTAATACTGATTAATAGTATATATGAGCAATGATGTTACGTTCCAGAAACCAGCGAGATATCATACGAGGTAACATACAAGATGTAGGATTCCATATCGTATTGAACCGTTTTTCAACTTTGAAAATATGCATTAAATATGTTAACAAATTTTAAATCTAATTAATAAAATGACAGGAAACGATTGATTAGGGCGTGTCAAATTATATATCATTGCCTCGCACTTAGAAACAACAAACATCTGGTACTATAGTAGGTAATATACCCTTCTTATGTACTATATATATATATATATATATATATATATTCAGTATATTTATATAATTATGAACACGCGTGTTTCCGAACGCGGTGCCCAGTAACCACTATTTGCAAACATTATGTACACATTTACTAACTCGAGTTTAATACCGTTTTTAGACATTTAAATCGTGTTAACCTCTCAATTTGCATACATATCTTAAAATACACACACATTCATACATATATATATATATATATATATATATATATATATATAATATACATATATAATCATCCACAACTATATATTAATAAAATAGGAAAATATAATTACGTATTTTCTTTTTAAGTAGGTATACCTATATATATATTATGGTTAAATGTTAAAAGTTGTTATCTATAAATGAATAAATACAATCCTAAAAATGTATAGTTATCTACTGTGTAATATTTGTATATCATTAGTCAGTTTAGTATTGAAGTAATCAAGAATATTAGTTGTTGTAATATCAAGGTTTCTAACCCTATATGGGAATGTCTCCAATTACCGACCCTATGTTACAATTAAACCCTCTCGTATATATTATTTATCTATTATTAATGTAATAGTAAATATTAATAACTATTATTTTTTCAAAATATTCGATCCTAGAATAGTTTTTTTTTATAAAATGTCTGGTAAATAGTGTGGTTTAAACAATATATAAATAGATGATTATTATTATAGTAAATACTAGAATAATACTATAAATACATCCGAATAGATTATTTATTAAATTTTTTGTAATATTATAATATAGTTACTATTAGTAACTATAGTTACTATTATCCAATGTCTATTCTATCTAACGTACTATAGTATATATTATAATATTTAACTAGTATCGTAATATACACAGACTATATAGCACAGTGGTAATATCACGTGATATCCGAATATAAACATTAATTATTACTTTAATACAACACAATGTTTATTCTTGATAATATTAAATTTATAATATCATAATTCTATGAACATATTTATGTTAAAATATTACTTTTAATAATATTTAGTTTATTTTATATATTGAAATCTATTTGTTTTTAATATATATTTGTTAACGGAATACATTATTTTGAACTGCAGAACTGCCATCAGCATATATTGTTTTTTCTTTCTCACTTTTTCATCAATATCTATTTCCTAAAAATGATATGTCATTTAAAAACGAATTTACATTTTATAAATATTTATAATTATTAAATGATATCCTAATATATAAATAATATAAAAATATGACGTTTATGATATATTTGATTAACAATATAATTATCACTGTTAAGGTTCACTCATATTATTTTTAAAACAAATATTATTGAAAAAAAATGATATTATTGAAAAATAAGAAAATTTGATTAATTTCCTTTAAATGATAAAATGATATATAATGTGATGCTACTAAGGTCAATATAAGTTCCTAAAATATGCATTTATAAACGATAAATGATTACAAATAATAATAACAAATATTTTATAATTAATTTATTTACTAATAGTATGGGTCCCATTCTCTTAGTCTTATTCTTATCAAAACTTTTATATTTAGACTATATATATATATTACTCTAAATGTATCGTATAAGATACAAACAAAATACGTTATTATTTTATTTATTTCTAAAGTTATAGTTTAAATAAATAATATTTAAATTTTAAAAAAATTGAATTTTTAAAACACAAATATATCTGTTCTATTTTTAAAACTAATTTTGTATATTTGAAGCTCCATAACTTTTGAACTACAAAATCACACTGCATGACATTTTCAGAATTTATATATAATATGATTCTCTTCAGATATAACTAATAATAATAATATATTTTCATAAGTACATATAATAAATTTAATATTTTTTAATAAATGGAAATATGTAGGTCCCTTCACTTGATTTTATAGTTTTCATACAATTTAAAATGTTTATTATATATATAGTTCTATACAAATAATTAGGTTAGTATTTTATGTATTTATAAAGATATGGTGCTTTTAGTAAATAATACATCTCCTATGTTCACAATGTACAAATTCATATGTGTCAGAGAATATTGTCAGAGTATATTGTCTATATTTATTTACATATAGGTATATATATATATATATATATATATATATATATATATCACTATAGTGATAGGGCTATATAAGGACATCTTAGACAATGTGAAATGTAGTTAATTGGTAGATAATTTCTAAACAAAAGAAATTGAGCTGACATTTTAACTAATTGTATTTCATTATTAAAATATATTCATCTGTTCAATAATATATCATTAGATTTTTTAAATATATAAATCATATACAAATATATTGTTAACTAAATATTTGTTAATTTAAATTATATGGTATTCGTAGAAAATTTAGGACTTCATAAAAATATCTGTTTGGTAAAAAAAAAACTTAACGAAATATACATCCCAATATTTTATATTAATATCATATTAGTATTTTAATGTATACAATTAATAATATTATCTATATATTGATGACTCATATGACTAGTCATTAGCTAGTCATTAGCTAATACAAAATATTTATATAAACCCTGCCCAATCACCTACGAACAAACATATAAACTCCCTCCTTTAAACGCCACCTTAAGACTTATTACTTCTCCCTTGCCTTCCCACCCCACTCAATAAACCCCTCCCACGCACGCCGTCGGACGGCCGGAAATAAGCAGATGCAGTCCATAAACCCAAAAAAGTAAAGTAAAGTAAATATATTTATAAAATTCATCATGGAAAATTAAATATTTGATTAATTACAAATTGTTAAATTGTTTAATTAAAAATTATATTCATTATAATACATAATTTATTTATTTATCAAATGTAATATATATAATCATCATTTTTCTTAAAATAGATGTCTAATAAAACAATGTATTTCAGTCAAAATAGATATATTGGGGAAAGTATATATATCGGGAAAATAAGCTAAAACGACACTTTAATAATTAATGTTCTTAAAATTGTATTACTCATTATTTTTATTCAAAAATTACAATGTATTAATATTATATGACTATATATATTATTGTGATTTTAAAATGTTATTTAATCTTTTAATTCCATAGTTAATGGGGGTATCCGTATTCGTTACCCATGTCCGAATACGGACACCCTATGTAAACTATAAATGTATGTATACTTTGCATCTAGTGCTGGTGATGCAAATAACCCTAACAATACGTATTTCATATACTGACCTAAATACCCAATTTCAATATATATATCAGTTTAAGATATGATTTATTATACATAGGTTTAATCACATATTATTTTTAAATGATTTTCATGAGCGGCTGGTTACAATCAGGGGCCTTGCCCCAATAGCCCCACACTCCCGGTATCAACGGCCATGGGGCATGGCTATAGCATATATATATATATATATATATAGCAAACATACTGTAAACACTAATTCGGTTATATAATATTGTAGATAGTTTTTTATAGGGTTATTTTATTTTATTTGCACTCGTTAATTTGATTATATAATTGTTAAAAATGTTATAGTTATTTTATTTGAACGCGCTACTAGGGGTCTAGTTTTAGACATGTAAATGTATAAGTGGAAATAGGTGGTCTTTAAAAAATGATAGGTCATTATATAGACTTACTAGTCATTACATATTTAATATTTTTAATTAATTTGTTATATAATATATTCTCAATATATAGCTCAGATTTAATATTGTTATTAACAAATCTAAAATGGAGCTAATCTATATTAAAAACAAGATACAGTAACTATTGTATACTATTAACGTTATAAGTTATAGGTGTACTATCAGAATGGTTGGAATCAATAAAGTGCAACGATTTTACTGATAATCTTTAGAATGTGTCTAGAATAAACTTATTCCATTCATTAATATTTGTATATATATATATATATATATATATATATATATATATTTATATATTCTTAAATTGTTTCTATTGTTTAACTGTTATACACACTATTTCGTATTATTATTACACGCTTCAAGCGTGACGCTTGTATACTGATATATACGCATCTTGGCATCTCATAAAAGTATACTATACAATTACATATATCGGTAACTGTCCAGGAGGTTCATCCAATTCCTGGCTTGCTCTGGTTATGGTGATCCACATTTAATCTGTCGTGACCTTGAGATTAGTGTACATTTCTATTATCCCATTTGATGTATCATATTGTATATATA
The DNA here is from genome assembly GCA_964019155.1 of Osedax fenrisi. Lineage (NCBI taxonomy): Eukaryota > Metazoa > Annelida > Polychaeta > Sabellida > Siboglinidae > Osedax > Osedax fenrisi. The sequence goes on from OZ025245.1 coordinate 1,995,294, forward strand.
TATATATATATATATATATATATATATATATATATAGTTTATTTGTTCTATATATCATATATAATATACCTTCTGTAGGTATAAGTATAAGTATAAGTATACCTTTTATAAAGTTATCTAGAAAACAACGCTGTATAAATCGATAAATCGATAATTACATTTATAAAATCACTAGACCGTATCGCGTATACCTATCGATTATGTAACCAATTGATTTATATTGTTTTATGTATTGTAATCTATTGCCTGGATAATTGAACATTGATATTGCACTTTTCTTGCTGTAATTAACGTTCCTTCGATTTTTTATGTTGTGTTATTTATTTTATTGTTTCGTTTTACACCAGTGAGGATGTACTTTTACTGTATTGGTGTTTTAAATATACTATCATATAGGATATATATATATATGTGTATGTGTGAGTATACTAGTGATGTAAATGATGCCAATATAAAGCATCGGTGCAGTCTCAGTCTCAATACCTACGCTCGGTTGATATAAATGCCCCATGACTTATTAGGGTGATATTAGTTCTACTCTATAATAGTTAAATGGTATTGTTCAATGTAACTAATGTGTACAAGTAAAGTATATATATATATATACTTTACTTGTAAACATTATTAACATGTTACATGCATGTAACAATACAATTTAACTATTATAGTTTAGAACTTATATAACCCTAATAATTTATGGTGTATTGATATCAACCGAGCGTGAAGCAGACATAAATTGTATGTATACAAATATATCGATTGTATTCATTATGGAATATATATATATATATATATATTTTATATATATATAGTTTATTTAAAAAACACCGAATTGGAACGGGAGCTCTCACTGGTGTATAATGTAACGAACAAACATATAAACAAAATCACAAATCACAAATAAACGAATTGATTCCAAAGAATTGTAGTTAAGACTAACAAGTTATAATATATATATATATATATATATATATATATATAAAGGTATTATACAGAAGTTATTATTGTGATTTTTCAATTTAATTCTAAATTAATACGATGATTAGATAGTGCGTATATCATATGGAAAGATATTCCATGTAGGGGAAAGTAACCTAATACGGACATTTTAATAATAAATTTAAATAAAACCTTAAATAATCACTCAGAGCATTATGTTTTTGTTTAATATAACTTTCAAGTATAGTATTAACAGTTTTACAAATCTTACTATAGTTGTTTCCGTAAGCATTAAGTTTCTGTTCATAGTAAGTACATACCTGTGAGGTTAATTATAACTTATATGCTTTTCTGACAAACAGGAAATTTAATTTATGCAAGGGAGACTGATGTATCCTGCACTCAAGTTTCCTTAACGATCTTTTTAAATTTGAAAGATTGGAAGAAAACAAAGGGGATGATGGATACGTACACTAATGTGATTTAATAGGAGCCAGTGAATTAAGGAAAGATGATATACATCATTTTAGGCTATCAAAGAATAGGTTGGTATTCGATAACTTATATAAGATTATAAATCCAAGTTCAATATAGTTTAGATTTCTAATCTCTCTATAATTAATTAAGGATTTAGTAGAAGGAAGTTTTTCTAAAAGAATTAAAGTTTGTATCAAGTATACTTGTATAGAATTATACTAATATATACTTATACAACTATAGTTGTCAGTAAATGTCATAAAGGTCAAAAAGGTAATAACGTGTACAATAGTGTAGCTGCAGTGTACACTAAGAAACAAAATGAAGAGAAATATCGTTAGTAGTAAATATAAGATCTAAAATATGAACGGGGTATCCCACTACAAGATTTTTAACTTGCCGGAAATATTGTAACTTTAAAACTATTTTTATCAAGTTAACTACAATTGTAGTGGGATACCCCCTTACTTTGCGGCATCTAGAATGAAATATAATAACTTTAAAGGGGGTATCCCATTACAACTTGATACAAAATCGTTTTTAAATTACTATATTTCCGACAAGTTGCTGGAAATACTATTAGTGGAAAACTCCCTTACCACTAACTTTAGTAGGACAGTTTATATGTTGATGTAAACTATAGTTATTTAAGATTCTGTCAACTTCTTATAAATAGTATTATGTATTATCTTTATTATATATATATATATATATATATATATATATATATATAAAATTAAAAACAAATATTCATAATTAAAAGATCCATAACCTTGTATAATGCACCGATACGAATTATGGTAGTATCCTTACCAAAGATACTACGAAGTAGTATCTTTGGTCGATCTTTGTCCTTACTATATATATATATTGTTATTTTTTATTTTTTATTTGGTGGATTTCTTTCTTCCCATACAGGAACTTAGATGAAGTTTTCACTTATAACCATATATGGCTCTAATGTCCCTTCGAAGACGCTCTCATGTTAAGGCATCCATGGTTTTAACGAGAGCCGATCATTTATTTATACACAATTATATAAGATCACTTCTAAATAATATTTTAAGACCCATTTTATAAATTAATTAATGGTCCGGACGAGGCTCGAACCCGTGTCCTACTGCTTGTGTGTCTGACGCCTTACCCATACATCCTGATGCTCTACATATTACGTATTTAGTTAATCGGTAAACGTGGTGCTACCCAGCAAACAGTAATATCCTCTTAATAGCAGCATAACACCATATTTAATAGACTCAAATGTTTACATTGTACTATTATGCTGCTATTGTTCTATTAATTTTCCATGCTATTATGCTAATGTTATGTTGCTATTTAAAGTCTATTATGCTATTATTATGCTGCTATTAATTTTAAAAGTATTATAATAATAGCAACATAACAGCAGCATAATAGCATGATAAATTAATAGCAGCATAATAGACATTTAATGGCAACTTAATGGCAACTTAATAGCAGCTATATATATATAAATATATATAAATATATATATATATATATATATATATGTATATATATATATATATAAAATAAAAATCATAATATTTATAAAAAATGTTAATGATTCATAAAATAAGAATACACAAGAAAATATATTTCTACATTACACTCATCTATGATTACACTCAACATCATATAGTATTTATATGTAACATTTACACCTATTTCCCAAGTCACTTGTATTTTCAAGACCTCCTATAACCTGGTTATAGGAGGTTATAGGGGTATTGGTATTTTGAAATTTATATTAACATGTAAAATAAAATTGTGCTTCTGAATTATTTTAAACGGTTCTGAGTATTAGTATAACCTTATGTTATTTTTTAAAAATCGTCCTTCATAAATTTAGGTAAATTTAATATTTTATATTAATTTGATTATTAGCTTAATTGTATTCCAATATTGTATATTATTAATCATGCATTATTAATATTTAAATATGTACTTATATTATATTAATTTTTGTTTAATATACATATTTATTATTTACATATATTGTTTAAAGCATATATTACAAATTATTTTTGTATATTTAATATTTTATCAAATATAATATCGTATTTATTATCGGTTTAATATGTTATACATGCAACATTTATAAATCGAATATATATATTAAATATTAGCATAATGTATTAATTATATATATTATAAATACATATTTATAAATTTATAAAATTTTTAAATATTTGAATATGAAATTTAAATTATAATTTTTATAATTTGATTACAGCAAATTAGTGCAATAATTCATTAAATTCAACTATGGGGGGATGTTAGTAGATATAAAATCAGTATATTATTATTTTACTAAAAGCTTACTTATACGTTGTATATAAAATAATGTATACGATATAAACCACATTTTTGTATATATGATATACAGTACATGGACGAAATACGCACATTACAACATCATATCGTAAATTAAAAATGCATACAATCGTCGTAAGGCATGATACATATTATCTCCACATAATTATAATAATTATAACGATTATATTTTAAACTGATCATACGACTAATATAAATTATAAACTATATTATATAATATATTACACACCGTATTAATACGATATAAAATATTATTAAATACCTCATATAGTTCATAATTTATAATAGTTCATAATCCAGATACAGATTATAATTTTATTATAATAATATTATTTTAAAAATAGATGTATAAGAGATATAGTCCAAGGTTAAAACCAACTAAAGACAATCATTCAAATAATTCAACTCTAAAGGGGGCAACTCTATATCAAGTATTATATTACTAAAACTCAAATATATACTTCATTATACTAGTATCCGTTAGGCATCCTTAGCTCGTGCGTCTATATTACACTATGAATACGCGGCACATCGGTATGCTGATAATATGCAGTTATTTAATGGGGTGTCCACAGCCCGAGTAATAAGCAAGGCGGCCGTTGCTATGCCTATTGCTGTATTAGTTGCTCGATACAAATAATATAGTGTGTAGACACCGCGAGCCACAAGTACGACGACTTTATGTTGTCAGATAGTGAGCAACGGGTTGTTCTTTATATTGAACTTGAATCTGGTGGCAATCGGTTGCCTGTGCTCGGCAACTTGTTGTTGCGCTTGTTGCCCTTTCTGTTGCTCGCTTAAAGTGAGCCCAACCGAGTGAGCCCCACCGTGTAAGCCCCACCGAGTAAGCCCCATCAAGTAAGCCCCACTGAGTAAGCCCCATCAAGTAAGCCCCACTGAGTAAGACCCATCAAGTAAGCCCCACAGAGTGAGGCCCACCAAGTAAGCCCTATCAAGTAAGCCCCATCAAGTAAGCCCCACCAAGTAAGCCCCATCAAGTAAGCCCCATCAAGTAAGCCCCACCGAGTGAGCCCCACCGAGTAAGCCCCACCAAGTAAGCCCCACCGAGTAAGCCCCACCAAGTAAGGCCCATCAAGTGAGCCCCATCAACAGGACACCACTTAAGCACCACGTATCGCTCATAGGTATACAATAGAAATACAAAAGTTTAATACACATGCAGATATTCATGCTATATTAATATAAACTATAATCATTTACTATATATTCAGGTAATATTTCGATATAACTAGCGGTAATACTATAGATGAACTGTTCGTAGAATTGTTTCAAATTGTTTTCTCAAATAATCGTATAATACTCTAACATGATTTCGTAATATTTATTTGTAGCATGACTTATGGATATATGAAGTGTTGTATAATTGTTATTATAGTGGTAAATATTCGGTATAACATATTCGGATTAATCATAATGTGCAATCGTATGATATTTATTATGAAAATATGGTGTCTGTGCGGATGTTTAATTGACAATGTGAACATTGTACACGGGTACCCTTAATATTATACTAATATAATAATCGCCACGAGTATACTTATATTTATAGTTTATATATAAATTAGTAGATTATGAGTGCGCTAACGGTCACTTTACTCCACTAGTGCTAATCTAAACTCTATTCTCTTGGAGTAATGTTTTCCCTACTCGAGTCGACTCGGAATATATTGCGTGCGTTTTTAGTTGTTGTATCCGTAAATTAGATTGTTATTGCAATAATAATGTAGGTATTTTAGTTACTTAGTCCCGTGCCATCACCATCGTAGGGGGAGTACATGGCAGTGATAAAAACAACTTTCCTCATTTCGAACGATCTTTTGCAAATGTATTTTACATTGTATTTATCTACATATTTCAATTTATTAGTATTTTATATATAGATTATATATAGGTTTATGTATATTGTGAATCAGATAGAGTGTAAACACTCAGGAAAATACAAAAGCAAAGCTTGACTAGGTATTTTCCCACTCAACTTGATAACAGCATTACAAGAATAAAAAATAAAAAAAATATTAGTAAATTATAAAATGACAATAACTTATTTTAAAATTTCAATTTTGTATATCATTAGAACTATAATTTTGTATATATATATATACTATTGTATATATTATTAAACTTATTTGATTTGTAAATGTGATTCGTGTAAATGAAAATCGTGCTGAATAAATAAGTAAGAATATACTTGAATATTGTTATCAAGGAGAGGTCATCATTTTCAGTTAAATACAAAATAAAATATAATAAATAATAAAAGTATATATAAATAAAATAAATGTATATTAAAAGAAGAAAAATATATAAAACAAATGAAATAAATGCATAAAATATGTAAAAAATATAATAATGAAAGAGAAAAAGATAAAGAAACTAAACACAATAAAAAATATAAAAAGTTAACTAATACGAAGAGGTAATAAATAATTTAATATTTGTTTTAAAAGTTTTTTTATTCATTAATTTGTGAAAAGAAGCTGGTAATGCATTCCATATCTCAGGAGCTTTGTTAGTAAGGCAAAACGATTTTCTATGTGTTCTAATTTTGGGTAAAACCAATTTTTTAGATAAAGGCTTATAAATATTTGAATTTTGTGTAAAAAGATATTGTAAAATTATAGGCAAAGATTTAGTCATATATCTATTTATATATTTTAAGATATTAATCTTTATAATATCTTGAAATTTTAAAAGATTGAATTTTTTATAAATTGTATCTATATCTACATTAAAAGAAAAAAACAAATTTTTTATTACCCTATTTTGCAATATAATAATTGGTTGAATATTAGACAAAAATGTACTACCCCAAATAGATGAACAATAATTTAGATGACTTTCAAAAATACTATGATATATTTGTATACGATTTTGTAAAGGTAGTTTATGTTTTATTTTATTTATAATAGCAATGGATCTACTTAGTTTTGATCTGATATAATTTATATGATAATTCCAGTTACATTTATCATCAATTATTATACCAAGGAACGATAAATGATTCACCTGCTCTATAATTTCATTATAAACTTTTAATTCTAGTTTCTTTTTTGATTTAGAATTTAGAATATTATAGAGCATAACTTTGGTTTTTTTTACATTTAATGTTAATTTATTACTAAATAGCCAGTGAGTTAAATTATAAAGGTCATCTTGTATATTAGTTTGCAGAATATCAAAAGATTTACTACTGAAAATTAAATTGGTATCATCTGCAAAAATTATAGGGGTAGAATATTTCAATATATTAGGCATATCATTAATATATATTAGAAAAAGTAATGGCCCTAAAACTGAACCTTGCGGAACACCAAATGATATGCGTTCCATATTTGAAATAGCCCCATTTAATTTTACATATTGTGATCTGTTTGATAAATAACTAGATAATAGAACTTTAGGTAAACCTCTGATACCAATATTATCTAATTTATTTATCAATATATTATGATCTAAAGTGTCAAAGGCCTTTTTTAGATCAATAGATAAAACTGCACAATTATTAGTATTTTCTAACTCAGCACATACTGTTTCTGATAGGTGATGTAATGCATCTTCTGTTGAATAATTTTGTCTGAACCCAAATTGATTGTCATTCAAAATTTTATATTTATTAATGAAACAAAGAAGTCTTTTTTTAAATAATTTTTCATAAATTTTTGAGAATTGAGGGAGAAGAGATATTGGCCTGAAATTATCTAATATATTTTTATTACCCTTTTTATGTAAAGGTATAACCTTAGCAATTTTAAAACAATCAGGAAATACTCCTTCATTGAATGATTTATTAAATAGAGAACATAATATAGGACTTAATTCTGTATTAAGTTGTTTTATTAAGCTCATATTTATATTATAAATATCTGTACTATTTTTATTGTTCGTATGAATTATTATATTAAATATTTCGGAATTTGTAACTGGTGTAAGATAAAAAGTATTTGTGTTATGAGAAGATAAATAATGTACATGTAAATTTGAATTAAAACCAGAGTTAGAATTAAAATCCTTAGCAAGATTTTTTCCAACATTACTAAAATATAGATTAAAATCATCAGCCGATAAAGTTGTATTTAAATAATTTGAAAAAGTACTTCCTTTAATTATATTATTTAAAATAGACCATGTTTTTTTTGAATTATTACAACAATTTGACAGAGCTTTTTTATAAAATAATTTTTCGGCATTTCTTAGTACTGAAGTTAAAATATTTCTATATTTTTTATATTTAATATGATTAAAATCATTTTTATTAGCTATAAACAATTTTAATAATTTTTTGTTATGGTGGATACATTTTAATAAAGAATTATTTATCCATGGATTTTTAATTTTATTATTTATGATTTTGGGAGTATATAAAGGACAACATTTATTTAACATTAATTTAAACATATCTATAAAATAATTAAAAGCAGTATTTGTATCCATATCAGAAAAATCCCATTTATGATGAAGAATGCAATTTTTTAATTCCTTTATAGTTGAGTTATTAACTCTATTAATTTTAGAATTAGATTTAGTTTGTTTTTCATTGGAATTGTTAACATTTAAATCAAAAAAAGTAAAAATAGGGTAGTGATCACTTATATCATTAAGTAATATTCCATTATATTTATGAGAATAATTATTATTTGTAAAAATATTATCAATTAAAGAATTATTATCATTAGTCACTCTTGTTGGTTTATCTATTAAAGGACGACACCCTAATGAATATATGGAGTCAATAAAATATTTTACATGTTTATTATAATTATGATCTAATAAATTATTATATATATATATATATATATATTTTAGTCTAAATGTATAGACTATATTGTTTCATATGTCCCAAATTCACACATCTAATCATTGAGTGTGCCTTGTAAACTATGTCTTATAGCATATAAGGAAACTACATTATGAATATATATATAATACTGACTTATGTAAAGTTATTAACTATACTCCGTTACCATCAATGAATCTTTACAGTTATTGATGTTATTTAATAGCATTGTATAGAGGATATGTATTGGCTATTGTGAATGTAAAAGTTTGAGACAGCCTCAATTTTAGTACTTAAAAATTGTAGATACTTCGCATACAAACCCTATGTATATTAATCATTATATGATAAATATATTATTTTTTACTAATCAAACACCAAACAAAACAAGTTTTAAATCTGATTGATAAGTGACGGGTAGAGTTTAGAGTAAAGTGACCAATAGCGAACCACTCTGTAGAAAGTGGAGTAGATATTAGGGTGACCAATAGTGACCCTATAACTCGAAGGTCATTCTTATATTGCTGTCAATAATATAAATTACTTCAATCCTATTGTTAAGCCTTTAGGAGTAACAATAAATACATAAAAACAATAATAGTTAAGATTATACATACATTTCATTTAATAAATCAATTATTATTATTATACATATATATAAACAGTGTATTGTACAAATTCTAAAGCTGGAATCATAGTTATCTGGTGAAAGACAGTAGAAAACCTCTGGTATAACCGCTCATTTTGGTGAAATACAAAGTGAAAAGTTTATCATATTATATTGCTTGCATGTTCGCATATCGAATATTAAATTGGTGCGAATATTATTTAATAATAAAAAGTTGTAATCTCGAAATTGTAACTCATGAGGATCACAGTGTGAACACCATTTCACAGTTTACCATGTTAATAGATAGGCATCATATGGTCTATTAATAGTCTGGTGCGCAGAATTCTATTCATCGAATCAATCTATTTCGTTTGTATTATATTAATAATATATGCACGTATAATATATATACGCTGTATACCCCATAATTGTCACCAAAACAAGGTGTGGGACAGCCCCTTAAACGCGTAATAGTATTAACTAAATACACATTTCGGTATGGAGTTCACACATATCTAAATGTTTGTTTACATTGCGGGCAGTAAAACGGCTCACCATAGCCTATACGTGTGTGAACCGCCCAGCTTAACACGTTGCTTTTGACATAAATATAGACGTAGTAATTAATATACATCATATAAATAATTTATGAATCAATATAATATTCATACTAGTTTTCAAATCCGTATTCGTGAATGTGTATGAGCTTTATTCATAAACATAATGCTACGATATGAATAATGTGCACCGTTGTTTCACAGCTCAGCTAAAGACCGATCACTATGTACATACCTCTGCCAAAGATGGAGGAAGGTTACTGTTCGTTCCTAGGAGGCGCTGCAGTCGCTTTCACTCAGTGGGCTTCAAAGAAACCAGTAAACTCGGGTTTTTATCACCATTCCATTTTATAATTCATTAGCTCTGCCGCTAAAGTTATTATAATACAGTTGACTCCGCATATCTCAGAATTGTCTCAGATATAGAATGGTTTTTACATGTATTTACATGTAAATACTATTTATATTAATACAAAATAAAACTTGTAATGTTAACATTTATGAATTATCTTATTTTCTAATGTATAGTGAGTTATCTGTATCTTATTTATCAGTGCTTATTCACATAATATGTATATAAAGAATGAATATGTTAAATAAATTAAATACATGTTTAATGTAATACATATATATATAAGAATTATTTCAGTGAATAATTTGTTTATAATATAATATAATATAATATATATAAACTTATTATATATGATATTTAGATTGAATATTATATATTATAATAAGTCTTATTATATAAGTATTGAAAATTTTGCATTTTGGTAAATTATATTTAATATTAGAAATAGTAGCCAGTAATTTCGTAATAAGTAATCACTGAAAATGTATTACATTTAGTTTATTTCATAATTATTACATATAAACTTTGATATTAACTTTAAACTTGCATCTTTAAATTTCTCTGCAATAGATTAGATTAGTTATTCATACACACATTATATATATATATAATCTGTAGTTAATAATTAAATAATACATATTTGCAAAACTGAATAATTATGAAATAAACTTCATTGAATCAGTGTTGGGTTGTTCACCTAATCTGTAACAACTTAACTATTCTTAACTATTATTATGTTATCAAATTCTATAAATACTGTTATCTAATATAGATGTTACAATAAAAACTATATCATAGGACTGATATCATGTTGTATATATATTAGTGAATGATTTTGTTAACTTATTTGTATTAAGGGTATAAGCGCCCTTCCAATCTAATAATGTGATTTATTAATTGAATGGCCCATGTAAATTTATATGTATTTCTTACATATTGGGTAGTAAGTTTTAAGTAGCTCTAACTATAATTTCAATATAGGTAACACTTAATACATTATTTATATGAATGAATAGTAATTATATTGAACTATAAAACTTAAGTTTTGTGTGTGTATTTCATTTAGTTATAATATTGTTTATAAAGTTTGTGATGTGTTCATAATTTATATATCCATTTTCTTTAAAATAAACTATATGGTATTATTATATTATCAATATTGAATACTGTAGGCCTTTTTAGCTGGAAGTGTGTTCCAGAAAAAAAATATTCCGATAAAATCAAAATCAAAGTAAATTTTGAAATTTCTAGTAGGATTAAAAATAATATAAAATTACCTATACAGGAATATACATACATATATATTTATTCTTTATATAGATAAAGATAAACTTTATTATTGTAAAGATCTTAGTATGATCATATTACGTTGTGATATTATTGATAATCATATAATATACACATGTGGGTAATACATTACACCATGGATGTGGTCTAGAGAAATACGTTTCTATCTACCATAAACCTAACAATAATTCACATATTCTCCTACCTAACCTAATAACAACTTATATATCCCCAGCCTACCCTAAATATGCTATCGGCATCGCTATGGGTTTCGGAGTGGGGCATTTCATCCACAAGTTCAAAGTTCAGCGCATAGCTGAGAGGGAGGTATACCTATTCGACTATGTGAACAAGCATCCCGAAGACTTCCCTGAGATCATGGGTTAGTCATGTGTTTTAGTAGTAGTAGTGGTGGTGGTAGTAGTAGTAGTAGTAGTAGTAGTAGTAGTAGTAGTAGTAGTAGTAGTAGTAGTAGTAGTAGTAGTAGTAGTAGTAGTAGTAGTAGTAGTAGTAGTAGTAGTAGTAGTAGTAGTAGTAGTAGTAGTAGTAGTAGTAGTAGTAGTAGTAGTAGTAGTAGTAGTAGTAGTAGTAGTAGTAGTAGTAGTAGTAGTAGTAGTAGTAGTAGTAGTAGTAGTAGTAGTAGTAGTAGTAGTAGTAGTAGTAGTAGTAGTAGTAGTAGTAGTAGTAGTAGTAGTAGTAGTAGTAATATTAGTGGTAGTGGTAGTGGTAGTGGTAGTGGTAGTAGTAGTGGTAGTGGTAGTGGTAGTGGTAGTGGTAGTGGTAGTGGTAGTGGTAGTGGTAGTGGTAGTGGTAGTGGTAGTGGTAGTGGTAGTGGTGGTGGTGGTGGTGGTGGTGGTTGTGGTGGTGGTGGTAGTAGTAGTAGTAGTAGTAGTAGTAGTAGTAGTAGTAGTAGTAGTAGTAGTAGTAGTAGTAGTAGTAGTAGTAGTAGTAGTAGTAGTAATAGTAGTATATTTTATTTATTCATAAAAATTCACTTTTTAATAAATTGTTTTTAAAGTGATATCCATAAAAAATAAAATAATAATAAGAATACATTTTTTGTAAATGTGTTATTTAAGTGCAGCTCATAAAGTATGTTAGTCCGGTATAGTGCTCTATGCAGCTTTCTCTATTCAGCTCCTCTCCCTCTAGAACATTCCGTACACTATATTACTGTCTAATCTGTATATTGGCTTATTATATAGGTATATTTGCCTAATGGTGTATCTTTACTAGGCAATTAGTGTGTATCAGTAACAGTTTAAAGTATCAACAAGTAAGAGAGATACAATGACTCATTATGATACTGAACACTTTCAATATTAGCGGATATATTAGTGGCAATTATTTGTTTTAGAGGTATTATACATAGTCTAGTTACATCTGATTGCATCGACTCTCTATAGAACATTCTATTGTTTGTGATAATGTACATGTTAAAAAGAGTGTTAATTGTTATGGAACACTGATACAAATATATTAATTAATAGATGCTAATAACACCAAAGAGTTATTAAAGATTTGGGTACAAAAAAAAGATACGTCACTTAGTTAAACCAGTGTGACATATGACACCTACTTAATTGATACATGTAATATTACACCTACATTAATTGATATTGTATATCGGAACTAACAAATATATTAGATTTTATGTTCCACCTGTACTTTAAAATTGAGATTATAGATATATTATATTTTTCATTTTATCCAAAGAAATGTTCTTTACACTTTATATTCAATATTCACTGTTAATTTTAATTGTACATTTGAGTTACTATTAGGTATGCTATTATGAGGCTATTACTGTTTGCTGGGACTATTTCAATATAGAATTTACTGTTCTTTAATAATCCATGTGTTTTATAATAATCAGCATATTATTGCTAACAATACTATATCCTGATTATTTATGACATTCTTAAATACATGTTTTACCTACTGTTACTCTACCTCTGCAAACAACTCCCTCCCTCCCTCCATCCCTCCCTCCCTCCCTCTCATCATCAATACATCTTCTACTACTGCTACTACCTTCATAAAAAAACTGAACAACTACTTCCTTGTTCGTCTAAATTCAATTATATACATGTTTGCCACTTTGTAAATTTGTCCATAATAGTTATAAATACTCTAGTATACCCTATATGAATGTTATAATAAGATAGTCTACTAATAAGCTATACTATAATGTTAACTAACCGTTGCAACACTCACACACACACACAGATCCTAACCACAAGAAAGCTACGTACAATGATGTCATGCAACCATGGGCCCCTATTAGGGGAGCAAACTAACCCTACTACCACTAACTACCATCTCTATTAATAAACATAAACCCCTACCATTCTCTTCATTATTGTAACTTATTTATCTGCATAATATAGTACTAAAAATCATTCATTATTATGGCTCTATTTTAGTGCTTAATAAACTGTATATCGTCATCATATCATCATCATCATCATTAGAATATGTTTTTTATACTAAAATAAATTAATATAAATATTCACTTCTGAACTCTCCTAAATAGCTCAACGATAATATTCTACTCTTTTCTACTGTTGTTGCCATATAAATAGTAACTATTATGTCCTGTATTCATTAAATAACAGCACCGCTATTACTGCTAATGTAACACTTACACCATAGCATAATAGTCACTCGCTTACAGTACGCATGACTCTAGCCCTATCCTGTCATGCTGTTAGCATATCAACCTAACGAGGAGAACTGCCGTTTATATCATTTGTATATGAAATAGTGCATTATTACTTACGTCAGGATTCTAAGCTCGGCACATTGAAATTATCAAATTTATATGTCATTATTAAATTAATTTTAATATAAATACTATTCAAATAATCTTATATTAAAAAATTCAAATTCATTATTTATGTTATTTTCATATATGGTATGAATATTTTACATATTACAAATATTTAGTAAGCATATCAACAATCAATTCTTTATGTTTTCTAATATATGATGTAACGATATGTATTCAGCCTCCCTCTCAAATATCATAATTATATAAACATAATAAGTATGTTAACTTTTAATCTGTATTTTGTCCAAATATTCCACTAACCGCAGAAATCATAAATACGCTTGCACTAATGCAATAGCAATAAATATGTCCTTCAACGGTGGGTGATAATAATATCATTTATGTTCATTTCGGTTGTAATATAATAATTATATAATGCTACATTTGTAATAACTTAATGATAATAACTGTTACTTTTTATTTCTTATTTAAATAAGATACACTACTTTGTGTCGATGACCAATGCACCAATCCTGCCTATATTAAATACCATTACTTTTAAATTTTTTTTCCATTCCTTTTGCTGACAGGTAGATATCTCGATAAGTTCAGTGAACTTCTATATCTATCTGGGTTCATTCTCGTTTATTACGACGAACCAATCTGATTATTATATTATTATTATAATACTCTATATAAATTAGTGAATTATATTGATAACATATTATTACAGATAACATAACTTTCTTGCTCCATATTTCCGCAGGTATATCATTCTTCATGTATTCTTTAAAAACATATGTCCACCCATTTAATTAAACTATTAGTCACACCGTTGCAACTATTATAGGTTTTCATATAGATTATAATAATATAATAATATTTATTTATTGAAATCTCATATATATATATTGAATACAATACAAATAGCGGATACAAATGGACCCCTCAAGAAGTCATAGACTTGTACATGTTATAAATAACTGTGAGAGGCCCTGGACAATACAATACAAATAGTAACATTTTTCTTCTTGTGTTTTGATTTATCGTTTATTAAGTTCTTTATAAACACAAGAGAAAATCAAGAACTGCCTGGAGTCGAACCCTGGACCTCTGGCTTACTAGCTTTTGGTTGACCCTCTGAGCCATCGACCCCAGACTTATATATTAAGATCAACAGTACTGCCTACATTCAACCACTATATAAGGGTATATATTAATGGAGGTATAACTTTGTGAAGTGATAATCTAGTGTTGCTAACATCATGCTAACTTTGGGATATTATTCATAGAATAGCTCATACCTTGTAATGTATCCACTTACGATAGTTAGGTGGTGTATTTGCTATAGGTTTGTTATGAGAATATAGGTATTAATGTCCTTTTCATTATATAAAAATGTTAATATTTTTGAAGAAGCAATTGCTTCTTCTATATAAAACAATATATTTCATTTTATTATATTTATACCACGGAAACTATGTTCCCCCAGAATATTATATCTATTAATAGACTATTATATATTAAATAGTATCCTAAATTAAAAGTATTCAGGATGTTGCCAATATAATAAATGTATTTTATAATGTGGACTGCCGTTCACAAATACCTACATATTCCTCAACTTTCTTTTCAACACTACTTAATCATTTCAATTAGATAACATAACTTCAGAAATACAGTTTGGTTACTTGAGTTATAATTCTAATATGATAATATCAATCAAATCAGTGTTTTTATAATCATTAGATTTCCTTATATTAATATAATAGTTAATTAACTCTATTCTCACTTATTTATATACCATATATAATACCAAATATAATTAAAATATAGGATATTATATAAGTTTATACACACGAACAAGAAATTCAAGTATTATTAGGAAATAATACTTATTCACTTATGGTTAAATTATTAATATTAATGTATCAATGTAAAATAATATAAAATAATTTATGAGGAAAATATTAAATGTAGTTATACCTCCCTGGTTATACCATTGTAAATTTGACATATTGAGTGAGAGAATGGCCTCCTTAATCTAAAGGAGGCCATGGCAAGACCTCCTATAACTTGGAGGTTATAGGAGGTCTTGACCACGGTGAGAGACTTCACTTCATGTCTAGGGTTGATACCTTACTTTATATGAATTTTATATTATCATTGTAAATATCATTGGGTAAATAAATATTATATTACTATCATTGGTCAACAATTGAAAATTAATTAAAAAAATAATTTTATTTTTTATATATTTATCTCCTATAGACGATATACAATGCATATTTCTAATACAACTTTATTTGTAGATAATTAAAACATTATATAATTATATTTTATTTATTAAAATTCTCCATATCTGTATTGATAATATATTTATTATCATTTGTTTTAAATATAAATTATTTAATAATAATTATTTTTTTAAATTAATTATTATAATTAATTTATAAAATATTATTTATCGTAAATTTAATTGAAAACTGCATGGTTATAATATCCTATTATACTCAACTGCAATACTTAGTATTACTAATATAAATATAGCCTTTATATATTATATATTTTATGAATAGACATTGTTTTATTGCTACATCGAACTTATTTAAAAAATGTTAACATTATTTAATATGAAATTGCAGTATCAACAGTTCATGTATTATTAAATTCATAAATATCTATGTTAATATCTATACTATTAAATTGTGACACATAGAATTATATATATAAGTATATTTATAATATGGATATTGAAGAACCACTTCTTCATAGAGCTGCTAAGTATGGTAACGCATCACTTATCGAATCATTATTACTCTCAGACGAACATCTAAAGCAGGTTAGATAATTATCATCATAATGATAATATACATAATCATTAATTAATGATGATAATAATTGTTAATAACGTTACTTTATTTTGTAAAATAAATGTATGTGAATGAATTTGTATATTAATATTATATTTAATAATAATAATAATAATAATATTTATTAGAAGAAAGTTGTATATATATATATATCATGTGAATTATTAAATTCATTATATTATTGTTTCCTCTAAAAGGCTTCAGATGAAGATAATTATCTTTTCTATGCTGTCGCCTGCTATATAATAATATAATATTATAATATAAATATAATATAAATATAATATTAATATTACATTATATTATATAATTTATATTATATTAAATATATATATATTAATTATTATTATAGTAATTCATAAATCTATATTAATATACAAATTCACTTACATACATTTATTATTAGTAACTATAGTATTACTAATTAATCACGATATATTTTCGTGATGATTACTTATCGCACATATATTTACCTTTATATTTATTTTATACCCAGACATATTTTAACTCCCGATATATAATATAACTGGTGTAATTTTAAAGTTCATGTCCTAGCAGTTGGTCTGTATCGAATATAGGCCCCGCTTGTTTTGATTTCCGAGGTCAAATTGAATGTATATTATATTTTCATTATTCATAATCTTCTAGTTATTTAGTCTTATAAATTGTCATTTATTTTATTTTAATACAATTAAATAAACAAAATTATATAATGGCGGATTTTTTGATATCTCGCGTTTTTATACTTATTTATGGGTATTGATCTAAATTACCACATTCAAATATAGATCGATGACCTAGATTCCAGAGGTCAAAGTGCGCTCTGTATCGCCGTCAAGGGCGATTATATGGAATGTTGTCATATATTACTACAGGCCGGAGGTTATCACTAGTGATTCACTGATTTAATTTTACTATCTCTATCTATATGCACTAGTGGTATCGGGATAGTATTATATTTAACATGCAACTTATACATTAAATATATTTATAAATCTAATACATACGATTAAAGTATATCGGTATAATCATATAAATGTAATATATACGTTCACGAAATATATATCTATTTATTTATGATTTATAGAATATATATCTACGAATACCGTATAAAAGTAATCCAAGTATTTGTTAATCGAGAGTTTGTTATGTAATGCCAGTAACACGCATTAACAGCGGACGTAAACTTGACTTGTACCGGTGACTTCGATGGAATGGTTAGTACACACGTACATGTACATTATACACGCACAGTACACACACACATACAATAATATATAGTTTATTAGGTAAACAAAAACATAATTAAACAAAAATATGGAAGAAAAAATAGATATGAATTGATACCCAAATCGACATGGTACAAACATCGGGTTTACATTTAATAACGAAACGCCTCGGTTTATGCTTGCCGAACGATACACATGTACATTATACACGCATACATACAAACACACACACATACACACACATACACACACGGACACACACTATTAATAGTAATATAAAAGAGAAACACAAATTCTCTACCCCTCATCGTCGGTACAATGTATTAAAGCCAGTCTAACTCCGCCCCGCCTCCGCCCCCTCGCATAGACAGCTCTACACGTGGGAGCCAGCGAACAAAGAACCTCCATCTGCTCGTTCCTACTGATAAACTACGGGGCGGACCCGTGCATTAAAGACGGCACGCAACGCCTGCCCATCGATATCGCGGCCTCTAGCGCTGACTGTACCAAGTGCTTGACCCTACTGTCCGTGCAGATGGGTTAGTGGGCCCATGTACAGCAATTGGTGTGAATGCGGACATAGCGTATCGAACACTTCACCGAGTTCTACATTAACACTATTGTTGTAAATATCATCACGTTTTACTAGGCCAAAGTACAGAATAATTTAAATACAGAATACATATATAACTTATGCTAAGAAATAATTACTTATATAACTTATTAATATACAATGTATACATCTAGGTAGACGATAGTTATGTAGTAAAGCGTTGTTTTCTCCCAAGTCAGCATATTCCGTTTGTAAAGATGTGTACGTATTAACCGCGATGCTGTTGTAAATGAAACGGTTTCAATGGGTCGAGGTACAACTTACAGATCAATATATCACTACACCTGTGTTGATGTAAACGTGATGATGTTTTATAGGCTTACGAACGAGGGATGTTATAATATATACATAATGTTTTATAATTTATTAGAAATTTGAATATATAAGCATTGAATCATCATTATTTACATCAATAGATTTCATTATAATTGTAGATTTCATTAGATTGTATAGTTTTGAATCTTTAACAGTTATTTAACTTAAATTTAATGCATCGTTTTACAGAGAAATATCACAAACTAAAAGAAGAATACGAGAAAGGTTACTGCCCAACTTTATCAGCGAGATATTTATCTCATTAATCAAGCGTATTTAATATATTATATTTTTTAATTTGGAACAATATAATCTCTATAATATTCCACTTATACAAATACATATACATAATAATAATTAGTTTATATTTAATCTCCCATATATAACATTAGTTGAGTTACACTAAAAAATATAGCTAACAGTATAACATCCAACCATCAGAATTTCTAGATGCTATTTTTAAGAAAGACAGTCACCTCGCTACGCAGCTCTCTAGTAAGATGACAGCTGGACACGCCTCCTCACTAATAGGTGACATCATAGCTGGCGATGCCCACTTCTTTGAGAGGTTCAACGCACCACAGAATGCATTTATTTACTCTTCCTCCTTCTATACCCACTTTTCTCTCTCTATCTCCTCCTATTGCCCTTACAGTATCCTACAACTTTACCTCACTACCTCATCCTCCTTGCAATCTCTATATTTATCTCTCTCCATCCCTGTTATAGCCTCCCCCACCTCACTTACCTCCCCTCCTCCTTCTCTTCACTTATCCTCTTCCTCAATTATCTACACCTCCTCCTCTTTACTAACCCCCTCATCCTCCTCCTCACTTACCTCCCTCCCTCCTCCTCCCCTCACTAACCCCCTCTCCCCCCTTTACCCCCCACAGTATCCTTTCCGATGCAGACCACGAGCTGCTCTCCCTAGTACTACAGCTGTGCAGCCCCTCTCAATGCGTGAACCCCCTCACCAGAGAAACCCTAATGCACAGTATAGTCACTACCACTACGCACCCCTCTCTCAGTGAATGCCTAAAGGTGGCGTTACAGGTATGTACCACCACTCCCTACAACTTTTACAACAGTTAACGGGTGATACATGCGATACTTACATGAGCTAAAGTAACTTACGCTAAAGTAACTGATAACTTACGTTAAAGTAACTGATAACTTACGTTAAAGTAACTGATAACTTACGTTAAAGTAACTGATAACTTACGTTAAAGTAACTGATAACTTACGCTAAAGTAACTGATAGTACCACGTGTTTAGCTGAAGTGAATGCGTAGATATAGTTGAACATAGTCAATGTATCGTGTAGTGTTGCCCTGCACCTAGTATAGCGCATGCCTTCATATGCTCTCTATGTATCTGTGTGTGTGTGTGCTAAATTATAACTCTACTGATGCTAGTATCTATTGAATATATCATGTGTTATGTATCATACAAATAGAGTGACGGACCCCTCAACAGACCTATATTAACGCACTATCTTGCTGTATGATAAGCCAATAGTATTAAGTATCCGTATAACTACTTGACATATGTATCGGTATAACTGATATATTGGTATATCATTATATTACCTAGTGAAATAATGACGTACATAACTGATGTATTAAGGGGACGCGCAATGTTGTAGAGTTTATATGTAAAAGATATGAAAACTGGCTATTTTTTAAATGATATTTATTTAAAGCTAATAACTTTTTATTTTTGATTATATTTTATAATTTATTTTTGTTTATATCTATAATTAGTTACATTATATTTACTATACATTATTTTGTAGTATATATATATATTTTTGTATTCAATTTTAAAACATATATATATTTTTTTAAGTATTTTAAAAGAAAAACCCACTCTTTCTTGCTATATATTTAATTTAAAATATTTCAGTATTTATTTTTATAAATAAAAATTGAAATTATTCATTATATATATATTTTCTAATTATATATATGATTAAAAGTAAATATGCATTATTATAAAATTTTAATTGTATTTTTATTACTTATTCTACTTACCAATTTCAATTATTACTCAATTTTTATTATTTTTAATGTTTTATTATATTTTATTTATATATGTAACAGAGCTGTGCTCTATATAAGGAAACCGGTAGAGAGTTTTATATGTATTGTGTGAACTGTACACTCTATAATACCGACCTGTGAAATATTAATAACGAGTTTATCGTGATGTATCCTGTATCAGTTCGAGCTTGCTCGGTGGTCCGTGACATACTTCTTCCATCCTTCCTTATCATTCATCGCCATCTTTATCTAGCGTTAGAAGATCGGTATCATCTCGCAGTTATCGTGATAACAACATTATACCTCGAGTGAGATGTCCGAGTGGATCACATAAACGTTCAATACACGTTGATTACAACATTTACAATAACGATAAGATAGGTAAACCTGAACTTATACTTACGACATTAGTATCGATATCAATCATATAACCCACCACTCTTTCCTATAATAATAATAATTATTATTATTATTATTTTATTAAGGGTATCCTTAGTATAAGCTAAACACATAGCTTCTGGGTATCCCTCCGATTATTATAGCCAATATTCGGTAAATAAATTCATTCATTCCTTTAATACTGCGCGCAATATTACCAATGATTATAATGATAACGCGACCTATAGATGGCGATAGCGTAACAGTGTCTCATTAATTAAGCGTTTCCTTATATAATATGCACGAGGTATGGAATAGATTATGTATATATGTGGTACGATCAGTATGTATATCTATATATATATACGGCATGTGTAAACCATCGTTGTTTTATTTCATTTATTACTTATTCAATTATTGGTTCGTGTCATTTTGTGTGTTTTTGTAACACTCAATAATCTATATATCTATCTATCTATCTGTATATCTGTCTCATATATATATATATGGTTAAATTAATTAATGTTCACAAATAATATAATATATATTATATGTGTTATAATATACTAGTATTATCATTATACAGTTTACTACGTTTAAATTGTTTTATTTTATTAGTTATATTTATAAGATATATGCTATAATTTTTTTTTTTTTTAATATTTTTAAATATTTATGATTTTTTAATTGTTTTTTGAAAAAAACGAAATTCGCGCGTCCCTAAATGTATCTTTAGTTTATATACGTATATAGTATATGTATAATAGTGTATAGCAATTATAGTGAAATATTATTAAATGTTAGAATATAATTATTAAATTAGTTAACATCAAGTAATGAATACGATAAAGTCACACTAATATGGTAGGACAATTATCGACCATAAATTGTTAGTTTACCAAATATATTACTATAATGAACGAATTATAGTACTCAACATCCACCTACATCCCTACAACCCCTCAACACCCCCCTATATCCCTACACCCCCCTTCACCCCTACATCCCTACACCCCCCTATACCCCCCTACATCCCTACACCCCCTCAACACCCCCTACACCCCCGACAGGTAATGCCGGAACTAGTGGATATAATAACTAACGAAGGCAAGCATATCTTACATCAGGCAGCAGAGAATGGTTAGCCACACAGCTCTTAAGCCACACTGGTCTTAAGTAGGGCTTACACGGGTCTTAAGTAGGGCTTACACGGGTCTTAAGTAGGGCTTACACGGACCTTAAGCGGGCTTAAGTGTCAAGTGTTATTACTCTACATATATATTAAACTTTATAATTTGATATAAGGACATGTATATTATTGATTTGTATATAAAAGTATAATTATTGTTATGCTAGATTATGAAAATTATAATTTGTTTAACAAAAGTTGCATAAATGTTGTGTGTTTTTTATTACACAACATTCAAACACAACAATTTTGTCATCTAGATTTTTAGTTATGTAATATTTATAACAAAATATATAAAAGGGGGTTCCCATCAATTCCTTTTGTCTAGTAAAGGTCGTAAAACATACACATCCATAGAATCACTCCATCGATTGAGCTGATCTATGGGTCAGTGTTCTGAATTTCTATTATCACGACCCGTATTTTGAAATGGACCAAATCCTATTTTTACGGTAGTAATTCGTAACGGTTGAAATAATGTCATATAGGTGGCGATACAGTATAATCTGTTTATATGATTGGCTATTTAATTAATCTCGTATGTCTATTTATAGATTATCATACATGCAACGGCGTACATGTATTTTATATGTATATATGTACTAGAATACATATATACATATATATATATATATACACAATATATACATAATATATACACTATATATAAACAATAATATACTCTACTATAAGTATATATATATATATATATATATATATATATATATAAACTTGTAAGTCATTGCTTATATGATAGTCTATAAATAGATATATATATATATCTATATATATGTATATGTAGATAATTTTAGTGGCCAATTAAATTATATGTTTTTTGATCAATTGAGTATAAAGACAATTGAAATAGCGGAATTAGTGTGAATGCCTATAGGTATAGTATACTATGTCATGCCCCTTAGATAAGCTCCATCGATGCAGTTATTCTATGATGTACATATTTGTATGACCTTAACTAGAAATTTAAACTGTAATCATATCAAAGGGATTTGATCATAGTATGTTTAGTTTTATAAAGAATAATTTATTTAAATTCGTTTTATAAAAATTCTTTATAATTATTAACAAAGGTTGAATTGATTTAGTAGTCGAATTTAGTTTTCTTTACAAATTTCTAATAAAAAAATGGTAATCTATTAATAAATATATCTCCATGCCTAATTAATAAATCAGTATAACATGCTAAAACGATCTTATATTAACGATTGTTACTATTTTCATAATAAACTAATCTGAACACAATAATAAATATATAAATTATTATTATTATTTATTTTGTTATGTACATTTGCTTATTTTCTTATTATATTTAAAATATGATTTATGTATCAAAATAAAAATATGATTTTATTTTTCATAATATCACAAACAACAATTGATTATTTATTGTTCTAGAACATTTGCACAGCCGCCGCGTATACCTATGTCTACCTACGTCTACCATATATGTCTACCTACATCTACCATATATGTCTACCTACGTCTACAATATATGTCTACCTATGTCTACCTACGTCTACCATATATGTCTACCTACGTCTACAATATATGTCTACCTACATCTACCATATATGTCTACCTTCGCCTACCATATATGTCTACCTACATCTACCATATATGTCTACCTACGTCTACCATATATGTCTACCTTCGTCTACCATATATGTCTACCTACGTCTACAGTATATGTCTACCTACATCTACCATATATGTCTACCTACATCTACCCTTAGTTCCACATTCTTACTAGCTAAACTTACTAATATTAAGCTATCTCATACATATCAATACACTCGTTGACATGACATCCACTAATTCCACTACAACATTGAAGTAACCCAGCTAACAGTAATAGCCTCATAATAGCGCAATGTAAACATTTGAGGCTATTATATATGCTATTATGAGTCTATTACTGTTTGATGGGATGATTATATCCCCTATACTCTGTATGATTAACTCAGTATCGCTACCATACTTCCTATAGAGAACCCCGATATGCTGACCACTCTGCTGTATTATGGGTATCCGTCTAGCATGATGAGACAACAGAGTCTGGCTCATCAAGGTTATACCTCGTATAGAGGTCATAGTATCAACTTATAGTAGATACGCTATAGTATTATACATTATAGTATGTACACTTACACATTATCACATAATCAGTACCAGTTTGCATGTTTAGTTGTAGTGTATGTACATTGTACAAGTTTGTAGAAGCTAACTAAATATATATATCGAAGGATGTATCGAATCAATTAAGCTTATTGCTTTCACTGATCCTCCTTAGACTTTGTCTATAAACTAATTTCATTCATTCATTCATATATTATATAAGTAACGATATTTGTCATTTTTATAATGTAGAACACATGAATTATGTAAATAATTGTAGTTTATACTGCTGTAATATGTAATATGTAATGTATTGTTGTACTTGTAATACAATGATGCGGGTATGTTAAATAGTTATGTAGTATCTCAATTAGAAAATAACCCAAATATATATACTAAGTATTATATATATATATGATCATATATGTTATAAAACAAAGGTATTCTCTGTAATTCTATTCAAGAGATTCCACTTAAATTCTATTCATTATATCCTATCTATATAAAGTAGTAACATGCTTACTTACTTACATCACATACACAGATGTCACTAGTAAAGGGTACAAGTTTCCGTTTGATGTGAACATTCGAGATGGGGCAGGTTTGCATTATATCTATAGACACAATCTATCGCACGCCTAAGCATATGCACACACACACAAACACACACACACATACACATGTACATGCATACACACGCTCAGCTACTCACATACACCTACACATACTTGCACACATGCGCATACACACACACACATACATACACACACCCACATACACTTACACACATGCACACAAGCATGCACCATCGATATAAAGAAAGTGGATAAGCAATTGACGCACGCAATGCATGTAAAAGATAGACACGTGAATGACACTTTTATCGATAAATTTACAAAATGGTATCAGTGATTTTGATTGGATATTAGTCATATTATATATGTCAAATATCAAAACAGTAGTCTTTTCGTCGAAATAGATTTAAGTGACTTCTATCTATATCAATGGATTTAAATTATAAATATCAATAAAATCAATAAAATAGTATTATATCTTCAATTTAAATACACAAAATTACGAGGAATGTTGATATTATGTATTTTAAATATATAATTTTATTTTTAGTATAGATAGTACATTAAAATTGGTAGTGATTATCAATATATATATGATAAATACATATTATTATAAATAAAAAGTAGTGGGCCAGATAGTGGGTTTCGACTGCAGCGCTCGTAGCGGATAGTGCCATACACTACATTCAATTGCTTATCCACTTTCTTTATATCGATGGCATGCACATACAAATACACACATCCACATCCGCATACACACACCATCGATGTAAAGAAATGGATAATCAATTAAATATAGTGTATGGCAATTTGCGATAGAGATGTATATTTATAATGATAATAATGATCAAGTTTAATGTACTATATGTACTAAACATAATAGTTATATATATATAAAATACAACTAATCAACATTCCTCGTAATATTGTGTATTTAAATGTATTTTAATTGAAGATATCATACTATTTTATTGACTAATATACTCTAAATCCATAGATACATATAGAAATTAGATCTATCTATTTTGACGAAAAACCTTTTCGTTTTAATATTTGACCTATATAATATGACTAATATTCAATCAAAACCGCTGATGATATTTCTTTAATTTATCTAGAAATTGCCATTAGCATATCTATCTGTTACATGTACAGCCTTATTAAATTGCTTATCCACTGTCTCCACATGCATTCACACATACGCACACACACACGCGAATACATAGAATATCTGTTATGAATAGAATGCTATACACACACATACATATAGGAAGAACATGTCTTCATCTTTCTGTCCTCAGTAAATGTGAAGAAAATATCGTGAATCTATTGAAATTTAAAGTACACCTTCACTCCGATATCACCACGGCGCTGAACAAACAGGTTAGCTACATGATCCTACAGTAAGGACGGGACATCACCCCTTCTCTCTGCCTCGATACAGGGCGAGTGTATCTATCTCACTCTAGAGTGTTGATGATTCATCACACACACACACACACACACACACACACACAATAGTATCGCTTCATTTAAAACTATAATCCTGGAGCCAGCCGCTCTCGACATTACATTATCCTAAGACAATCCTTAGGTTACCCTTAGTAATGTTGAATAGTGTCCTAGCGTAATAGTAGCACGATGTACTTAACCCATATGCGATGTACTACTACATACACTACTGTGTGTTAACCCCTGCCGTACATGATCACCATTAAGCCTACTACTATATCATCTAAACAGGAACCACAGAAGCCCGACCTAACCACATTAGCTCCTATCTTCATCGATGCACTAGACTTCGAAGCGAACTCGGCCCTACAGATGGCTGTGAAGAGGTGTGAACTCAACGACTGCTCATTACCCATAGTGCAACACCTACTCGAGGTTGTTGTCTAGTCACCCATAACCCCCTTAGCCCCCACACTTACCCCACTCTAACTGGGCTATGTCTCGTAAGATCATCAGATCATTAATATACGGCTGATTCTGCGGCCCTTGTGATACACCACTATTGAAGTAGATGCTTATATTGTATCATATAGCCACTACTGTGTGCTACATCCCCCCATGTTAAAGCATTCTACATCCCCCTATGTTAAAGCATTCTACATCCCCCTATGTTAAAGCATTCTACATCCCCTCCATGTTAAAGCTAAGTTTGCATGCTTACAGACCTACCCCATGTTAAAACTAAACCTGCATACCTACCTACCCCCCATGTTAAAGCATGCATACACCCTTCCCCCATGTTAAAGCTTGCATACTAAAGCCCCCCCATGTTAAAGCCTACATACTAAAGCCCCCCCATGTTAAAGCTAAGCTTGCATATAAAGAGTTATTATTGAATGCATGTCATAGGCTGCCCACACAAGTATATCAGTTTTACACATACACACACTTTACATTTAAACTGCGCAATTAACATTTATAATGTAAAAGATAGGCAAAAGGCTAGGTAAGTCTCTCCAACCGCAGCCTTATTGTGTCTAAGTATCTAAGTATCTAAGTATTGACTTATCCGTCTAAATTAGTGTTTACCACCCCTTACCGGGTTGTATACTATTGAGGGTTATTACTGCAGTCTAGTGAAGCCATCATGTAACCAGTATGTGTATTCTACACAGTGTGAGATATCATGTCAGACTCCTGTGCACAAGACCTTATTTGTATGTACGTTATATTACCCCGTACCCCATGCCCTATGCCCCGTACCCCATGCGATTACCATCGTTGCCAGCATTCTCCATTACTAAATGATCGCTACGCATAGCTAACAGCAGTTGTTAACCCCCCATCAACACCTAGATAACCCCACCACCCCACCCCCAGAACGGTGCCTGTGCTACTAGAAGCTATGCAGGTGTAGGAGACAATGGTATCTCTTTGATGGCTATGGTTTGTTAGCAGTATCTCACGGTACAGTTGTTTAACAATGTAGTATCAAAGATTTTGCGAAGCAAAGATATAACACTCCCTATGCATGCAACGTAATTTAGTAATATCCCTAGCCGCTGCTAGCAGTAGTATCGAAATCACTGAAATAGATTTAGGTTCGGCTCTGTTTGCATACAACAATGTTTTCATTGCTCTATTAAATTACATGCAATATAAATTAACTTTTACTTACTAAATATATACTTATAGCATTTAAAACATACATATCATATTGCTTTGTTATATATTAGTAATGATCACTTAGTTTTCATCATATAAATATTAATTTAAAGCATATTATTTAACATTTTAAAAGTGTATAGTTAAATACGAATTTACATTATAAACAACACATAGTTCCTAAAAGTAACCCGCTATAGGTGGCACCAGGGTATTTTGTATACAAATTCGAATTACACGATTTCGCGTAAGTGTTATATCTTTCCTTCGGAAAATCTTTGGTAGTATTATAAATTGTTTATATCAATATATATATATATATAATAATAATATATGAATTTAATAGTAATATTAAAAATATACAATAGTAGTTATTATTTGGTAGTGGTTATCACTTCGCCCCTAGATACATTCTCACACAGCTTCATACCCCCGCTAACAACACCACCCCCCCACCCCACCACCAGTCGTGTTACCGCAATAACGCCCCCATACTCGACCTACTGTTAACCCACGGCCGTTTGGACCCTAACGCCCTGTCCATAGCCCTCGACCTTCAGTGTGACACCCTCATCTCCACGATACTGCGCTACCACTGCGTACCCTCTTCTAACGGTTACACCCCATACTACTGGTAGATACGTATCTAAACTAGGATATATGTATATCGTATGGGATACAAATAGACCCCCCCGAGATGTTATAGACTTGTATGTGTTATAAATAACTGTGAGGGGTCAGGACAATACAAATAATAATATTTATTGTTTGCGTTTTGAATTATAATCCAATAATTATTATAAAAACAAGAACTAGCCTAGTATAATACACTGGACATAACATCATCTAGCTTTTCAGCTATTCACCTTTCCACTAAGCAACCAAGTTATTATATATGCAGCATTATATATGTATTATTGTATGCACTATTACTATATGTAAATCTATATTATCATGTATATATATATATATATATATTATAGTATCATTATCATATGCAGTTTTACAATCATATTCTTAATCACTACTTATCAATATAGATACATAGAGATATAGTATATAGAGAAATACTATTCAAACTAGACATGTGTATATGTGTGATGTACTTGTGCCTTAAGGGCCAGTGATATATGTAGGGGGCTATCGGGTAATGAGCGTTGGTCTATAACTACACTACCCCCAATATATCGAAAAGTAAACTATATAGAGAAAAATGTTGTTTAATAAAATATGCGCACTTAAATTTGTATTATAAATATCTAGAAATTACATTTGAAAATATTATTTCCAGCTGGGAAAATATTTATTAAAAAATCTATTCTACAAAAATAATTTTACCAAAAATTTGTAAATTAAAACACTCATAAAAATGAATATAATTTAAATAATTTAATAATTTGTTTATTATATCTAAAATAATATATTATAAATACATTTCATGACAATATAAACAAAATAATGTAATCTACATCTTTTGTTCAAATTATAGTCTAATTTTCACTTTTATTTTGTATTGCTTTCAATTAACAATATCTTTAAAACAAACTTTTGCATGTTGATTATTAATGGTTTCTGTGAATCACTTATCACTATATTCATATAAACATTTATCACTATATTAAATTTATTATTATTATGTATTTATTTATTATTTTTTTTTATTATTTAAACTTGACGCATATAAACATCTATCGTTTTCATTTAGTTAATAAACCTTTCTATTATTATTTATAAGAGAGTACACATTTGTTCTACTAATTGTGTACTGAAAATATAACATAATATAATATAATGTGTTGCACCTATTTTATTACATAAATAATCATTTTATATAATAATATACTTATGATTAACTTTTTATTAGATATATACTCTAAACAAATGATATAGATTCAGCGAAGGTGTCAAAAGGGATAAGCTTCTGAACTGTTATTTGTCACAACAATTTCTGATATCTTTATGTTTATAATAAAGCATATTTGATGTACTTATAGTTACTAGTTGCTAAGCTTTTATACAACACTAATATACATCATTTAAAGATAATGTAATACATTTGTATACAATATGTGCATTGATAAGGCATAAAAAACGAACACGCCCTAACCTCCCCTTAACCTTACCGCCTCCACTGTATCACACAGAGTTACACATCAAGTGGGTTAATCTGAAACTACACCTCGTAAACAAGCAGTGGTTTATGTGCAACACATTTAATAAGGTAAGTATGTAGTAAGTATAGTGTAGTGTAGTGAAACAAATCATTTAGATTTTTTTACTATATAATTATAAAAAATATTTTTGTTATATAAAATTAATTTAATTAAAAAATATTATATATTTCATATACGAGATAATTATTATTATATAAAAAAATAATAATAATTTGTTGTCATATGAACTCGACAAATTTGTACATCATTTAACAAGAATTTTGCACAAAAAAACTTAGGTGAAATTTTGTTGTTGAAAAATTCAGAAATGAAACAAAATAATCTAATGATATAATTGATATAAACTACATATATTATAAAAGTACTTAAAATATTATTGCTTGTACCTTAAGTATGTATATAGAAAATACATATTTATGTAATTTAATGCTAATTTCCCTGTATTTTCCCTGTCAATTATAGACACTTGGTTGCTGATAAAGCTCCAAATTAAAAATAATAAAAAGTAGTATGATATTCATAGCCACAAGTACCCACTTATCATGTTGTAACAATATCAATGATACATTATTATCATCACTCTTACCCTACATATAACCACCCCGCCCACCCTACTCAACCCATACACAGATAAAGTACGACCTCTCAATGATTGTAGACATAGATTTATCGCATAACTCTCTACGCCTGTTACCAGAGTTCATATTCCAGGTTTGCTGATACTTAGTAGTACCCTCTCTACACCCCCTGTCTTTAACCCCCCTCCCCACCCTCTTAATGCCCTTTCTCTAACACTCGCTAACCCCCACTTATTTAACATGTTCCTATGTCTTAATCCTCTATTTCTAACACTCGCTAACCTCTACTCCTACCTATTTAACCTGTTTTTAACCGTTTTATTTATTTTTCTTTAATACATTATCGTATAATTTATTAATTATTTTCTGCAATGAATTCTATATCAGATAGTAGTAGTTTATTCTAATTAAACGTCTAGTTTTCATCATGAATTATATCTGATATGTTTCACAATGCTTTACATGGAATCTGGGACAGTTGTTTCGAGAAAATAACTTATTCTATATTTCTCTCTAGAACAACTGCACCCTATATATTAACGATATTTTATATTGATTCGAGTGGAGAGTATGGATGTATTAATACGGAGAATATGACCTTAATGATGACCTTGACACGATGACCTCGCATGACACCCACTGACCTAGTGACCCGCTTCAGATGCCTCACCTAAAGAAGCTGCACCTATCTCACAACAACGTGAAGTGGCTACCAGGCTGTACGGTACAGCTGCCCAACGACTTCTTCTCTCACGATAGCGGCGGAGGAGGAGGAGGCGATGGAGGTGGGGGTGGGGGGGGTAAGAAGAGTGTGTCGGATTCAGCGGGGGATACCGATACAGAGGTTAGGGGAGGGTTAGTGTTCGGGTTAGGGGGGGGACAGATTTGTTCCCAATCTGAAGTAAAACATTGTAATGCGGGTGTATATGTATTATACTTATATATAATATATTATATATATATATATATATGTAGTTATTTCATAGTATGCATTATATATACACTATACTATAATATGTATAGATATCGTATGTATGGAATACATCTAAAGTAAAAGTAAATCAACGACTACACATATAGTTACGTAATCAATTAGTGAGTTTACTTCTATTCAAGTATATCAATATTACTATGGTTATATGATGAATGGATGGCTCTACACTTAGAATTTAACAACCACCTGTCAATCATTATCCTAGAATACATCACAAACACACCCACTAGGAACCTAGATAACATTTTTATTTTCACGGTTACATTTTATTTTATTATATACATTCTTCTTATAGATTCTTATAGTACATAATTTTCGTTATATTATCTCTTATTTCCTATTTTGTTAACATTTGTTTACACTTGTGTTCAGATATTCTCATAGTTATACTCAACAATATAACATTTCTAGAATTTTGATTACTTAATTAATAAATTTAAGAGAAATAGATATTTTGAAAACGTTGATAAATTCCTATGACATTGTTTTCTCTAACTCGATAACAACGATAACAGAAATGGGGTTGTGTGGCGTTGATGGATGTGAATCTGGCGTTCAACGAGTTAGCATCCCTTCCTTGCCAGTTCTTCCAGCTGCCAAATCTTCAGACGCTAATCGTCAATGATAATACGCTGGATGCTATACCCTCTAATCTTTGGAAGGTTAGATGTGAGTGAGGTCACATAGTGTATTCTTTGTTATACTCATTTGTTGATTGTTATTGAGTTATTTATAATTGTTATTATTTAAGTTTTAAGTTTAATATTTGCATAATAAAATATTAATTAACTTATTAAGGGGGTGTGATAGAGCACACGCTATTTCATAGTTTACCATGTTAATAGATAATTATAATATGGTCTATTAATATTCTGGCGCACAGAATTATATTCATTGAATCTAGTTTTTTTTTATTGTATTTATAATATTATATTATTAATATATGCATGTATACCCGAATAGACATATATTTATAATATGTATTATATATAGTCTATTATGTATATATATTAAGACTATTTTAAATTTTTATTTATTGTCATTTATTTTATGAATATTGTATTTGACTATTATTAGAAAATAATATTGATGATTTAATATTTATTATATATTAAAGATATCTCTATGGGAATATATATATATATATATGTTATTCGTATAATACAAAAAATAATAATATAACTAATAGGTTTTATAATAATAGCCTTTATACATGCACTGTTAATGTGAATTCATTATTTAGAGAAAACAGCATTTGAATATATATGAATACATTATATTATTATAATTAATAAACCACTTTTTATATTATTTCTTGACAGTTATCATGTATAACATTTTTTACAGATATTAAAAAACATATCATAGAGTAGTATTATGAATTAAAAAAAATGTTATTTTAAATAAATAAAAAATGATTTTCACCAAAACAAGGTGTGTGACATCCCCTTAATGATAATGATAATAATAATTTTAATCAATTTGATAACATGAAAAACATGTTCTTTATCATCATACCTTTAGTGGGGCTACTAGACCTATAGTATGGTTACCACACCTATAATGGGGCTAATAGACCTATAGTGGGTTTACCAGACCTATAGTATGGTTACCACACCTATAGTGGGGTTATATATAATACCATAGCTAACCATTAACTATGATACCCAGGCAAAGAATCTACTAAAGTTTGATATCAGTAATAACTGCATTACAAGGCTACCCGACTTTACATGCGGTTAGTGATGGCTCCTATAGATCTACCTACATCATATTACATATAGTTACCTCTAATCAATTATAGCCAACTCTTCACTCCTCTATTTATAATGAAAAATAAGCTCTTAATGCTTAAATATATACATAGTAAATAACAGTTATATGATACACTATGGGTCTAACGTACACCTAATGATGTATACCTAATGATATCCACCTAATGATATCCACCTATCACTTATACCTAATGATGTATACCTAATGATGTACACCTAATAATAACCACATATCGCTGAAACCACTGACCACTAGATGGCGTTAGTGCTTTAGATTATTGCGATCTGTCGGAGATATCAATATCGTCGGACAGTAGTCAGAATGAAGACGTTAAGAATTACACTACAGAACAAGGTTCCCTGATCAACCATTTCTACCCTATTAATGTGTATTTATTGAAAAAAAAATTTCTTTATTTTTGTAGTTTATTAATATTATATGATCAGATTTATCAGATTTCTCCTAAAGCCATTCAAAATCAGATAAAATCGTGTCTATTATTATCTACCATTACGTATATATGATTATTGTTGCTACATCGCGCTAATATCTAGTGATGCCCGGCTCCTATTGGTGCAATAAACTGAGCGTACAAGCGACCCCGAAGCCTGACAAGGTCGCGGGGAAAACCTCTCTGAACGAGATGAAACTAAGCGACCTCAATTTGAACGGTTATTCCTCATCCCGTAGTCTTTGTACTCTTGTAACTCCTTGTGCTTTAGATGCGGCTATGATATGTATTCATTGAATGGCGTATATATTGAATACAATACAAATAGCGGATACAAATGGACCCCTCAAGAACATATAGACTTATACATGTTATAAACAACTGCGGGGGTCCAGGATAATACAATACAAATGTAACATTTGATTTCGATATATTAAGTTCTCGATAAACCTTGCGTTTAAGAGAAAAGCAAGAACTGCCCATAGAGTCAGTAATCTTATTAAGATAGAGGTTTAGCTAGAGTATTAGAATGCTAACTCTCATACCTTTAGACAACTGTTGATGATGTCATACACTTCTCTACAGATGTGTGAATACGTTTCAGTGATGTGGCTTAAACTTCAATTATTGATTCCGTTTAATAATTAACATATCTAATTTAATAGTATCATCTTTTTAATTTCTGTTTATAGTAATCAGTTATCTTATATATTAGTAATCAGTTATCTTATATATTAGTAATTAGTTACATTATATAATATATTAGTAATTAGTTATATTATATAATGTATTAGTACTTAGTTATATTATATAATATATTAGTAATTAGTTATATTATATAATATATTAGTAATTAGTTATATTATATAATATATTAGTAATTAGTTATATTATATAATGTATTAGTACTTAGTTATATTATATAATGTATTAGTAATTAGTTATATTATATAATGTATTAGTACTTAGTTATATTATATAATATATTAGTAATTAGTTATATTATATAATATATTAGTAATTAGTTATATTATATAATATATTAGTAATTAGTTATATTATATAATGTATTAGTAATTAGTTATATTATATAATATATTAGTAATTAGTTATATTATATAATGTATTAGTAATTAGTTATATTATATAATATATTAGTGATTAGTTATATTATATAATATATTAGTAATTAGTTATATTATATAATGTATTAGTAATTAGTTATATTATATAATATATTAGTGATTAGTTATATTATATAATATATTTCAGATAATAATTAGGTAGTGTTTCATTTCAACGGTATCCAATATCATACGAACTCATGTAACAAAACTAATAAGTAATAGCCAATAAGAAATCACAATTTTGAATCAATTACAAAATCATCGTTAAGAGATATGCTAATTATAATTTGCCTCGATTTGTTGATTATGATAGACTAAATGATTTTTCTATGAATATTAAAATTAATAATCTATTAATACTCACAAATAAATTAATGGGTAAATATTGTTACCATCTGATATTAGTACAATTATTCAATACATTTTCTTAAGAATCTTCAACGCATTAGTATATTAATAGTGTCATTAGAATAATAAGTACAAGAAAATTCTACGACTTATAGATGTTTTTGAGCCGTTAAGCCATTTCTACTGTAGTTACACTTCGTAAGAGATTATTATTGTAAGATTAATTAATAATGTATATAGTCAAAATATATACTCAAAGTATAATGTATAAACGTTTGCTAATGATAACATACATTATAGAAATAAACGATGAATAATACGAAATTAAAAAATTTAAGAAATTAAACGTTTTACAGTTACCGTAAAAATGAATGAAAGATATTGTGATATATGATCATTAGATATTGTGGGCATTAGTGTACAAAATGTAACATATACATGGTAACTTATCGCTGCTTGTAACGAGTGGCGTCGCTACCGGTTACTGCCAGTAAGCAATGACATGACAGTAGTATCTAGCACTACCTGTAGGTGGTGACACTATCGACACTGTAAACGTAGACATCACCTATCTTAAAGTAAGCCCTAACATCTGACCACTGCGCTGATATCTAGCTTAATACTCTAGCTTTAATCTGCGCGTGGCATACTACAATCACTATAATGCCGTATGATATTCGCTTTCATTGTTTAGACGTAAACACTGTATGTACATTTTAAATCATCGTAATTCATTCTATTTTATTATTCGTTATTTATTTTTTTTTATTTCGTTTTTTATTATCTAACGACGCCTATAATCACCATGTGTTTTTGTAGTCAATAAACTATATATAAATAAATAATCAACAATTGTAGCTAGCTTGTAGGTAAATAACATTAACCGGTATTAACCTGTGAGGTGATACGTATACTAATGCACTGCGAACATTGTTATCCTAATACGACACCCCCGTGTATTAATGGACTCGTCCAACAGATTCGGCTGAATGCACATTAAGAGTGATCATTGGATAACATTTTTTTTTGATCAGTGATTCTAAGGTAAAGGAAGATGTTTTAAGACACATGCAAATAAAATTATTCAATTTGAGATCATATTGACGACGCCACAGACCGTTAAAAATTAGTACAAAATTACATTGAAAAGTATTATAGAAAAATACATTATAACACAAAATATACGAAAATATATGAAAATGGTTGATACAACTTAATTCTTTAAAAAAAATTATCACTAGCTCTCATTATAGTATATATGATATCTGTTTTCTAAAAAATATCATAAAAAGTGAGAAAAAAAATGTTGATTTATTTTTTATACCTTTTTGAAAAAATCTTGATTTTTCACAAAAAATATAGTAAAAGTGGTATAAATATTATATTTTTATAAATTAAATATTTTTTTTTTAATTTTACCTTTTAGATTATATAGACATATAAATAAATTGTAAAAAAAAAAAAAATTCGTTAATTAAATCCTAGAAATTTCGTTTATTTCATTTCATTTATAGAAAAAAAATTAAACACTTTAACTTTTTTAATTATCCATAAATATCACATTTAATCTATGTGCTATTAAAATTTCATAATACAAAAAAAATTATTAGTAGGTTAAAGGTCACTTTTTAGTCATTTTTAAAATTTCCCATGTTAAATTTCTTATTCTCTGTGTTAACTTCTAGGAATTATCGCGAGCCATAGGATGGTCAAAAATTAATAAAAATTGTTTTGACTTATTTTTATATATTATTTTATAAGTTCCAAGTTAACAAGTATTGGAGGACCCATATTCAGCTGAATGATCACTCTTAATGCACATGCCTCGCATGCGTATAAATATCGAGCCATGTATCATTCACATTGTATTACGTTATATACAAATAAACACACTAAAGCATTCGCTGTCTTTACCATATTTCTCTTACATAACATAACAAACATCACTAGAAATCAGTATAATACAGGCCCTGCTACAGGTAATAAGCCCACTATCAATGAGGCTATCTGTTTATCTGACACATCTAGGTCATTTAGTTAACCTGTATTACTTCTGATCACCCCTGTGTTATTAAGGGCACATGGACGGGTTTTTCGTTTACATGTGAATGATACGAAAAAAGATATATTTCAAAATTTCATTCACTAAGTTATATTTATTAAAATTATTACATTTTTTTTTATTTGTATAATTATTAATCATATATCTTTTTTTTTTGTGTTTGTAATATATATATATATATATATAATATATATTATATATATATATATATATATATATATATATATATATTTAATTCATAGGTGGCCCTACATACATATTAACCCCGCCCCCACCAGGTAACAAGTTATCAACCCTGCCGGACAACCTGTGTTGCGCTACCCCTCACCTCAAGAAACTCTCCCTCGCCGGCAACAGCTTAGCATCGGGTAGCCTCTCGTTGCGCGCTCATCTGCTGCCCCCTCTGTTGACCTTCCTCGACCTCTCTTCCAACGCCCTCTGCGACGTGACCTCTACAGCTGGTGAAGGTTACTACTACGAATACAGCTATACATGATACAGCTATCAATGAGGCTATGATACAGCTATACATGATGCTATTCTAGATAATGGAACGTGAATTCTTTTTTGTATAATAACATAAATAGGAATATATTTTGCGTTCTCAATTCTGATATACAGCTTCACTATAACATATACATACATATATATATATTCTCACACAGTAATAGCAAAGCCCAAGGTACACGGTCAATCAATATATGTCAAATTTTTTTTTCACGCTTCAATGATTTATTTAAGACACGCCCATCGGCAATTGGTCAGAAATATAATATTTGTATTAGTTTACATGTAATTTATTTAAATTTTTCATATAATATCAATTTTAACATATAATTACTAAACCTCGAGACAAAGTTAGTAAATTTAAGGTTGAATATGTTTAATATTTATTAGATACAATAATTACTTTTAGAATTGTATAATGTTAAATACTTAAAATAGTGTATTATATTCAAAATATTTTAAATATTATTTGAAAATTATTTTCAAATTAAACATTAAAATACAACACGATTTATATAAATTGTTAGTATATTTTTATGAATATATATATAATAATATATATATAATTGTATATTTATATAATTATATGCATAAGTATAACAAATTATATGATTTATGAAATATTAGATAAGGGCATTTTTTCTCATGATCAACTAATAGCAAAGCGGGTTTTGATAATAGCTACAATAATGCGAATTTTTATATTGATGTAATTATAATAAAATTAGTATAATTGGAAAGCTTATTAAATTCTATTATAATGTTCATATTTTAGTTTTTTTTAATTTTTATTAAAACAAAAGTTATGAGCAAAAATGTGGTAAAAATGTGCTAATCGCTACAATAATGTCATTTTTTATATTGATGTAATTATAATAAAATTTGTATAATTGGAAAGCTTATTAAATTCTATTATAATGTTCATATTTTAGTTTTTTTTAATTTTTATTAAAACAAAAGTTATGAGCAAAAATGTGATAAATTTATATATATATATATTATATATATAAAAATCAATGAATAGGTAAAAAATAAACCTACAGTTTATTTTATAAACAATGTAATATGTACTGTAGGTTAATTATATATATATATATATATATATATATATATATATATATATATATATATATATATATATATATATATATATATATATATATCATATATATATATTATAATATATGTAATATAAATTTAAATATATATAAAATTTAATTTATTTTTAATTAAATTATATCATTAAACTTAATTATTATATATATATATATATAAATAAATAAATATATTATATAAAACATATATGTAATATACATTAATATATATATAATATTCATTTAATAGCACAACATTATTAAAAAAATGTATATTTGAATATTATATATATATATATATATATAATGTATATATTAATATATAATAATGTTTATAGCAACAAAGAAGTTACTGTGGTATGAACATGTAATTCGCAACACTAATTTGATGTCGAAATTAATATTTCAAGCTACTGTAAATGGCACAAGAAGAAGGGGAAAATATTGTGAGGAAATCATCAGAGATCCTACGACTCAACGCTAAAAAAATAGTAACGTTCTCTGCTAATAGTAAATCTATACATCTATCAAAAGTTGTTGTATGTAGAATTATAGTAATCCTAATACTAATGTTATACTAATATAAAAGCCAATATGAGTTTTTAATATCAAATCTTTACCAATATCAAAGTTCTTTCCATATTTAGTAATTGCTGATATCAAATTAAAATGGCTTTTCAAATATCAAATTCCTATAGAAATATTCTAATATCTAGGCTTTACAATATCAATGTACTTTGCACATTTAGTACTTTTTGATATATAAATATTGAGATGGAGGGGGATAGAGGGGGAGAGGAGAGAGAGTGAGTGAGAGAGTGTGATAGTTAGATAATGATAGTGAGTGAGTGTAAGATTAAATGAGTGTAAGAGTAAGTGAGTGAGTGAGTGAGTGAGTGTGAGAGTAAGAGTGAGGAAGAGGTAGGTAGAGTGAGTGAGTGTGATAGTTAGAAAGTGAGCATGAGTTAGAGTAAGTGAGGGATAGTAAGAGTGATGGATAGTGAGTGAGAGTAAGTGAGGGAGAGAGTGATTGTAAGGGGGAGGTAGAGAGAGAGTGGGAGAGGGAGTGAGATAATGAGAGTGAGTTTGAGTGAGAGAGAGAGATATATTAAGAGTGAGAAAGAGAAGGAGTGAGAGGGAGAGAGTGATTGTAAGAGTAAGGGAGAGGTAGAGAGAGAGTGGGAGAGGGAGTGAGATAATGAGAATGAGTTTGAGTGAGAGAGGGAGAGATATATTAAGAGTGAGAGTTATAGAAAATATTGATAGATAGTGAAAGTGATAGTGAGTGAGAAGGAGAGTGAGAGAAAGAAGAAGTGAGAGAATGAGAGGGAGAGAGTGTGAGTGAGAGAGATAGTGATAGTGAGAGTGAGAGAGTAAGATAGAGTGTGTGAATATTTACCTATACATGTAATTAGGCAATTTTAATATTTCAATAAATATAATAATATAAATAGGTTAAATACTTATTTTTTTTATTTATTAATATATACACAAAAGTTATATACATATATATATATATATATATATAAATAATTATTTATCTAGAATAATTGAACATTATTTAACAATTTAATAATGATTTATATACTAAATCATATTATCCTATAATACTTTTAATAATATGTATTTATAATAATTATATTCAAGAGACTTTGAATTTGAATTTAATTATTAATAATATAATTATCACATAAAATATGACTTGATATTAGTATTAACACATTATATTCATTTGATATATATAGGACTATGTATGCTAATAAACTTAAGATACAATATTATTGATAATATCAAAGGGCTTGAGTATTATATTTTATATTTAAATTAAATATCAATAATATTATGAAAAATATAATGTATTATAACAAGACATATACCTATTAAATGTTTACTAAATTAATAATGCACATATAACTTCTAATAATGTTAATATTATTATTAATAAATGATTATATTCATTTGATATTTATATTATATTGATATTTATACGTAATAAACACTCGCGATATAATAATATTATTGCATAAATTTATTTTGTTATGCATTTTTATAATTAATATGAAAAATCGAATTTATCATAACAAAAATATGCATATTAAATGTTTACTAAATTAATAGTACACATACTTCTAAATAATATTAATAAATGTATGCATATATTTGATATTCCTATTGTAATAAATATATAAAATAATCAAATGATTTTAAAATTAATTTGATCTTGTTTCTATTTACCAAAGATATTAACATATTATTATTATCTGTGATATAATTAAATACCCATGTTCCCTTAACCTTGTGCTGGGTGATATACTACTATTTACATAGGCTTAATAGGCGACCGTGTATCTTGGGCTTTGGTAATAGTAAATGTTTGATTCTTTATGTGTTAATAGTAATAGTTTATTTGCCAAAAAAAAACTATTTTTTATGTTTTATTACAAATTTAATATATAAAATTGTATTATTATCTCTTCAGATTATATCAGATAGAATGTGCTTCTATATCACATACAAATGTAGTTGAATTCATGAAATATTTGTGTAGGTCTATAGTTATCGCTATCTTTTACCATGTGAATAGTTGAAAGGCTTGTACACTGTGGTATTCCCTTAACACATTAAGGGTTGCATAAATATGCATTCCTGTTGTTAGAGCGCCGTGCCATTTTGTATATTTTTCATATTTAGTAGTATACATTTTCAAATACGTATTTCTATATTAAATATTGATTTCTTAACATAACAAGTTATATTTATTCTTAAAGATAATAAAATACCCTTTAAGAATATCTAATAAGTTTTAAATATAATTCAATATCCAATCATATATATTACAATAAATATGTTTTTTTTTTAATTGAACAA
Source organism: Osedax fenrisi (assembly GCA_964019155.1). Taxonomy (NCBI): domain Eukaryota; kingdom Metazoa; phylum Annelida; class Polychaeta; order Sabellida; family Siboglinidae; genus Osedax; species Osedax fenrisi. Next base: position 2,037,882 of record OZ025245.1, read on the forward strand.
AATTTAGGTCAATAAGTAATATGTATTTATTTTATTTAAAAAGTGTAGTTTTATAATACATGTATATTTAATAAGTTATAGTAATTATATAACTAAATAATAATCTATAAGAAATATTGTATTTTAACAATTTTTCAATAAGCTATCTACAATATAGTATTTGAATATTTTAACATTTTTGTAAATTTTATATATTAATTACATTTATAAATGCTATAGCAGTATACATTTTCAAAAGTGGGAAAATATCCCATACAAACATTCTGACATAATAATCACATGTAAATAATAGGCTATACAAATTCTAATTCACAAAGATATATTTATTGTATTGAGCTAATTATGGTCCATATGTATATATTTTATATGCACAGATATATGGAGATCAGTAAATATAATATGTACTATATCATATAGATATAAATATTAATAATATACGTTCGAGTTGTGATATTTCTATAGAAATTGTATTGTTTACAATTATTACAAAATATGTTTATAAAATATTTTTCTCTGTATTTATTTATATATAAATACTTTAAATAGAGCGACAAACTTAAGTATTATGGCTGTTATCTGTACACGCATAAAGAGTAAATTGATATCATAGAATAAACAGCATTGAAACTTAATGTCAAAATAAAATCATTATAATAGCTATGTTATTTATTATTTCGTAACAGATCCTAAAAACTTCCTTTTAAGCTATTTCTAAACTTTTGCATGTGTTCACAGATACTAAAAAACATATTATAAAGTAGTAATATGGAGTAACAATGATTTTTTACCATTTTGACCCCCTCCCACTTCACAGCTATGATAGCTGGTAATACTGACACCCCCCCTCCCACTCCACAGCTACGATAGCTGGTAATACTGATACCCCCTCCCTTCACAGCTACGATAGCTGATAATACTGACACCCCCCTCCCTTCACAGCTATGATAGCTGGTAATACTGACACCCTCTCCCTTCACAGCTATGATAGCTGGTAATACTGACACCCCCCTCCCACTCCACAGCTACGATAGCTGGTAATACCGACACCCCATCCCTTCACAGCTATGATAGCTGGTAATACCGACACCCCCGCTCCCTTCACAGCTTCTCACTGTCGTCTGCACGGAACTCACATCCAACTGCTGACCTTGAAGTGCCTGACCTTGTCCGGTTGCCAGTTGACCTCTTACAATGGCCTGGTGGTGACCCCTGGTGGTGGTGTTACACCGCCGCCACCTAGAGGCCGGAATCTATCATCGGTCAGTACTAGTGGTGCTAGTGGTGGTAGTAGTGTAGCTTATAGATATAGGTATACGGGTTTAGTGTTAGTATCGAGTTAGTATCGAGACAAGTACAACTATAAGTATGAAGATAATAAGTAATAAAAAGATAGGAATCAAAAATAATAAATGAAATAAATACACAACTATTTTAGTAGTGAATAAACTATTATATTTGCAAGTGAGACGTTTGCAAATCGTATCTATGCACTCTCTCTATTCTGTTAATAATAACTAATGCTGCTGCTATAAGTGGTAGTGGGTGTGGTGGTTACTTGTAGCCTAACTGTGTATATATTGATAATTTATGCAAGCAAATACATAGTCGAAATATAAAGTTAAAATACATTAATCAAAAGTAAGAAAAGTTATTTAAAAATTATAAAGTTGAAATATTTGCTAACGATAATATACGTTATAGAAATAAAGAAAGAATAATACAAAATTAAAATATTTTACAGTTACCGTAACGTATTTCGATGAAATATTTACTAATGTTCTCTATATTACCTATAATGCATTACATCCTAGTTACTAGTGGCGCCTTAATGATGATCAGCCATTCTATCCTTTATTGTGTAGTATCCCACAAATACTGTATTTTAATTACCATTACGCCCTATAATAATATATGATCTCTATATCACTATCTCTCTCTCACTCTCTCTCTCTCTCTTTCTGTATCTCCCTCTCTCTCTCCTATCTCTCTCTCTTATAATAATATATAATAATATTCAATCTCATTGCATACAATAGAATAACTTAATAGTAAACGTGAAACTTAATAAATATACAGCTAAAAATGAGTGTAATAACATACATCTACTAATATAACTCTTGAAACTAATTCTACTTCATATGCTATATAGCTACAATATTAGTAATGACGTTGACATTAATCATATTCTATTAATAGACTTCTTCGAGCGGTTCCAGTGCCACACCTCAAGGTTATTAACATACATTACATAATACCTCGTAGGGTGAGGTGTAGTGTAGCGTGGACAGATGGACATAGTACCATTGTATCAACTGACCACTGTCCATCTGGCTGACTTTCCTGCTAACAACATTACCATACTATTACATAAGATTTAGTTAGTTTGTTTGTTGATGTAAACAAAACATATAGAAGTTGGTAATCATCATTATTATAGATAATGATTATAATGATAATAATAATAGTATTTATTAGAAGAATTTTTGTTTGTTTCTGTTTTATTTTCTGTTCTATTATATTGGTATGCTTGTTCCTCCTCCAGGTTTCAACATAATATTGAATATTTTCTGTTGACGTCGACTGTTATATATAGATTCATATTACTCTACTTCTGCTAAGGCGTCAGTCACACAATCAGTATGACGAGGGTTCAATCCCCGTCCGTACCATTAAAATAGGTCTGAAATAATATTTAGATGTAATCTTATATGATTGTGTATAAATAAATGATCTGCTGTTGTTAAAACCATGGATGCCTTAACATGAGAGCTGCATCGAAGGGAAATTAGAGCCAAATGGTTATAAGTAAAAACTTCATCTAAGTTCCTGGATAGGATGAAAGGACTCCACCAATAATAACAACAATAACAATTACAACGATGAAAATAAATATAGTTTATATTTCATATATTTTATATAATATATCATATTTTATAAATAATAAATATGATGTATTATAAATAAATATATCTAATAAATCTGTTATTTTCCGATAGTATCTTATTTTATTGAACTTAATTATAACTTAATTATAAATTTCATATGTTTAATTACCTAATGTTGATGATAGTATAATATTATATGATATACAATATATATATATATATATACAGTATATATATATATATATATATATATATATATATATATATACAGTATATATATATATATACATTCATAACCTATTTCACTACCTCCACTACGCACAACCATTACTTAGCAATGAGTTTACACCCGAATCTGACCTCACTTGACCTCTCCAATAACCTATTGACCTCTCTATCCGGGACGTTGAGCTGTTGTCGTGAATTGGCCGAACTTAAACTTAATAACAACAAACAATTAAATAGGGTAAACTATTAATAAACACCCCTAGTGTAAATTCTATATAATATTAATAATAATGATTATTATTCGAAGATTTCTTTTTTGTTGTTGTTTATTATAGAATATGAATACAATGTATTATGTATTGTGATATCTCTTCCTCGGGCTTCAATATAAAATTGATCTCTTCTTTATTGATGTTGCCCATTATAATATAAATATAGTTACTGTTTATCGATATAGTATGCATTATTGTAGAGGTACTTAATGTGTGTTATATTTAGATATTCACAATAATAGTATTACCAAATGAAATAGATATATTATTAAGATCGTTAATTATTAATAGTTATATGATGGAATTAGCATGGTTTAGCATAGATTACTGACTATAATAATATCAATGTGTATTAGTGTGTATGCTTGTGTATTAGTGTGTATGCATGTGTGTAACACACACACACACACCCACACACACCCACACCCACACACACCACTATTACTAGTTGCCCACAAGTCTCGGAAGCCTAAAGAAGCTATGGAACCTACAGTTCAGTGGTTGTGAGTTTGAGACAAGACTGATGTGTACACTAGGCACTAAGAATGCCGGCAAGACTAGTGCAGTGCTCGGGTATCTCAGATCTGTGCAGGAACAGTTAGTGTACGGGGGAGGGAGGGGGCGGGGCTATGTATCTATCTAGCTCCTCCTCCTCCTCCTCCTCCTCCTCCTCCTCCTCCTACTCCTATCCTCCTCATCCTCATCCTACTCCTCCTCCTACTCCTCTCCTCCTCATCCTCATCCTACTCCTCCTCCTATTCCTCCTCCTCCTGCTCCTCCTGCTCATCTTCCTCCTACTCCTAATCCTCCTGCTCCTCCTCTTTCTCCGCCTTCTCCTCCTACTCCTCCTCCTCCTACTCCTCCTCCTGCTCCTGCTACTCCTCCTCCTCCTCCTGCTCTTCCTGCTGCTCCTCCTCCTCCTGCTCCTCCTCCTCCTCCTGCTCCTCCTCCTCCTCCTACTCCTCCTCCTCCTGCTCCTCCTCCTCCTCCTGCTCCTCCTCTTCCTCCTCCTCCTCCTGCTCCTCCTGCTCCTGCTCCTCCTGCTCCTCCTCCTCCTGCTCCTCCTCCTGCTCCTCCTCCTCTTCCTCCTCCTCCTCCTCCTACTCCTCCTCTTCTCCCTCAAACTCCTCCTCCTCCTCATCATCCTCATCATCATCCTCCTACTCCTCATCCATTACGATATTATTATTATGATTCATATAACCATCGCCGACAGAATATTCTAATAAATAAGACCTAGCTTACCTGTCACCATTACTACCTACAATACAAAGCTTATATGATTTAAGTTAATAGTATAATAACGATTGTTAATATAAAGTTTCCTTAATAGTGTCACCTAGTAAGTATACCCTACAGTACACTCCTACAGTACACCCCTACAGTACACCCCTACAGTACACCCCTACAATACACCCCTATAGTACACCCCTACAACACACCCCTACATTACACCCCTGCAGTACACCCCTACATTACACCCCTACAGTCACCCCTACAGTCACCCCTACAGTACACCCCTACATTACACCTAACAGTAACCCCTACATTACACCCCTACATTACACCCTACATTACACCCCTACAACACACCCCTACATTACACCCTACATTACACCCCTACAGTACACCCCTACATTACACCCCTACAGTCACCCCTACAGTCACCCCTACAGTACACCCCTACATTACACCTAACAGTAACCCCTACATTACACCCCTACATTACACCCTACATTACACCCCTACAACACACCCCTACATTACACCCCTGCAGTACACCCCTACATTACACCCCTACAGTCACCCCTACAGTCACCCCTACAACACACCCCTACATTACACCCCTGCAGTACACCCCTACAGTACACCCCTACAGTCACCCCTACAGTACACCCCTACAGTACACCCCTACATTACACCCCTACATTACACCCCTATCCACTCATAATAGATGCGTAGACTACAACTGCATGAAGCTAATGCTGGTAGGCAGGGAGAACGTGGGCAAGACATCCCTGCTGGCGATGCTCAAGAAAGACAGCAAAGCTCCGTCAGCTTGCCCTAATACTGCTAGTATTTACCCTGGGGTATTATGTACCCTGGGCTAGTATGTACCCTTGTGTAGTAGTAGGTGAACGTGTGTGTATACTAGTGATGTACTGATGATGCCGAGCTTTTGATGTCTAGCCTAGACTTTTTGTTATTGATGCCGAGCTGAGATTTTCAGTTTCGGAAAAAAAACGATCCCGCGCAGAGCCGAGACTCTAACAAAACGAGCTCGAGCCGAGTTGAGACTTTAGGTAACAGAGATTGAGACTGCATCATGCTTTAGATTTGAGCATCATTTACTGCATCACTAGTGTACACATATAAACAATATTGACGCGACCTTGATTCCATTTATTCGCGAATAATTAATACCAAGGATAATAGAATCTGTCACGTACGAATATTAGCGCAAACTTTTACATTACTAGCGTATGATTATATCATGTATGATTACATAGGTCAGAATACTTTTAATTTATGAATGAATAGAATGTTTAGCTTATTATTACAATTGTTACAATATATTCTATCACAATATGCCAGTATATTTACACGTTAATTTAACGGCAAATGTAAACTTTATTTTACATTCATTATTTTTAAATTTTGTATAATTTTTGTTTATTTCAAGAACTATGTATTATATTAAGCAACGTATATATATATATATATATATATATATATATATATATATATATATTTGGCTTCGAAGATCCTCATGGATATATTATATCATAAAAGTTACACCTTCATAAATACAGTCCATGTTAAATCTCAGAATGTCACTCAAGACGATATACATTCTAGGAATGACAAAACCTGTCAAGCTTAAATTTAACATAGGTTGAAGGCTTAAATTGTAAGGATTAATTGTATGAAATACACTACTATAATTTTGTAAACGAGTTGATTACTTTTAATAATATTAAATTGTTTACCAAATATATTTGATCACTTTTGATCATAATTTTTTTTATATTCTAAATTTAAAAAAACTAAATATATATTATATTATAGAATTTCCAGTGATACATATTATATTACAATAGCATCAATATGACAAATATCATTTATATATAATATTGTAATATTATATAATATATACTTGATAATTAGTATTTAATATATAGGTAATTATATAATTATATTTAATTAGTATTTAAACATAATTATTAATATCAGATTAAAAATAAATAATGTAATGTCTCATCAAATTTATAAAATATATATTAATATTATATATTTAATTACTAACATTTAACGTTATAATAGCCATATAATGTATGTTCACATTTAATATAATAATAATTAATAATAATAATAATATTTATTAGGATAATTTTATTTATTTTCTGTTTCGATTTCTAGTTTATAATATAAATATGCTTTACTTCCTAAATGGCTTCAAACTATTATAGGCAATTTTCTGTAGTTATATCCAGTCTTATATAGTATAATGTATATTTATCAAATATGCTTTATCACATATGACGTTAATTGTTCTAATACTATTTATTTGTAATACAAATACTTTTAAAATTGTCAAATTATTGTTAAATTAGTCGAATCTATCCTTTATTATTTCCATTAGTAAACAAAATAATATTTTTGTTATCTAATAAATAATTTATATTCATATTTATCTATCTTTCATGTACAAATTATACCTAAATTATTTATATTAATAAGTACAAAGGTATTTCATAATACCTACCGTAAATATTCATTAAATTATAATACTAATATTTCACTAAACCTTGATAGTTATTTTCTCAGTATTTCAATTTGATGAATACAACTTTACTAAAAAGTCAAAAACTATTTCATATTATAATATTAATTGTTAACATTTTAAAAATATAACAAACACGTATTTGTATATAGCTTTTACATTTTTTTAAATAATATAACTTAATCATCAAAATGTTATATCATGTTTCTAACAATAAAATGCATACTTTTTATACTACTTTTATTTTTTAAATAATATATACTTTATAAATAACCAATAGTTTTCCAATAGAATGAATTATTTTATTATATCTGTGAAAAAAATATTTAAAATCTTTAAAGTTATAGTTTTAAAAAATATAGGTTTTTTATATCTATTTACATGCAATCTCGTGTTCATGTTACAAAATATTTATATTTAAATTTGACCTATTTATTTATCATATTGCTGAAATATTTTGAGAAAAATGGTTCTAATTGTAAAAGAATGTTATATTCTTACAAACGCTATAATTTCAATTGTTAATCTAAAATGTACATAACTTTTCATTTATAATAGTGATATATTTGTTAAATTCACATGTAAACAAATATAATCTAAAAATAGAATTAGAATACTTAGTTTGTATTACAGATGACGTTATTTTTCTTTGAATTGAAATATTAATTAGAGTGACAACTTTGCTTAGAAAAATCCTTGATATGCATGCAATTAGTAAGTAATTAGTGTCCAATAATGACCATACTGGTAACTAGTTACTACAGAATAGTTTCCATAGTGTCCGTAATGACAACTAATGGTCATGGGTGACCGCATCATGAATGTTTAGTCTATTTCATTTCAATAAACAATACAATATTCTATTTATATATGTTTTACTAATACACTCGTACTTAAATTTATAATTAACTTATAATTTCGCTTATTAATAATACAGTATCATGTATGATACATATATATGTGTGTGTGTGTGTGTGTGTGTGTGTGTGTGTGTGTGTGTACATATGGTATAATTTAATACATAAGTGAACATACTTGTACATATTCTTATTTTTTTATTTATACTTATATTTTATTGAAATTTATTTATTTTTATTGAAATCTCTTATATATATATAGCGAATACAATACAAATAACGGATACAAATAGACCCCTTAAGAAGTCATAGACTTGTACATGTTATAAATAACTGTGAGACGCCCTAGAAAATACAATACAAATAGTAAACATTTTTGTCTTGTGTTATGATTTGTTGTGTATTAAGTTTTTGATAAACACTTGAGAAAAACAAGAACTGCCTGGAGTCGAACCTAGGACCTCTGGTTTACTAGCTTTTAGTTGTCCCACTCTGCCAGATAGACCAGATATGTATCTATACCTACACTTATACCTATACCTATATATTTTATATACATATATATTTCTTTTACTAACTTTAACTCTTAACATTTTATTTTAATTTTACTTTTACTATAATTTTCTCCTCATAATTGTCCTATAGGAAAGTGAAATAGGTAAACGACTAGATAAGCATAGCGCTTCTTCGTTTACCATGATCATACCTAAATTCTGATTATTATTATTATATACTAATACTTCACCTACACCTATAGACATGGAATCAGAGAGTATCAGATGACCACCACCAGCACCCCCAGCAGCACCCCTTACCCGACACCCCTACCCTACAGCACAGCGGGGAGCACCTCTCCACAGTAGGGGTGGACATAGGGCAGTTGGTGTTGACCAATGGTAGCAGGGATATCCTGTTTAACACCTGGGACTTTGGGGGACAGGTTAATACTACGCGAATAGGTAGGTAGACGATAGGTAGGTAGACGATAGGTAGGTAGACAATAGGTAGGTAGACAATAGGTAGGTAGACGATAGGTAGGTAGACGATATATAGGTAGACGGTATTTGTTTATAAAAACACTTTCCTAATATGTATAATTAATATTCTTGAAATTTGTTATTAACAATGATGTTTAAATAATAATAATAATGATGATAAACAACTGTTATAACAATAATGAATATAACAATTGTTATTGGATTAAACTAATGAAGTAAACAATGTAGACCTACATAGACATCCACACACACACACACATAAGTTTATGTTATTACTCCTAAAGGCTACAGGAAAGTCATGCACTTTATTAAATGCTAATGTCATGATAATATTCATAATAATAGTTATTTATTGCATAATTATAATTGTATTTGTATTTTAATAATATTTTTAATTTATAATTATTGTGTTATAATTATAATATTTATAATAATATATATAAATATTCATAATACACTAATAATGCATCATCGCGCCTCCACGATGTTATGCTAGAGTAACATATGTGTAATTTGAGTGACATATGTGCCATGTGAGTGAAATATGTGTCATTTGAGTGACAGCTGTGACGTTTGAGTGACACATGTGCTGTTTGAGTGACAGCTGTGATGCCATTCGCTACGATCATACAGCGTGAGTATTACGTAACGCACTCTTACTTCCTGTCCAAACGGTCGGTGTACCTGGTGATGTTCCGGTTGACCGACGGCGATAAGGGGGTTCAAGATCTCGTCCAATGGCTGGTCAATATACAGGTTAGCACACCCCGCCCCCACACTTATCTAGGCTCGCTTAATGCATAACTGTAGCAGCCTCCTATGTAGAAGTGATGCATGTCTGATGTGAAGTGATATACTGATACTACATGTCTGTTGTGTGTATAGTAAGCCATAGTAAGTTATAGTAAGCCCTGTTATAGCTCTACATTCATTAATAGTCAACAATAACCAGACTATAACTGTCAGTAATATAAATCAACAGTAAATAAAAATATACACTAAAAGTAGTGTTATAAGACATGTCCTGTCCTTACTCTAGAATTTCTCTTACATTAATATACTCCCTCCTCCTGCTCCCCTTTCTCTAACTCCCATCTCCACACCCTCCCCCCCCCCCGTTACATGAAACCCTACCCTATTACTTAACACCCACATCTCACCCTCCCCTCCATTATATAACCCCTCCCCTCATAACACCCTACCTTCCCCTCAGGCTCACGCTGCCAATAGCCCCGTTATCATCGTGGGAACACATCTAGATAAGGTAAGCACCCACCCCGATACACAATATATCAAGGGTATCAGTGTTGCGAGGTATGTGTATTGATGAAGCACTGTTACACTTTAGCATACTATTCTCCCCTGCAAGATATCATACTATATCTCATATACATTATGATATGTTAATGTTACTTAATTTATACTAACTTTATTTCCACTATTAAAATAAAATTAATAATGTAATAATATCCTAATAATCTCGATTATCGATTTCGGATAAAATAATGAATTGTGTGTTTTTCGTATGTATCTCTATTGTAGAATATATTTCATTTAAGAAGTTCATGAAAGCATGGGAAATTTCTGCCCCTACCTATGGAATAAATTTTCAAAGGAAATGCGTTTCATTCCCAGTAGTATTTGTTTACAAATATTACTATCACTCCTACTTATTCATTCATATCGTGACCTTTCAACTTTACGAGTATACATTATCGTTTTATTTGTGTATTGTATTCTATTAATGTATTACGTGAAGTATATTATATTAGTTAGTCTTCGTAGTATAACGGAGCTGGCATTATTGTCTGGCGACAGCATAGAAAAGATATTGATCTTAATCTGAAGCCCTCTAGAGGAAATAATAACGTAAATAATTTATATACTTCATACGAAAAAAAATGTACAATTTAAAACTTCTAATAAATATTTATTATTATTATTATTGAAATTAAATAAAAATTAAGTTACATCAGAAAAGCCTTAGGTATTAGCTATAGACTATAACCTATTGAACCTACTGTACTTATATCTCTGATTCATCCGTCTTAGATCAATCGTAAAACGTACCCGTGCAACTATTTGGATGACCTCGAGAAGAAAGTACAGAGGTCATTCATCGAATGCCTAGAACCGGAGAAATACGGACTTCCCAGAGTGGTGGCTTACGTGCAGGTTTTTATGTCATACACGAATATACACTCATTCGTATGTTTATATTTTTATATTTTATATTATTATATTTTATATTTTTATATTTTTATATTTTTATATTTTTATATTTTATATTATTATATTTTTATATTTTATATTATTATATTTTTATATTAATAATATTAATAATAATTTATTATATTATTATATTTTTATATTGTGATACAATTATATTGTTGTGATGAAGAGCATAATGAAGGTAGATTTATATGTACATGACAATATGAATACATGCCATCAAATGTTTCCACTAATAATATATATATATACATATAAGTAGAAGTATACAGAATAAGTATACATATAAGTTTACAGATGCTATCAGATAAAAGTGTACACTTGAGAAAGGTAAACAAGTTGGTGAATGGGAGGTTATCAGATAAGTTTTCTGGTTACATAGTATCTGTTGTGTAAGGCTGTTGCTGTACTGCAACTGTGATATCTGTATAGGTGTTATCAATACATGTGTGTGTGTGTACACATACATACATATGTGTGTAGGCGTTCACATGCATATAACATTTATGTGTACTACCCAACGTCTGTTTAATACTATATAATGTGTTAGATTTTAAAATTAGAATAGAACTCAACTTTAGAGTGAAAATGAAAATAAAATCTTAAGTTTTAAGTATTTCCGTATCTCGTTGATGTTATATTTACGATACTGCCCGACGTCTGATGCTGAATAGTCATCATGTGACACATACTTTCGTATGCGATACGTATATATTGGATAGAATAACATTAAAGATGACATAAGCATTTATGCTGTCTAATGTTATCCTTATATCCGTGATTTATATTCCTAATAAATAATTTGACTTACTTAAATGCGTAGGATTAGCGTCCCTTTGCTTTCCACATGAATACATAGTTTCGGAAGCCATCTCATTGTTTGGCTTGTCTCTCATAATTTAATTAATTCATTTATGTTTCCTAATTGAATTATATATGAAGTCTATTTACTCGTGTGTGGCATAATTAAATGGTGGTAGATCATGCATTAGGTGTGGCGCTAGTAGTATAGTGTTTGCTTGTAAGGTGTGCTTTAGTGTTGAATAAGGCTATTGTAATGATGGAGGAGGAGTGTGAGAAGGTACCCGTTACTTACATGTCGGCCCTTCCTTCAACTTTATTGATGCGTGCTTTCCACACTCAGTTTGGGTGAAGGTAATCATAATAATGTGATTTATGCTACGTAAATAGTAAAGTATTATTATGCGGCGTTGAGTTAGTTTATTTAGGGTAGGTACCACCTCTAAAATTGAACAAAGATTATGTTTTTAGTTGTTAAGAACATTTTTTTATAAAGTATTATCCTTAAAATGATATATAAATCACGTTTTTACGTATAATATAACTATAAAATAAACACTTTTAAATGTATATTATTTAAATAAATGTTAATAATAATTATAATAAAAAATTACTTTTATGAATAAGATCGTTTTATAATCGTTTTAAAAGCTAGTATAACAAATATTGGATATAGAAATTTAAATAATCAGCATTCATAGAAGACTTTTTTATTTATAATAACATGATGTGATAAGTTATCGTCTGTTTATATATTTCATACATTTTTCATAATTATATTATTATTATTATAGATCTATATAATATCTATCATTTTAAAATTGTATATAATAAAAAAATAAGTCAATACACTTTTAGTAGACCACTATTTTTCTATTTTAATATATGTAAAAATCTATTTATAGAACAGAGATCGCACCTACCCTTAAAGTTAATACATTATAAACCTAAGCATATTTAATTTTATTTTTAATTAATAATTGTATTCAAAATAAATATATATCTTTATACAATGCACTACTCTATATTACATATATAACATTATTAATATATAAATATATTTATATATATATATATAGACGTATATATAACAAACAATATATATATATATATACCATATTCACATATGCCTTCTGTAACATGTTAATAGGTACATTACCTGGCAGCAGCTGTGCCTAGCTTATATGCTAATCACTAGCTTGTCTGACACATATGATACAAGTGATCCCCCCTAGTTGTTATATACAGCTGCTATCTAATAGATAGTTATATAGTTTAGTGAATTAATATCAACTTAATTAAAATTCAGAATAGATACAATGTGTAATTATACTGTCATTAAGCAATGCATAAGGCAAGGGATGCATGATTATATATATATGTGTGTATGAGTTTATTTGTATAGGTGTATATTTGCGTTTGTGAATGTATAAATCTGTGTGTATATATATATAAATGTAATCCGCATATATATATATATACATATAAGATGAATAATAAAACAAATATATATGAATAATGGAATACTTAAGTTACTTACATAGTTTTATCAAAGATATAACTCACACAAGATCGTGTTATTTGATTTTTACACAAAACATTCACAGTGCCAACTATATATGTTGAATTATACGAACTGTGTATTATTTATAATGTAAATTTGTATCAAACCATACACTTTTAAAATATAAAATAATGTTTTAAATTATTATTTATATAATGAAAACCAATCGTTCATTACTAATATATTATAAAGCAATAGGATATGTTGGTTTTAAATGCTATAAATATCTATGTTTACGGATAATTCACCCAATTAGTAGCGAACATGAAATAGATGGTAATCATATTAGGATTTAAGCAGGGTGTTCAACATCGGATTATAATAATCTAGAAGGGGGAGTCTCTTTCTATCCAGTTGTGCCAGATGCAAACCTAAATACTGCATATCATTATTATATATATATCAATAATTCAATATTAATTTATTCAAAAGAATGTTAATTTTATGGTTTGCATTCAATGTATGTAACTTATTATAATCATGAATATATTGAGGTATACGAATGAAGTTGAATGTATTCTTGCAATGCTATATGCTATAAAGAATGTCACTAAGCGATATTGTATACTAATCATAGGTGTATTCGTTGCTAGCAAAGCACATCGTGCAAGTGTAGTTTGATGTTCTTTAATAACTCACTACATCAATGTTGACTTGTAATGCAATTAATAAATAAGTTAAGATAATTATCATGTGTCTGGTTTACATAATTAAATTTTATAATTAACAATAATCATTACCATATAGATTGCATAAATGGTAAATATTTTCAAATACTACTCATATTTATTTCAAACATTCTATACATATATTTATTTTATGGTACACTGAGGTACTTTTATTTATTTAAATACAATTTAAAAATAATGTCCTATATAAATTTATATAATAGTAGGTAGAAAATAGCTTATTGTATTGTCAAATAATATGATAACTTTAAAATTACATTAATATTTATAGAGAATTTTCTGAATACGTTTAAAATGTAATTCAATATATAATCTTGTGCATTTTCATTATAAATAAACATAAATATTACATACATTGAATAATAATTGAAAATATAGACTGATCAAAGAGCAATTATATTAGGAGATGATAGTTTACGTATGCAGCAGTAGCGATAGTAGTTGCAGTGAATCTTGCACAAGAAACAGTTTCTTAAACGGATCATCATGCAAGATATCCAAGTGCTGACCCATAAGCTGTACATTACGCTAGAGCCAGTGGGTTACGATCAAAAAGGACGAGTTATCGGTGCAAAGGTTAAATTTTAAATGCGAAATAAATTTGTATAGACTCACTTTGGGATGTGATGCAGCTAAAAAAAAACCAAACAGGAAAAAACTAAACCAATTAAACTAAACAACCCACAAATATATGTATATACTATTAACTTGTATTTCAAATGTAACATTTAACCCTTAACTCGTCCTTTTTTATCGTCTCCCGTACTAGTTATGTATGAACACATGGATTGCAAGACTAGTACGTAGATGACATTATATTCACACACACACACACACACACACACACACACACACACACACACACACACACACACACACACACACACACACACACACACACACACACACACACACACACACACACACACACACACACACACACACACACACACATACACACACACACACACACACACACACACACACACACACACATTATGTGTACAAGAATGAAGCAAACACACAATAGTTTAGATCATTTACTAATAAAAGTATTTTGAAATAATAAATTATAATAGATGTTCATTATAACTTTGATGTTAACATAATTTAATAATATGGTAATTATTTAATACAAAATAATATTTATTATTTACAGTAATTTTAATATATTTATATATATATATAAATATATATATAGTTTATAAATAAGTGTTTTATCTATAATAGATTGATACAAAATTTATCGTTATCAATACAATGAATGTCAGATATAACTGATGAGCTATAAATGATATACAATCGGCGAGTTTATGAACATAGGATGTCAGATAATAGTTTCAATAACTTTCAATAACTGAAACCTTAAAATAACGGTATAACGTTACGATTTGTGTGCCTGCGTCTGAAGCATCGCTATAATCAGTTGTTGGTTACTTTTAATCTCTCGTATATCTGTTTTCAAAGCACCTATATCGTGTTCCAAAGAATGTAATCGTTTTTCGATGGCGGCATATTCCGTTGTACAGCCGTTGTTCACCTCTTTACATAGTTTGTTTCTCTTTCGGGCTGAAACCACTAATGTTTCTGTTAAGATATTGCTTGTATTTCTTCTTTTCTTTAACGGTTCAGGTAGCCAAAAAACCGATGATGAATATGATGTTGATGGAACATCTTCAGTTTTTAGTGGAACAGCTTCAGTTTTTAGTGGAACAGCTTCAGATGTTGATGGAACAGCTTCAGTTGTTGATTGTACAGCTTCAGTTGTTGATGGTACAGCTTCAGTTTTTACCGAGAAACGACATTGACCTTGACCTATCACCGACGAATCGTTCATCGTAGTATCTATTCAATACGAATAATGTTTATAAATTCCAAACTTAATCTATATGTTATTATTCATAAATGAATTCAAATCTTTAATTTATATAATAATGTATTTCATTTAACTATAGTATGTACCAGGGTTCCATTATTTCTGGCAAAAACCTGTTTTTACCTGACAGGTTATTACCGGTTATTACCATAGGCTTTAAAAACATATTGAACACTAGTTTGTACTTTGTACTATTATTACAAATTAGTGAATCGATCTGACTTTATTACTATTGTTGTTTACTTTATCCTATAATAGTAACCAGCAGTGGGTAGTCCGAGACGAGACGCACAGTATTGGGGTGAGGGTTTCAGATGTCTGTAGCCGAGGAAAGCGTCCATCTGTTCGTAGTATAAACATTTCGGGGCCTCCTTATCGCTGGCACATCTCCCCGAGAATAATAGATAGTCGTGCAGCTGCGTGCCGTGTGTATTATTACGGTATTGCGATGTTAATTGTATCGTTGTCATATTATTGTGTTGGATTGGAGGGTTGGGTTCGGGTCCCACTTGAGTTTACACGTATAAGCATACAGGTGGGACTGTGGTACTTGGTGCGTTTTTTGTAACATACCAACGTACCACAGTACCAATTCACGGGCGTTTCAGATGGTTAATTGGAAATTTTACGTTGGTATATTTCATATTTTTTATAACATACCAAAGTACCACTTGAGTTTACATGTATTAGCATACAGGTGGGACTGTGGTACGTTACAAAAAACGCACCATAAGTGTATTTTATAATAGTTCACTTATGCGAATATGTTAATTATTACATACGGATATAGTATACAGTATACAGTGTATACTATACTATACTGTACTATATACATGTAAGTAATGTAGTGTAATGACTACTGGAGAGCTAAGAAGTTTAGACAACTTTATTATCAAAGAATACACATCATAATTATGAAATAAACTATATTAAATAATTCACCCGAGATTAACTAGTCCTAAATTATTGGCTACATATCATATTGTATATCATACTATACACATTCATACTCTTTACATATGTTATGTATTATAAGTAAACATAATGCATATAAGTAATATAATATAATATATTTATAATTTATGTAGGTAAATTTTCTTTTGAAATTTCTAATTTTATTTTACTGTATTATTACTTTTATTAATATGTTTTTTTTTTTCAATTCCTTTTGCTGACAGGTAGATATCTCGATAAGTTCTTAAGAAATTCTATATCTACCTGGGTTCACTCTCGTTTATTACGAGGAACCAATCTAATTATTATTATTATTATTATTATTATAATTGTAATAATTATATATCTAGTAACTTGTCATACAAAGTCACAGTACGTTAGTGATACATCGTAGCCATCTCCCGTAGCAGTGGTTAGCCATACCCAGTAGTAGGGGGTAGCCATACCTCATAGTAGGGGGTAGCCATAACCCATAGCAGGGGGTAGCCATACCTCATAGCAGGGGGTAGCCATAACCCATAGCAGGGGGTAGCCATACCTCATAGCAGGGGGTAGCCATACCACATAGCAGGGGGTAGCCATACTCCATAGCAGGGTGTAGACATACCCCATAGCAGGGGTAGCCATACTCCATAGCAGGGGTAGCCATACCCCGTAGTAGGGGGTAGCCATACTCCATAGCAGGGTGTAGACATACCCCATAGCAGGGGTAGCCATACCCCATAGCAGGGGGTAGCTATACCCCGTAGTAGGGGGTAGCCATACTCCATAGCAGGGGGTAGCTATACCTCATAGCAGGGGGTAGCCATACCCCATAACAGGAGGTGGCTATAACCCATAGCAGGGGGTGACCATACCCAGTAGCATGGGGTAGCAGAGTTATAGCCCCAGATATTTACTAAACTGAATCGCATGAATAACGAAAGGGGCAGTTCTGTGTACAAATCATGCAATTGAGTATACATTTTATGTTTGCTTAATCACTATTCCTCACATATAGTATAGTATATTATTAATATATAGCTCTAGATGTGTGTGTTTTATATTGTATTCGGTAGTATGGGTCAGTTTGATGGCGAAGACACGGGGCCCCCTTTTTATTTTGATATCGAGCGCTTTCTAGATTTACAGCTGTGCTATTGGTTACGCCTCTAAATGATTCATCAGATAGGCTATTTATATATTTACTCGATACACACACATACACACACACACATATATATATATATACATATATACTTGACGTGTGATGCAATAATAGTCGTCGATAAGAGAATTCTGTGAATACACGTATGCATAACATGTATCATAGAGCGTATTTTTTCATATCTGATGACCTATTTAGAGGTGTATCCAGACCCCCACCTCACCACTCGATATTCACAGAATTAAGACACAGAATATTACAATTATTACTCATTTGAGCATGCCAATGTCAAGTCCCATTCAATACTATTTAACAAATATCAAACATGATAACTATCTCACCGATTCTATATAAATATATATGTTTACACTGTCAAATTATAATAATTATAAACATATAAAACGAATATATATTTAGAACTGACTCTTTCATTACTAAGAGCGATAACGAGAATTTTATTTTAAATATCTGCTGCTATAACTTTGATATCTCAACCATATAATAATACAGCTTAAATATATATATATATATATATATATATTAAACTAAATATTGATATATACTTTGGAATATGAATTAGTGGTCTGTATCGAATATGGCACTATTAGTTTTTATTATATTATTTTCCATATATTGTAATCAGATAGATTGTAAACATTCAGCAAAACATAAAAGCAAAGCTTGTTATTTTTATATTCAACGTGCTAACTACATTACAAGAATAACAAATAAAAAATATAAGAAAAATGTAAAAGATAATAAAATACCTTATTTAAAATTTCACTATATATATATGCATTTTGAAAATCAGATATTATATCCAATATATTTTATATATTTCTATATAAATAATTTTTTAATTAATAGTAAAATATTCTATAAATTATTTTCAATAAAATGTATATATTTAAGTATTAAATTAAATCTATACTCTTATATTTAAAGTCTATTATAAATAAAGTGTGTATATTTAATATATAATTATTATCGTGCATATAAATCTTATAATGCGTATAATGTGCAGTAATGTATATATAAGTACCATCCACCTTGAACTCTGATGTTATTATAATAACAATCGGCGGCTTGCTTCGCGATAATTCTAATTATTACGATTTTAGATTCGCGTACCTTTCTTATTTAATGAAGGTACGCGATTTAAAAACTCCGACGTATAAAATAATAACAGTACATATGAATCTACTGCGTATATATTAAGTTTAACTTAATACTAGAAGTTCCTAGTGTGTCGTACAAGATACAGATATTAGATAGTCACCATAATAAGAACAAGATAATAGGTTTATATATTATTTTTATATCCTACATTTATTGTTTATAAAATAAAATCATAGATTCAATATTAATATATAAACCTATTATGATAATTATCTTGTTCTTATTATCATAATAATTATGGTGACTATCTAATATCTGTATCTTGTACGATACGCTAAGGAACTTCTAGTATTAAGTTAAACTTAATACATAGTATATATTATATATATGCAGTATATTCATATGTACTGTTATTTTTATACTTCGGTTTTTAGTTTTTGCGTACCTTATCGAAATGACCAAGGTACGCGAATCTAAAATCGCGTACCTTACAAGGTATGCGATCGGCGACTTTTTTACATGATACCCATATTTTATAATCTCACTCGGGATATAATTCAGTTAAAAACAACAACAAAATAAAACCACTCCAAAGAAATCACACAACCCCAAAATAAAATTGAACTCTGACATTCTAATAATAATAATCGGCGGCCTGCTTCGAGATACACGTATTATGTATTATACTATATATACCTAGTATAATTATTATATTTATAATTATAATAATACTAACTTAGTATACTAAGTATATATTTATGTAATGTAGTTATTTGTATATTTCCAACGCATTATTTACTTAACTAAGATGTATAAATAATAAATTAAATAAATCATAATTATTATTATAATTCTATTAAATTATGTTAGTATAACATAAAATATAATACTTTTAAACTAACAATAGTATAAGATCTTTTCATCCTACTTGATTTTTTCAGAAGAGAATTTCCCATAAACTCGTTAATTTGATATTTAATATTTAATTGCGAGGCAATTTTATTAAATATGTGTATATTTGCAACTTGTTTATCATCATTATTAGATATTGCTTCTCCCCAAAGGCTTATAAAATCCATAGTTTGAGGGAAAGAAAGAAGAAATAAATTTTTCATTGTTAATATTTAAAATAATTTAAATAATATCAATAAACATTCAGGATTTAATTTTATTATCTTTGAATACAACTAAAACCCAATACCCCATACGGCCCAATACCTAATATGACTAAAAATAGATTATCATAGTGGATAAATTACCTAGATAATTTATTTTTAGATTTAATCATGAGTCATACAAGTATGACGTACATTGTACGTATAAGCATCGATGTAACAAATCATGACTGTATTTATATAGATGTTTACACGATTGACGTATTTGTATCTGACATGTATCATTTTTCAGCATACCTGGTTTCCCAGCTAACAGTAATAGCCTCATAATAGCAGCATAATATCATAAATAACATCCTCACATGTTTAAAGTATGCTATTATGCACCTATTATGTTGCCATTAAAAGTATAGTATGCTGCAATTAATTAGTAATGCTATTATGCTTCTATTATGTTGTCATTAATCTACTACTACTGCTACTTCTACTGCTACTGCTACTACTGCTGCTGCTGCTTCTACTGATACTGCTGCTGCTGCTGCCTCTGCTGTTTTTCATAGTATATAAATGTTTTTCCTATTTTTTAGAAATATTAACCAGATATATTCTCATTTTTAATTTTATTATCAAATAAGGGGTTTCACACCAACTCGTAAGCAATTATTAACTCTAATGTAAAACTCTGTAAAACACCTTTTACGGATATTTAAATAATATAGTTAAACTTTAACCTCTAATAATTAGAGTTAATAATTGTGTTCGAGTTTGTGTGAAACCCCTTTATGATATATTTCAGTAGTATCGTTAGCATCTAACTTTAATATAATAAATATTTGTACTTTTAATAAGAATTATTTATTAAACATTGTATTATTAAAATTTTATGTATCATAATAATCTAATACACTAACTAATTATAATTATTTATCTAATAAATAATTAAAAAAAACTATTAATATTACTAAAAACCCAATTTCCTAGTATTTTTAATTGTCGATTTAAACCTGGAATATCCCAAAAACCGAACTAAACAAACCCTGAGCGTACTAGTAATTTATCGTAATAGAAATGAATAAGTAATATATATAAAAATTACGTAAATTGTTATTGATATTTTTTTTTTGAATTACTACCATATATTGAAGTCATGGATTGTGCAATTTAATAGTGAATGAGTAAAACATTATATTTGTTTACAAAATTATTATTATGAATTTAAGATGTTGTAATATAAAGTAGGTTACCTGTATTGGTATTAAGTAATGGCATCGTATGTCCTTGGATAGGATGGCTATACATACATTACGAATGGAGTCAATGATTTCAAATGTTATTAATATTATATGATTTCACACTCACAGTAATAGAATCACTATTTCATGTATTATGAATAGAACAAGTAAAACACAATGATATCCATGATGATAGTGTTCTATTTTGATATTAATATAATTTTACATATATTTCTTATATATTGTTGTTAATTACTAATATTTCTATATATTAATTGTATTATTTTAGATTAATATATTGTAGATATATCATAACATATACTGCTAACATATTATCACAGATTTTATATTTTTATTTTATTATATTTTATATTATTATTTACTATTATATTGTATTATTATGATGTTATTTCATTATATATTATACTATATATATATATATATATATATATTTATGTTATTATATTTGTATATTATATGATATTTTGACTATACATTTTTTTAATAAATATTTAATATTTTCTTATTTATAAATAATACAAATTTTTATTTATAATTGAACATATTATTCAATATATATATTGTACTATATATATATATAGTACAAGTATAAATACTTTATAAGTATACTTATAGTATACCTATCTATACACTACGTACACTCATTGAATACACTATAATCATGATACAGATAAGCTGTAAGCCTAGCTTTCTGTCTCGGGGAAATATCGATGTTTTAATGGACACCATCGTGAATGTTGCTCTGCACGAAACTATTCCAGGTTATTATGTAACATACACACACACACACACACATATAATATACATATATAACTGCCTGTGTGGCTCAATGGCTAAGGCGTCAGACACACAAGCAGTAGGACACGGGTTCGACCCCCGTCCGGACCATTAAAATAGGTCTTAAAATAATATTTAGAAGTGATCTTATATAATTGTGAATAAATAAATGATCGGCTCTCGTTAAAACCATGGATGCCTTAACACGACATCGGTTTCGAAGGGACATTAGAGCCACATGATTATAAGTGAACAATTTATCTAAGATCCTGAATGGGATGAAAGGAGTCCACCAAATAAAAATAACAAAATATAACAAATATATATATTTATGTATACTGAATTTATTATATATTTAAAAATATGTCTTATTATTATATGGGTATGCAATTATAGTATGCAGAAATCTGGTGTGTTTAGTTGTGTATCTAGTAGTTGGTATACTATAGTAGGTACTACATAGTATTTGGTATATTATAGTAGGTACTATATAGTAGTTGGTATATTATAGTAGGTACTACATAGTATTTGGTATACTATAGTTGGTAATATTATTATAGATCTAAAAGAGTAGTAGGTATCACTGATAGCTCTATTGTAAGTATCCTGCCATCTTTGTAGGTATTTCCATCACAATATTTCAATGCATACAAATATATAATATAATAATATATTGATATTTATTTTAAATCATTAGATATAACTGCGATAAACAAATAGGCTCAGCACATTAATGGGATAGTCGATCTTTGAATCTAATAATGTGATTTAATACTCGTGCGATGGTGATCTGGATGATGATTACTTTATTATTGGGTAGTTAGTTATCAATAGCTCTATAACCATATGTTCAATATAGGTAACAATTTAATATAGTTATACAAATTAAGAGAAATTATATTTATCTATATAACTTTAGTTTTTTGTATATATGTCATTTAGTTATGATGTTTAAAAGGGTTAATGTGAAAAGTATTGATTTTTTAATAAATAATTATATATATAGTATTGTATTTATAACGTTATAGACATATTCTAACAAAAATTGGTATTATAGACCTAGATATTATCTATATATTGTGAAAATATTATTATTATATTATGAATGTTGAATACTGCGATTGTTTTTAGCTGGATTTCCAGATAAACATATACTAAGTAAATAAATAATAACTTATATAATATATATTACTAATAGTACAATATTACCTTCTCCCTTATCAAACATCTCCCCTATTTCCCATATCATACATCTCCCCTATCTGCCCCACACACCAGGCAACAAGAACCTGCTGTTACTAGATGAGAAGGTACCGGCTATATATCTGTTGTTGCAGGAGATAGTGCTAAGTCTTCGCAACTCTCTGAAGGATGCCGGCTCCACTAATTACAACCCCGTTCTCACCGAGACTGTATACAGGTGAGAGTTAGGTGTGCGATGGTAGCATTAGCTTACTGCTTACTGATACATACGTGTTTAAGTTTAATTACATTCCTTAACATGAGAGCGGCTTCGAAAGCATATTAGAGCCATATGGTTTCAGGTGAAAACTTCATCTAGGTTCCTGGATGGGACCCCTCCAACAATAACAATAACAATTTCATATATAGATATATAAATATATATAAATAAGTGATGATTCATTTAGAGGCCTACCCCCACCACCCCCTCAGTGAGGGGCCCTCACCCTCACAACCACGATAGTTGTAGATCTAAAAACGCACTCAATATCAAAGTAACAGTGTCTGCCATGTCGCTGTCAAACTGTAGACCTTATCCATATATATATAATATGTATAGTTTAGTAAAATGATAACGTACGTAATTAATTTCTCACATATATGTATGGCCGATTGCTTTTCAAGCACAGTTTACAGTCCGAAAAATGTAAAATGTTAATGTGTGTATTTCTAACTATATATATTTCTAATACGGGTAGAGATTTAGTTTAGAATTTCTCTCTATTTTAAAACAGCCCTACATAGCTACTATGAATGCCGCCCAATATATTAGGATAGTGATGAGTCATCAATATTACAATACTATATTAAACCATTATCTATATATATATATATATATATATATATATATATATATATAATAATAGCTATAAAGTGATTAATCATAGTGTATCATACAATGCTATATTTAATAGCTTTAATATTGTAATGTATTCATAAATATGTAGTAGTAATATATGGAATCCTTTCACGAAAGCATCTTGCTATTAAAGGGTTCCTTTTTTACTTGTTATATAACTATATTTTATTGTATACATATTCGATGTGTATTAATTATTTATTTATAAGTAAACAATATATCATTCATTCATTCGTTCATGTAGTATTCGAATGTAAGAGTATGCACTCTTATTAATGCGATATTAATTCGATTATATATTAAGGCGATTATAATATACATGATATTTTCGGAAGTGCTTTAAATTGTGTAGATGATAATGTTTAATCAAAATGTATAAAAAATACTAGTAATTTTATAAGTTGTTTACAGAAATGGTTTATATATGTATACTTATTAATTGACCTTCATCGATTAATCAATAATATTTAATAATATTAATATTATATATTCTTGAGATATATACGCACATATTATTTAATAAATTTCAAGTAGGCAATACAGTAAATACTTAATCAAAAGGCAATACAGTTAATTACTACTTTTATTCTCTGATGGAAAACTCTTGCCAACGATAGCTCTGATATATGCGAAAGAGTTACTGATTTCTGAGAGATGAGCATTGACTTACGAGATATAAGATTAACGGATACCAATTATGAGTGAAGGGACCTGATCTAAACAAGTAACTAGGTCTCTAATAGTGATGACAATGAACTTACAGTTCTAATCCAGCGCACTAATACTGTAGTGTTCATCGTGTTCGAACATTGTTTCCGTGCGAAACTGTATTTTGCTGTGCGAAACTTGCATTACGAAAGTTTATACGCGACACACGATTTATTATACTTTACACACTTTACATACTTACGAGAAATATAGAACATGTTCTATTTTCGTAGTGCGAAATCAGTATTTGACACCACAAGAATTTCACGGATCGAGTGAACACTATATAATTTTGTAAATTTTAATCAATAAATATCAACATTTTAAGGGATATTTGACTAAACTATATATAATATAATAATAATAATAATAATATTTATTAGAAGAATTTGTTGTTTGTTTTCTTGTAGTCTAGTTTATAATACAAATATGATTCCTCCTAAAGGACTTCAAAATAAGATATGATATTTTCTGTTGTAGATACCCATGAAAGTAGTTAATATATTGATTAACCTAACATAACATTGTATGTTGACATACTGTTGACCTCTCTACAGGAGCAAGGTCAACGAGATGCTCAAGAGCAAGTACAACCTCTGTTTCCGTGATGGGGCCGAGCTAGCTGAAGCCACTAGCTTTCTGCATGTTAACGGTTAGTCTAGTGGTGGGCAATGTAGTAGCAGTGGTGGTGGTAGTGGTGGGCAGTGTAGTGGGCAGTGTAGTGGTAGTGGTGGGCAGTGTAGTGATGGTGGTGGTCAGTGTATTAGTAGTGGTGGGCAGTGTAGTAGTAGTGGTGGGCAGTGTAGTAGTAGTGGTGGGCAGTGTAGTGATGGTGGTGGTCAGTGTAGTAGTAGTGGTGGGCAGTGTAGTAGTAGTGGTGGGCAGTGTAATGGGCAATGTAGTAGTAGTGGTGGTCAGTGTAGTAGTGGTGGTGTTGGTCAGTGTAGTAGTAGTAGTAGTAGTGATCAGTAGTAGTGATCAGTAGTAGTGGTTAGTAGTAGTGGTCAGTAGTAGTAGTGGTCAGAAGTTAACCCCCATTGAACCCCATACAGGTGTACTATTAAACTACAGCGAAGATAGAACTCTACGAGACAAGTACTTCATAGACCCCCAGTGGTTGTGCGATATCCTCGCTAACGTGATTACAATCCGTGAGATCAACTCCCTAGCTAAGAACGGTTACTACGATCAACTATCTTTAATATACGTAACCTTAAACTACTTCCTATGAGCTTGCGATGCGATCCCTCTGAATTATTATTCGTTATTGAGTATTTAAGGCGTAAACAGTAATTGCTTTAAAGCCTTAAACAGTGATGGATTATAAACTAAATAGTCTCTTATTTAGCCACTTCAACGCCACGTATAATATTTTATTATTTTTAATTCTAGACTATAATTGAAACATTAATGTATATATATATATATATATATATATATATATATATAAATACCTCATATATTTAATTCCTACCTTCATACCTACCTTCATACCTACCTTCTTACCTACCTTCATTCCTACCTTCATACCTACCTTCATACCTACCTTCATACCTACCTTCATACCTACCTTCATACCTACCTTAATACCTACCTTCATTCCTACCTTCATACCTACCTTCATTCCTACTTTCATTCCTACCTTCATTCCTACCTTCATTCCTACCTTCATACCTACCTTCATACCTACCTTCATACCTACCTTCATACCTACCTTCATTCCTACCTTCATACCTACCTTCATACCTACCTTCATACCTACCTTCATTCCTACCTTCATACCTACCTTCATACCTACCTTCATACCTACCTTCATACCTACCTTAATACCTACCTTCATACCTACCTTCATACCTACCTTCATACCTACCTTCATACCTACCTTCATACCTACCTTCATACCTACCTTCATACCTACCTTCATTCCTACCTTCATTCCTACCTTCATTCCTACCTTCTTACCTACCTTCATACCTACCTTCATACCTACCTTCATACCTACCTTCATACCTACCTTCATACCTACCTTCATACCTACCTTCATACCTACCTTCATACCTACCTTAATACCTACCTTCATTCCTACCTTCATACCTACCTTCATTCCTACTTTCATTCCTACCTTCATTCCTACCTTTATACCTACCTTCATACCTACCTTCATTCCTACCTTCATACCTACCTTCATACCTGCCTTCATACCTACCTTCTTACCTACCTTCATACCTACCTTCATACCTACCTTCATACCTACCTTCATTCCTACCTTCATACCTACCTTCATACCTATCTATATACCTACCTTCATACCTACCTTCATACCTACCTTCATTCCTACCTTCATACCTACCTTCATACCTACCTTCATACCTACCTTAATACCTACCTTCATACCTACCTTCATACCTACCTTCATACCTACCTTCATACCTACCTTCATTCCTACCTTCTTACCTACCTTCATACCTACCTTCATACCTACCTTCATTCCTACCTTCATACCTACCTTCATACCTACCTAAATACCTACCTTCTTACCTACCTTCATACCTACCTTCATACCTACCTTCATACCTACCTTCATTCCTACCTTCATACCTAATTTTATACCTAACTTCTTACCTACCTTCATACCTACCTTCATACCTACCTTCATACCTACCTTCATTACTACCTTCATACCTACCTTCATACCTACCTTCATACCTACCTTCTTACCTACCTTCATACC
The DNA here is from genome assembly GCA_964019155.1 of Osedax fenrisi. Taxonomy (NCBI): domain Eukaryota; kingdom Metazoa; phylum Annelida; class Polychaeta; order Sabellida; family Siboglinidae; genus Osedax; species Osedax fenrisi. Next base: position 2,065,973 of record OZ025245.1, read on the forward strand.
TACCTTCATACCTACCTTCATACCTACCTTCATTCCTACCTTCATACCTACCTTTATACCTAACTTCTTACCTACCTTCATACCTACCTTCATACCTACCTTAATACCTACATTAATACCTACCTTCATACCTACCTTCATACCTACCTTCATTCCTACCTTCATACCTATCTATATACCTACCTTCATACCTACCTTCATACCTACCTTCATTCCTACCTTCATACCTACCTTCATACCTACCTTCATACCTACCTTCATACCTACCTTAATACCTACCTTCATACCTACCTTCATACCTACCTTCATACCTACCTTCATACCTACCTTCATACCTACCTTCATACCTACCTTCAAACCTACCTTCATTCCTACCTTCATACCTACCTTCATACCTACCTTCATACCTACCTTCATACCTACCTTAATACCTACCTTCATACCTACCTTCATACCTACCTTCATACCTACCTTCATACCTACCTTCATACCTACCTTCATACCTACCTTCATACCTACCTTCAAACCTACCTTCATATAGGCATCATGAAGGTAACAGATCTAAACTTGCTGTACAAACATCACAGCTACATCACACCTGAAGATATACAGAACTACATCATAGATCTGCTAGAGAAGTTTGAGGTATGCACTTCATTATACACTACATTATACACTGCATTATACACTACATTATATACTGTATTATACACTACATTATACACTACATTATACACTGCATTATACACTACATTATACACTATATTATACACTACATTATACACTACATTATACACTATATTATACACAACATTATACACTACATTATACACTATATTATACACTGCATTATACACTGCATTATACACTGCATTATACACTACATTATACACTAGTAATATAAGCATAGATTTGTATTCTATATCAGTATTGATATATCTCGCTAATGTATTATTCTTCAACAGACGCGGTGCCTCGGTTTAGGTATCTTAAGATGGACGACCATCACATGACACATGTATTTAATAACAAATATACAAACAAATAATATTGATTTTGAATTACATTTGATTTTTTTTCTATATACGCTTATAAAGCGCGTTTCAATTATATTTATTTAAATTATATATTTATACTGCAATATAATAGCATATAATTATATTTGATTAAATAATAATTTATATATAATGGTCTGCCATCTTAAGTTTCCTAAATCAAGGCACCAATTATGTTGAAGAATAAGCAGGTAACTACCACTCTAAATAAACTATACACTAGTGATTTATGTCATTGAACGAAACTTTATTATCAACAATCACATTATTATATTATTACATTATTATCAATAATCACTTAAGATTTTATTTCAATATTTCTTATTTAATTTTCATTATATTATTCACCTGAATTCATAATCGAACACAAATATTTAGAATTATAGAATATGTAAGTTATACTTTATTATTAGTTATAAACGTATTATTAATAATATATACTTACAATTTTATAGATTTTAATAATTAATTATTGAAATAATTTCTAATTAAAAATGTATCAAATATATAAAGTGAAATAATGTCATTATAATAAACAAAATGACATACCAGAACGAATAATAAATATCAATCCCATTTATTAATGATATCATTGTAACGTTAATCCGATACTATAACATAATCCGATACTAAAGGAATTTGTATTCGCGAGTACCATATTTTAATGATAAGTATCTAAAAGTGTGACGAATATTTAATAAATATACGTTAGTTTTACCAGTACGACCAGCACTAGATTAATATCATGACACAGCGTATAATAATGCAGCGCTTCAACAGATTGCGCTACTCTACAACACTACACACCTGTTCATTCCATCGCTGCTGTCTCCGTTCCACGATGACACTAAAACTATGGTAATATCTTCATACGTTTTACGTTCATTACTTTATATATTATATACTCTATATTTAGGCTGATTCGTACCGTATAAATGTGCAAAATTAGCTATCAGTTTGATTACACGGACTTATATAATAATTTAATATATTCATATAATTATTAATATTATATTATAACTATTCGATGTATTTTTTATTCGATGTGTGTGTGTGAGTAGTGTAGAAATTATAATTTTTATTCCTAATCCTATATGTATTAAACGTAATCCCCGTTTCAGATACCAGTATTAAATAAAATTGAAAATGATAATTGCTCAACACAACACCGTAACGCTTCGTCGCACAACGAACCACTATTTCATACGCCCCCCGTTACCACCCGGGAACCACCCGTATCTACTTCAACGGTGCAAACACCTTCGTCTTTCAACGCTATCACCGCCGATGATACTAATTCCACTGACGGCGATATCGCTTCTAATCGTAACAAGAGTTCACCGACCTCTCAAAAGCCCAGCCGATCAAACAGAACACATATTGCCTCTACACTTAGTAATGGTGCTGCTAATAAGGCTAGACACTCCACACCACTGACAGCCCCCACCACTTCAGATACACTTCCTGCAGATGGTAGTGAGAACAATGGTTCCGCTGCGCTACGATCGCCTCCTTTCACTGATGCCACCACCCCCACCCCCACCACACCCCACATCATCGATGACGATGCAGACAGGGTGATTACCCAGCCATCATCTCACCCTTCTACAAATTCAACCCGATCTAATACCGCCGTAGTAGATCGCACCGCCACGCCCCCCTCCTCGTTAAACTCCACCCCCTCCTCATTAAACTCCGCCCCCTCCTCGTTAAACTCCGCCCCCTCCCCGTTTAACTCCGCCCCCGCCTCGGTGTATTCCTCCTACACGCGGCTCTACTCGATGACCTACTTCCCGTCCGCATTCTGGCCGCGCTACGTTACACGTCTCCTAGCAGACAGTGTGGTCAGCGACCTATTGACCTCTCTCTACCCGGGACTAGCATTGCCCCCTGGTGGTGGTCAGGATGTGGGCATGAGCTGGCATTGCTGGCAGGTTACTACTGATCGTTATACCTCTACCTCTACTGTATAACCTTGACCTCTATCATATGACCTTGGCTTCTACTGTATAACCTCTACCTTTATCATATGACCTTGGCATCTACCTCTACTATACAAACTCTACTGGATAACCTTGGCTTCTACCTCTACTATACAAACTCTACCTCTACTGTATAACTTCTACCTCTATCATATGACCTTGGCTTCTACCTCTACTATACAAACTCTACATCTATCATATGACCTTGGCTTCTACCTCTACTATACAAACTCTACTTCTACTGTATAACCTTGACCTCTATCATATGACCTTGTCTTCTACCTCTACTATACAAACTCTACATCTATCATATGACCTTGGCTTCTACCTCTACTATACAAACTCTACCTCTACTGTATAACCTTGACCTCTATCATATGACCTTGGCTTCTACCTCTACTATACAAACTCTACATCTATCATATGACCTTGGCTTCTACCTTTACTATAAAACTCTACCACTACTTGATAACCTTGACCTCTACCTCTCAGAATGGAATAGAGCTACTGTACAATGGAGTGATACTGATGCGAATAAGAGAAGTAGACGATAGCCCGCACACCTCTAGCTACACATTCCCCGAATCTTACGTTAGTGTGCCGCGAGAGGGGTGATCGCATGGGGCATGGAGCATAGGGCATGAGGCATGGGGCATGGAGCATAGGGCATGAGGTAAGGGGCATGGAGCATAGGGTATGGATCATGGGGCATGGATCATGGGGCATGGAGCATAGGGCATGGAGCATGGGGCATGGAGCATAGGGCATGTTGATGTAAACGAGCCGAGACTTCAATTTTCGGAAAATAAACGAAGCCGAGACGAAACTAACAAAACAAGCCCGAGCCGAGTTGAGACTTTATGTAACTGAGACTGAGACTGCTTCGATGCTTTAGAAGTAAGCATCATTTGCATCACTAGTACACACTGTTGATGGTATGGGATAGAATAGCAACCCACTTATGATGATGGATGTACACCATCACCTATAGGTGAGAATATACCTGTCACGATGTGAGGAACACACTGTCGGGGTTACCCCTTGATATGGGCAACTAAGGGCTGGGGTTAGTGTACCTCACGCACTGCGCTCTATCTTATCATGTCAGCATGTAGCACTGGTACACTGATTTACTATCAGAACTGCAATACACTAATAGTGATAATGAGAGGATGGGAATGTGCTAATAGAGATGACTAATAGCGATGACTAATAGCGATGACTAATAGCGATGACTAATAGCGATGACTAATGGCGGTGACTAATAGTGATGACTAATAGCGATGACTAATAGAGATGACTAATAGCGATGACTAATAGCGATGACTAATAGCGATGACTAACGATACACCACCGTCGTCACCCTCAGGAGAACTACAAACAAGCGCGCTTCCTCATCCAGAATAACAACAATGAGCTATGGTCGGAAGTCGATTTCACAAGTCTCTCGTTGCTGGAGGTAATCACTTACTCTAAGCGGATTGGTTAGTCACTCTGATGGGGTTACTTCACGCGTAACCTTATTGTATAACTAGGCTTGTCTACTAGTGCCAGTTAGCCGAAGATCTGGGGTCGGTTGCTCCGATAAAATAAAATTATGCTAGGAGAATATTTAACATTACGGAGATAGCTAAAGATTATCCTAGGACAATATTTAACATTATGGAGATAGCTAAAGATTATCCTAGGATAATATTTAACATTACGGAGATAGCTAAGGATTGTCCTAGGATAATATTTAACATTACGGATATAGCTAAGGATTATCCTATGACAATATTATATTACATAGATAGCTAAGGATTATCCTATGACAATATTTAACATTACGAAGATAGCTACAGATTGTCCTAGGACAATTTTATTTTATTGCAGCAACCGACCCCTGTTTTTTAATCGAGACCAGTATATTAATTCTGATATCATAATAGTATATATTAGCATAATGCTACATATTATCGTATTAGACTATATATCAATATAGTTATTAGTGACTATTGTCATTATATTTGTTACTATCAGTGGAGATAAAATGAACTTACTAAATCAGTATATTTAACTCCAATATTTATTGACTATTATTAGTAGTATACTCATTAATAGTTAATTATAACTACACTGCTATGCATCTGGGCAGCGCTAACCCTCTCTATCACTTATGATCACAGCTTACAAGGGTGTAACATATCATCAAGATAGTAGAAGATTCGCTGCTTTCTTTGAATATTTCATAGATAGTTTAGATACTCTTCTAGAAGATTGGTTAGTACGTATAAATATAACATTGTATATTAACAATATATATATATATAACATATATTTATATAGTATGCGTCGATTATTTCATATAAATATTTATATTTATTTAATTTATATTTAGTTGTTATTTTGATACTAGAATTTTTAGATAAATAAATAAAGAGTTAAATTAAATGTTTCAAAAATGATATATTTTATAAGCAAATTAATTAATGTTTATTTTCTAAAGTATCTATAATAAACTACTCTCTATATCTATCATATTATATATACTTTTTAAAACAAATATTAAGATAAATTTATTTATTAATCTACGTATTGATATATCTTAAAAATTTTTATTTTAAAATAATTTAATATAAATAATATATGTGTAATTTAATAATAGTTAAATTGAAATTTTGTAATTAGTTTTTTATTCAATATTTATGATTTCTATTTCATATATAAATTTAATCTTCAAATATAATCTTCTCCTAATCATAGCTATATTTTATGAGAATCTTCAAAATAAGACGATATCAGGGTAATCAGGAAAAACATTAAATTATTTATAGATCGCACATTATTGAATACCTGTTTGCGAGCAATGCTATATCCCCCCTCCGCCACCCCTCTCCTCCCAGGTTCCCCGACATAGGGTCGAGGTTTGCTCAAGATTCGCGGGGTGCATACCTCATTACAAGGATGATCCCTTGCTGGTATTGCATGAATGATAAGTTCAACACTACTAAAGGTTGCCACCACACACCATCTATAGTAATACATGTGATATATAGGTGCGTATGCGTTTGTGTGTTGGTGTGTGTATGTGAGTGTGTGAGTGTGAGTAAATTAGGTCAGAGGTAAAAATCCAATAATTTAACATTTTCATATGAAGCAAACAAAAGCATGAGGTAATGAGTATAATACATAATGGTAATTCAGTTTACATTGATCGACCTACTTAATCATAATACTTCTATCACATCTTAGTATCATAGTTACTATTTACACACACGTATGTGTGTGTGTGTGTGTGTGTGTGTGTGTGTATGTATGTGTGTGTGTGTGTGTGTATTTATTCATAAACATCCAATTTTAAATAAATTGTATGGAAGTGAGATATATTAACAATATAACATATAACATATAATATCTAAGATACAAAATATAAATAAAATGTTCGTAAATGTGTTAGAGTGTATTAAAGTGTAGCAGTTCGTAAAGTCAGTTAGTGCAGTTCAAGTAAGTATCGTTGTAGTTTATATTTAAATTTGTTTGAGTGATTTTCGTTAGGTTAGTATATTAGTTTCGTTTGTTCACTTTTGCAAATACTATATCTACCTTAAATATTATTTAACACGAAACTTTATGTTTCAGATTCGTGGGAATTTGTTTCCAACGCTAAAGGTTATCTATTTATGATTTTATTGTTTGTGGAGTTAGTTTAGAATCATTGCTTAATGCTTAATTATATCCTGTTTAATTATTAATACGCTTTCATTATTATAACATTCTTCATAGCTCATTACAAATGTGTCTGACAATGTCATGTGATCATTGTGTTGTTAATACACCTGTTTACTTATTGCTATTGTAGACTCTCCGATCATTGGCCACTATCTCAACCTCGACGAAATCAAACCAGACGACAATAGGTTTGTCCGCAATGCATTGTTTATATTCACCTCATGGTTACATATATACCATATTATGATACCTTTATTATTATTATTCAATTCAATTCAATTCAATTCAATTTAATTTATTACCAACAAAGTATAATTCATTTATTAATAAATAACAATATGTGTGATAATCGATGTAAATCGATCACAAAACGTAAATAAAAATAAAACATAAATAATATATGTACATTGTAAATAATAATACGAATTATATGGATAGGGAAATAATAAATAAACATAGTATAAAATAAACAATATAATATACAGATTAATTGTAAAATATGTATTTTACGTATTTACAAGTTATATTTTTGATAGTATATTTATTATTAGTATTATTATTATTTAGTTATAATAATAATAATATTATTAACATAATTAATAAATAAATATATAATCGAAAGTATAATTTAAAAAATATTTGCTTTGTATAAACGATTATAATGGGAAATAATGCTAAATAAAACTTAAAACAAATTATTGTATAAATGAATATAATTAAACAGAGTAAAAATGTTAAATGAATAATAATATGGTAGTTATTAAAATAAAATGGTAGAATAGTTTCATCATATTTGTAAAATTTAAATAAAATAATTTGACAAATATATTTTCAATCCAAAAATATTACAAAGGGAATAAATTAATAATAATCTACAATATCAACGATATAAAATATATTTATTAAAAATATAATTAAAATAAATATTAAATTTTAGAATTTTAGACAACAAAATTGTTTGTTATAATTAACTCTATTATTATTAGCATTGTTATATTACTAATACGAATATATTGCTGTACACATACATTGAACTAATCACCAGCCTACACCACTACTACGTTCACTATGACAGCATCTACTGCCACCTGGTAGAGAAATGTGCGACAGCTAGCAGAATGAACCGGGCTATCTGCTGCCCACGACATAGCGTAATCTCTCCGCTATTCATAGTGGCAGAGGAGGGAACCACTACAACCTACCACATAGCTCCTGATACTGTTAGCAATGAGTGTTACCTCGTTCATAATTCCATTTATAACAAAAAATGTTGTATCTAATAATTATTTATATAATCATTTAACTATCATCTCGCATAAAAATGTTTTATAAATTATCTATATTAATTAATCAGTATTTAAATTTATAAATATTACTTTACTAAAAAGACCGGAACTTTTTTATTCTTTAATATATCTCTTATTGACATTTTCAGTATATTTATTTTCAGTATATCACATATGCATAGAATTAAAATTGTGTATAATATAATTTATTAATTAAAATGTTATATCATATTACCATCATTTTATTCACTTCTAAAAAATTGATACGTTTAAATTATTCTTATTTTAAAAAATAATATATAATTATATATAACAAATACTAGACATACAGAATGATGTATTACTATTATAACAGTGTGTACAGTGTATACAAATATGTACAAATATTTAAAATCTATAAATTTGCAGATTTAAAAAAATGGTTTCTTTCTTATCTAGTTACATGTAATCACAGAAAAGAGCTCCCCTCCTTAAATAATTTGTTATTTTTCTTCAAAAATTATATTCCTATCGGTTTGATTGATAAAAATGATCTATTATCATTGATAATTTATCAACAATAAATACTATATCTCTAAATATTCGCTAATTTATATATTTAATATCACTACATTTGATTATATGATCACAATCATCGAACAACCATCTAAAAGTCTCGTGATAATGTATTACAGATGTTTCTAGATCTTCCGCCCGAACTGATCATTTCTCACGAACACGTAACGTTGTCTGATTATCTGGGCCGCGGTTCATTCGGTAGCGTGTACTCCGGCCTACTTCGGCGTGATATCCAGGTGGCGCTGAAATACCTCGAACCCAAAGATCCCGGCAGCATGGGGCGTAGCGGGGATCTTCAAGTATACAAGGTTTCCACAGCCGAAACCGCTACAGCCGATATATCTAGAGAACATATCTCTGTGTGCGATTGTATGTTATTGTTATTGTTATTTGGTGAAGTTCTTTCATCCCATCCAGGAACTTAGACGAAGTTTTCACTTATAACCATATATGGCTCTAATGTCCTTTCGAAGCCGCTCTCATATTAAGGCATCCGTGGTTTTAACGAGAGCCGATCATTTATTTATACGCAATTATATAAGACCACTTCTAAATATTATTTTAAGACCTATTTTATAAAATTAATTGATGTATTTACATAACAACTATAAAGAAATGTAATAAGTACATGTAAATAGAGAGGCAAGGGAGCTGTCACTCTAGAAACCTATGTTATAATTGGCTAATGCAACAATTACTTTGGTATTATGTCTTATATATCTATGAATGTTATCCCTCTAGATAAATAATAATATAGTTATATCTGAATAGTATATTGAACAATTTAAAATTGTTATTGTCATATGTCTAATCATTATTTTTAAAAAACTATAAAGTATAATACTGCTTTTCAGATAACAATTGTTTATTTATATTCTAGATACATTTATTACATACAATATACATTATAAACAAAAAAGTGTAGGTAACAAAATTATTTTAGTAAAATAAAACTGAAAATTACTAATTAGATTTAATTACTATTATGAATCTATATAAATATCACTTTAGTTAACTTAATATCAATTTCAAGAAGTTATATCAATAATACTGAATTACATTATATTTACCATTGATTATTTCGTAGTGTATATATTTCTATATAATTTTCATATATATATAATTTTATTTTAAGTATTAAAAAACTCTTACAAAAATATATCATGCTTACCAGATACGATTACACCCCTACTACGACCTAATACCCCCAATAAGCCCTAATACACCCTAATACGCCCTATTCTCGACATGCAGCGTGACAAACAGAAGTGGGAGACCGACATACTGAAATCAACATGGTCGGCTTACACCTGTCTGCGCAGAGAACTTAAACCCTTGCTGCACACCCAACATCGCAATATCATCAAGTTCTACGGTTACTGTTGTGGTGTGTGCGCGCCTATTGTACCTGTTCCGGCGTACCCAGAATGCAGCGTGTTATCAATATTAATATATTAATATATATATAGTTTATCTACATTACATGTTATCATAAATTTATCTCATATATATATATATATATATATATATATATATATATATATATATATATATTGTCTTCTACAACAATGAAAGTCTTATTTTGAAGTCATTTGAAAAAAATAAGAACCATAATATTTATTTTATTGTAAACTAAACAAATCTTCAAATACATAATAATTATTATGAGGTGACAAGAGTATCAAATAGGCTGTGATATTAAAGTTCTTTAGGATGAACATGCATGCCAATACTATAAATAAGAAACAAAAACAGAAAATAAACACAAATTCTTCTAATAAATAATATTATCATCGTGCATCAACTATTCAAAACAGGCATATGCATCAGTCAACCATTTTGTATAGTGTTAGCGTTAGCCACCGGGGGGAACCTGCGTACATTGCTAGACTCCAGAGCAGATGATCTACTACCGGTGGACATTGTCTACAACATATCCATACAGGTAGACATGCGTATAGTGTACCTCTGTGTGTATGTAGTGTGTTAAGTTGTTATATAGGCCCCGGCGATAGACCAGACAAGGACCTCAACGGAACCTTAACTCTACGGCCTTTTGAGATTTAAAATAACTATACATTATAATTTATAACTTATATTTATTATTTCATACGAACTGTTATATCTCAATAAACAATATTTATTTATTTATTTTTATTTATAGAGAGGGTCAAGGCTTTAGTACATTTATTTAGAGGACTTATTCTTCAAGTGATATACATAGCGGCGGTCCGCTGTATAAGCAGCCATCTGCGCGTGGGGCGGTCATGCGAGACGGCCACTCAGGAATGTGCGCGATACCAGGCACTAGATGTGCGAGATACCAGGCACTAGATGTGCGCGATACCAGGCACTAGATGTGCGAGATACCAGGCACTAGATGTGCGAGATACCAGGTACTAGATGTGCGAGATACCAGGCACTAGATGTGCGCGATACCAGGCACTAGATGTGCGAGATACCAGGCACTAGATGTGCGAGATACCAGGCACTAGATGTGCGCGATACCAGGCACTAGATGTGCGCGATACCAGGCACTAGATGTGCGAGATACCAGGCACTAGATGTGCGAGATACCAGGCACTAGATGTGCGAGATACCAGGCACTAGATGTGCGAGATACCAGGCACTAGATGTGCGAGATACCAGGCACTAGATGTGCGCGATACCAGGCACTAGATGTGCGCGATACCAGGCACTAGATGTGCGATATACCAGGCACTAGATGTGCGAGATACCAGGCACTAGATGTGCGAGATACCAGGCACTAGATGTGCGAGATACCAGGCACTAGATGTGCGAGATACCAGGCACTAGATGTGCGAGATACCAGGCACTAGATGTGCGAGATACCAGGCACTAGATGTGCGAGATACCAGGCACTAGATGTGCGCGATACCAGGCACTAGATGTGCGAGATACCAGGCACTAGATGTGCGAGATACCAGGCACTAGATGTGCGAGATACCAGGCACTAGATGTGCGAGATACCAGGCACTAGATGTGCGAGATACCAGGCACTAGATGTGCGAGATACCAGGCACTAGATGTGCGAGATACCAGGCACTAGATGTGCGAGATACCAGGCACTAGATGTGCGAGATACCAGGCACTAGATGTGCGAGATACCAGGCACTAGATGTGCGAGATACCAGGCACTAGATGTGCGAGATACCAGGCACTAGATGTGCGAGATACCAGGCACTAGATGTGCGAGATACCAGGCACTAGATGTGCGAGATACCAGGCACTAGATGTGCGAGATACCAGGCACTAGATGTGCGAGATACCAGGCACTAGATGTGCGAGATACCAGGCACTAGATGTGCGAGATACCAGGCACTAGATGTGCGAGATACCAGGCACTAGATGTGCGAGATACCAGGCACTAGATGTGCGAGATACCAGGCACTAGATGTGCGAGATACCAGGCACTAGATGTGCGAGATACAAGGCACTAGCCGCACGTGCGCTGGTATCACGTTGATAGACATATAAATACACTACATTAATATAAACAATAGAATATATAAGATAGCGTAGTATATATATAGCATACTATTAGTATTACACTGCAATCTACTCGACATCTACTATTCTTCAATATTAGAGTTCAACTAACTAATGGCGATATACATCATTACAGTGGTGTTAATACTATTATATAGCTGTGTGTATAGTTAATAGGGTGTTTGTTTACGTTAAAGTGGTAGCTGCACACACACACATACACACACACACACACCAACTGTACAGATAGCGAATGCATTGACCTACCTGCATGATAACTCTATTATCTATCGCGACTTGAAATCTGAGAATGTGCTGATAATGCATTTTGGGGAGAATGATAATGAGGTATGTTGTTGTTGTTGATTTTGTATTTATTAGTGTATAATTATTAAATAGTTAACTTTACACCTTAGCAATATAACATAATATAATACTTTTTAATAATTATATACAATTAATATTTCTTAAATTAATAGTATAGGTGTATTTTTTTAAACACTAATAGTAAATCATTAAAATACCGTATTATTATATATTGATATATAATTAAAAGACACATATCGTAGTCAGACTCTCATACACGCACACCCTAACACCCCAGAAGACCCACGTGGTGCTAGCTGACTACGGGGTGTCACGGTTCACTAGCTCCAGACAGGTGCGAGGGCTAGCCGGTACCCTGGTGTTCATGGCCCCCGAGATACTAGCTTACAACGGGGAGCAGAGCTACAACGATAAGGTAGCCAGCCCCACACCCTCTCTCTATTCGTGTACAGCATCACCACACCACCGCATCGATATTAGTAAAGTAACTCATATCGACGAGTTGATTTCATCGCAAATTTAATTTTCTACGATTTACGATTTCAATAATAGTTCATATGAATCGGTAACTATTTAATGACAAATCACAATAGACAGTCTAAAGCCTGTTGACGAGATGTTCATATTCGTATTCAACTTTAGATTACATAATAAGCCTAAGCTAGCGTTCTAATGCATGCTCTTAGCCACGCTATTATTACTGTGGAGTGTGCATCGTGTTGATCACATACCTCGTGCTGCCTTCAGGTGGATACTTATTCGTACGCGATGTTCCTCTACGAGCTACTGACCTGCCACCTGCCGTACCGTCTTCTGTCCAGGTCAAACATAGATCTGCGCACCGATGTGATATCGGGGTCGCGACCTTGCCTAGAAGCGCGCGTCCTCGAACGCTACCCGTGTCGTCTGTTTGACCTTATGACCTGGTGTTGGGCGCGAGACCCTCGTCTCAGACCACGTATGTCCATCGTGGGGCGAGAACTCTCTCGGTATTGTTTTCTCAACCTCAGGTTAATAACTATCACAGCAGCACTCCTGTGTATATATATATATATATATACGTATATAATTATATTATAATATTAACTTGTGAATATATAAATATATAATTTCTTATCGAAAATATTTATTAGATATTAATTATTTTTTTCAATTATATCGAAACAACTTTTTAATATTATTGATGTCACAAGATATTAATGATGTACGCATACACATCTACATGTGCACATACACTCATGCACACACACACACACATGCACATAGGTCCTGCACATCTTTCGGCAGTGAAGATACCACTGTAACATGCTGTACGTCTGTGTCAAGTTAGTAATGCCGATACTCGTGTTCAACACTATACATAGCGTACGTATTTTCTGCGACGATGTTATTTAGAGTGTGAAAAAGTCCTAAGAGTGGTTCATTATTACCGCACTGATTAAAGAATTTATTTTAATTAAAATAACCAATACTTTATATATTATATATTATATATGCACACATACACACACACATATGTACACACACACACACACACCCACACACACACACGCACACACACACACACACACACACACACACACACATACACACACACACACACACCCACACACACACACACACACACACACATACACACACACACACACACACACACACACACACACATACACTCATTACATACTATTACATTACAGCTGAGACCACTACAGATGTCTGGATAGGCTACAAGAGTATAGGTTTGCATAGAACAGCACTGCACTCTACGCAGTCATTCTAAATAGTATATTGTATGTACGGGTACAATATACACTGTATAAGTAATAACATCAATACTCATCGTATATGTACATATATTTCTATATTGTACACCGTATAATGGTAGTATAATGATATTTCAGTATAGTATATTTCCTAGAGTACATGTATGTATGACTAATTTGATATGTGGACATGTTATATACTAACATCATATAGTTAATCAGCATCATTTTTAAATTTGTATACATTTTTATTTTTAATAATTTATAATATAATTTAGAAAGTTGATAATATAGGGTCTTGGGTATATGTAATTTTTAAATAATCCTTGATTAGTATGAATATACCTCATATATTTAAATTAGATAATATTTATATAATTTATTTCTTCACTAACTTATATGATTTATTGAATTATTATTTTGAAATCTTTATATTTTGTAATAGTTATTATTATAGTAATGTTTACTATATACTTACTATACATACATTATATACATTAGTATATTATAATTAGTGTTTACGATGCAACCTAATGTACAACATACAATGTAAGCGTACACCGTACAATCTCACTTTAACTACTTATCATTACGTTTATGTGATCTGTGCCAGTTTATTTAATCTTCATTTCAACCATGCCAGACATCAACGGTATAAGGATAATGTGTTATAATAACAATGGACAATGTGCACAATCAAAAGTCAGTATATCACAATGTATTTTCTAGTAAGTTATTTCTATATATATATATATATTGTTATTGTTATTGTTATTTTTATTTGGTGGAGTCCTTTCATCCCATCCAGGAACTTAGATGAAGTTTTCACTTATAACCATATATGGCTCTAATGTCCCTTCGAAGCCGCTCTCATGTTAAGGCATCCTTGGTTTTAATGAGAGCCGATCATTTATTTATACACAATTATATAAGATCACTTCTAAATAATATTTTAAGACCCATTTTATAAAGTTAATTAATGGTCCGGATGTGGCTCGAACCCGTGTCCTACTACTTGTGTGTCTGACGCCTTAGCCACTGAGCCACACAGGCAGTTATAAATATATATATATATATCTTTTATATATGCCTTAAAGGAGCTATTTTTATTATATTCGCAAATAATTGTTCATTATATATATATTATTCAAACTGTTTCTTTAAAAAATAAATTTATTTCATATATATATATATATCAGAGATGGTAAATTATATATTTGTGTTTGAATATGATTGTTAGATGGTTCGTATTATATAACATTTACTATAAAAATATATTAAATTATGAATTAAAGAGAACAAATATGGGTATTATAAAAATTATAAATATAAGTAGTATATTTATATATATTAATATAGTATATTAATAGTATATAATATAGTACATTAATATAAACAAGTATTTTTTATATATTCTATATATTAGGTTTTAATAATAATAATATTTAATATATATAAAATATTATATCGAAAGTAAATAAATATAATGTAGTATTTGTATTTGATTCTTTTGTAAAAAAAAAGTATTTGAAAAAATATTTGACATATAAATACAAATGTTATAACATTAATATTGATATGCATACACATATTCCCGTTCATATAGTGTACAGTAGTGTTCAGGTTAAGCACATGTACTACTACCAACACCACCTACATACACTGACACATACTCTACATACATTCTAATCCATCAGGTTTTACATTTAAAAGGCAACGAAATAAATCGCATGTGCGTCGTAGACAAACACATTTGGTGTGATTCGAAACACTCGGACATCAATGTATACAGGTTTGTCAGTGAGTGTGTGTAGTACGGTATCCTTAAAGGGGTCACAGCACACTACCAGTATTGCCGGAAATAATGTCCGGAAATGCTAGATAGAAAGTGATTTTCAGGCAAGTTAACTATAATTGTAATGGGATACGCCCTTAATTTCTGACAACTTACCGGAAATATAGTATTTTTAGGTACCCACTACAACTTGCTAGAATAACTTACTAGAAAATATATCCCGACATTATTTCCGGAAATACTGGTAGTGGGATACCCCTTTAGAGAGGCATTCATTACTATAGCAGGCTGTATGCGAATCTGAAATACAATCTTATATGTACGACTTTTATGATATGATATACGTGATTGCTTTTATATCATATATATATATATATATATATATATATATATATATATATATTATCTTACATTAACTTGCACTTGTTCATAACACTATTTATCACAATTTCTTAATTTACAGTTCAGAGAGTTTTGAATTATTAAAAACGTTCACGATTTCTCAGAAATCTCAGAAACCACACAGAATAGTCACAGCAGGTGAGACACACAGCAATCATAGTTTATATGTATAGCATACCCTATATAGTGCGAATATAGTGTATATGTATAGTCTATGTATTTATATCGTATACATGATATGTTCAATACGTAAATGAGTCAGTCAATAATGTAGTTACTTTAATAACGAGTGTATATATATATAAATACGATGAGAATATTGTGGATATTAGGAATCTTCAGCAATATTGAATATCGATATAATTTTGGTTTTAATTAATTTTATTTTATTTTAAAATATAATAATGTTCTCGTGTATATTGTTTAAATTTGTCTATAATTCTTAATTAATATAACCTATATATCGTATATTTAAAATAGATAATATTTGTATAGAGTATTTCCTCATTTTAAATACAGCGTATTCCCATCGTATATCACAGGGCTATATATTAAATTACTACTTAATTTTAGCTATTTGATAACTATTTTGTATGCTTTTTTATCAGACAAGATTTTGTTAGCATCAATTATTTATTTGTGATATAATTTAAGTTGTAAACTATGTAAATGTAGTATTATGATTGTAACTATAACTAAGTATAATCCTTACACACACATACATAATTAACTGCCTGTGTGGCTCAGTTGGCTAATGAGTCAGACACACAAGCAGTTCGAGCCTCGCCGGACCATTAAAATAGGTCTTACAATATTATTTAGAAGTGATCTTATATAATTGTGTATGATCGGCTCTCGTTAAAACCATGGATGCTTTAACATGAGAACGGCTTCGAAGGGATATTAGAGCCATATATGGTTATAAGTGAAACAACATCTAAGTTCCTGGATGGGATGAAAGAACTCCACTAAATAACACACACATCTACACACACACACACACACACCTACACACACACACACCTACACACCTACACACACCTACACACACACACACCTACACACACACGCACACACCTACACACCTACACACACACACACGCAGATATAACGATAGTGCAGATGGTGTACTGCCAACTAAACAATGAAGTGTGCATAGCCTTATCCGATGGCAGCTTCATCATCTGTGAGTCGAGATGCGTCGACGATATGGCTAGTTTCACTGATTTAGTGGTACTGTTCTAGTCAATCAGTATTCATTGTTATGCCTATAGTTTAGTTTGACACTGGTCTATATAGTTCATATTATTATTCTTTCACTATATTTTTACATGGAAAATAAGTATTACAATAATTTATAGGAAAATAGCTAGCATTACAGTACCTAGATTACATTATTACTTCATTAGTTTGTTGATTATTAAATTATCAAAATATTTTATTTGTAATACATTTAAAATATAAGTTTCAATATTGATTCAAATTGATATCTATTAATATTATTTATATTTAAATATTAAGGTTTTATTGTTTCCAGTAATATTTAAGTTAATAATAATAGTCAGCTATAGTTTATATACTAGATAACATTGAACATTTAATTTTATTATCTCATTATTATTTTAATTTAATAATATATAAATTTTATATATAAATTATTTTACACATTTTTGTAATGTCAATTTAAATTTTTTTATATGTCCGCCTTATTGTACACAAAAGTTAGATTTTAGGATTATGAAATGTAACTATGTTTTTATTATAATAAATGTATTTAATTTTTGTTATTCTAGATTCTAAAATTATACAAAGATTAAAATTTAAATTTAAATTTTACCAGATATTAAAATTTTAATTTTAAATTTAATGTTTATTATTGAAATTAAAAATATTTACTATAAAGCGTATTCATTATTACCATACTTCCATATCATGGTAAAACTAGAGCACCAAAACTAACTGTGCACTTAATAATAATAATTATTCACCTTACTATAAATTATTTATAAATCTATTTAATATGATAATGTTGACATATTTCTAACATCAGAGTTTAGCCGCCGTGAAAACCACTTGCCCGGGCAATGGACAACCTATCTTCTCATTGGCCTGCTACTACAACCACAAGTAAGTAGACATTGTATTACTGGTCAAACATCATTCAGAACCTCAGTAGGGCAGTCAGCACATCTAAAACATATCCGTACAAGCATAAACTTGCGTATATAATTATTATCGTAATCATAGTATCAACTAGCATTTTATATCTTTCACTACCAATACACTTATATTTCAGTATTATATATTAACTATAGTTACGTTTTACCGACCTAGAGTTTCAGATCTGCAATGTAATCAATACGATCTTTAATCAGTATGATCTGTAATCAATACAATCTGTAATCAATTTAATGTCAGCTTTCTTTTGATTGTGAACGTTGAAGATTTATGGGATTTTTGAAAAAAATATATTATTTATTAAAAATTATATTATATAAAAATCATAAAATTTGGTTTAAAAAATATAATATCATGAACAAAAGTAAATATAAATGCCTAAAATATGAATTTATAAACGATGAGCGATTAAAAATAATTATACACATTTTGTATTAATTTATTTACTAATAGTGTATGTCCCATTATCTTGGTCTTATACTTGTCAGAAAATTTAAAATTTAGACTAAATATATATATATAACTCTAAATGTAATGTATAATATACAAAAAAGTTAGTTATTCTTTTATGTGTTTCTAAAGTTATGGTGCTTTTAGTAAAACAATAATTACAGATAAATCTCCTATGTTACCATGTAAATAAATCCCCTATTATGCCGACCCTTAATGAATTGTGAATAATGATAACGCTACATTTATATTCCAGTATTTTACATATTTGTATGTATATATATATGATGATATATAGTAAGTTATATTTCTAGTGGTCATTATGAACTTTGGGCTGGTCAATCACAAACAAAACTCAGCATCTGGGAATTGGATGCCAAATCTGGTCGATTAAAAGTACTAAAACATCCGTGTATTAATGAGAAAGTGTCCAATGGTTTGCATGAATATCTCTGTTGCTCACTCGAATATTGTGAGGGATTCCCTCTATTATTAGTGACTTTATTTAAATCAATATCTCGAAATTAGATAATCTTATAATAATATATTTAATTTGAATATAAATTAATATCTATATATAATTTAAATATAAATTAATAGTTATCTTATATCATATGTTGAAATAAAAACCTAGTTAAATTCAAAAATGCCTATTAATAATAACAAATAGTGATATTATTTTATAAAGATAATTTGCTGCAGGTTATGTTTCGCTAATTTCGAATGCAGGGGAACACATGCTCACATATCTTTCCGAAGGTTATCTTTTATTATATACATTGCATTCCCGTTAAATTATAGAATATATTATATACACTAAAATTGTATAGATTAATCTATACAATTTTATAAATAGTTATATTTCAATTTTCATTTATCAGTAGTTATTATATTTATAAATAAGTATTTATTATGATGAATCTAGAGAATAAAAATACCTTTTTATATATTAATAATATGAATATAGTATATATTTTACAATATGTATTAAGACTTTTGCTAGTTTACATGTAAAAGATAGGGAAAAGGGCTATTTTTTAAAGGCTCGGAAAATTTGTATTTATAATTATTTTTGTATGATTTTTTAGTTGTAAATTTCAATAATAGTTACATTATATTTACTTGTGATTATTTTATAGTGTATATATTTATATAAAATATTCCTAAATATAAATTTTTTTAATTATCTAATAAAAAATATATTTCACAAATATTTTCATAACAAAATACATTATTAATTTACAATTTGTATTACAAGATAGTATAAACAATGTCTTATATTATAAGTAGTTCATATTTACCCATTTTAACGTGAGTATTAACTTAAGTAACTATATTATTAGTACAATTTAATAATACTATATTCTAAATAAATTGTATTATTACAAATGAATTCACGTACATTTCAGATTCACGTATATTTCGCTGGAGCACGAAAACTAAAAAGATTTATTCTTATTTCGACTTAAAGACCATTGAACACAATATCAGCACCAGTTAGTTATCACTCACCTTAAGCCATGTTCCATACATGTGTCAAATCTTATCTCAATCATACGGCTAAAATAGAATATTTATGTATTTCTTTTATTGTTATTTTATACAAATACATTGTAAAACATTACTAATTTCAATTTTATTATGTATATATGTGAGTATAGTAATTATCATTAGTGAATACTTAATGGCTATATCATATTTCAAATAAATTAAAATATGCATTATTATTTTTGTATGTTATTTATCAATAAATATTAATATATATTTTTATATTTAATAAGGCAGAAATATTTATATTATTATTTCATAAGACCTAAATATATTAGTCAACAATTTTAGTAATTTATTTTTAATAAGTTTTCCAATTTGTATTACAATAGTTATAATTATTATTATAATAGTCGTTAATATTATTACTAAGATTATTATTATAATTTGTATTATATTCAATATTTATAAATATTAGTAATATCATTATATATTAACTATACTATTTCTTGAAATATGTATACTATTATAATATTAATATAATTAGTGTGATTTTTCCTTTACAACCATCATAAGACCAACCTTAACCTCACTGTATACAATTGACACCTCCCTGCAGCCACACTACAGAGTCTGGTTACTGCTAATAGTGTAATCTACGCATGTCTACATAGCGGCCAGGTTGTCCTCTTGAACCTGAAGAACATGACCTTCATCTGTAGGGAAACTGCTCACTTCTCTTCCCATATATCCGCAGCAGTCGCTAAATTCCCACTCTCCGAGTACAGGTTTAGCATGGCATGATTTATTAATAGTAATAGTAGCAGTAGTAATAGTAGTAGTATTAGTTGTAGTAGTAGTAGTAGTAGTAGCGGTAGCGATGTAGGCTAATGTGATGAACTAGATATAATATTGCTCAAGTAAATTATAATTTATTTACGATTAATAGTTAAGATCTATTAATTAAAACCTCATTGCTGGGAATAAGTGATCGTAACTAACTGACCTACTAATTTCATTATACATATCATAATATGTACATACTTTACATGTAATACTTTCAACAGGAACAAAGAATCAGTCATCATTATTGGAGGTGGCTACGATGACTTTATTAAAGAATACCACCCTAAACAATACACGAATCATTGTTTATGTTTCTCTATGTAATATCGTATTATTTGTGATTTTAATAACTCTATATACATATGCGTGTGCAGCGTTTCTAGTATTTATTTGTTAACAATTACGAACATTATTTATATTTATACGATGCTTCGTACACGACTTCTAGTCAGGTACACGCGTGTTACAAGTATGTGTGCGCGAACACGGGCACTACTATCATCACTATAGTGAGTGTTTCAATAATTCAACTTTAAACTAACCAAATCGTTTTTATTTCAAATGATTATTATAAATTTCTAAGATACAAGCCACCATCTTGATTAGTTATTAGAGAGCAGAGGTTCTCGGTAAATAATTCCGACCCCCTAAATTACCCTAATACCGACCCCATGTGATTTATTGTATCCAATCAAAATAGATCCGTATTTTACTTTAAAATATGTCGTAAGTTGTTTGTGTATCATTGATATAGATTTAGGATTCTTGATTCCAGTTTCTTATATACATACCGATTGATAAATAAATAATAATATACACTATTTTAATATAATTACTATAAAGTTTAAATTTAAATTTAATATTACTATTAAAACATAAATTCAATAAAAAATAAATTGCGTGTATGTTATAATTAATTATATTTATGTATATCTTCTATTTTTATTGGATATTATAATACTACAATTATTTATACCAGAGTATTTTAGGGGGGGTCGGTAATAGGAGAAGGGAGTCGGTATTAGGTACATGTTTACCGACCCCCCTGTATATTCTTGTAAATATAATAATATCAAAAATTTAAAATAGCCACATTATTCATTGCCATAATATTACCCTAATTACAAAATTTCAATTAAACATATTTGATATTGAATAATTTATTACAAATAATCATTTAGGGGTCGGTAATCGGAGACTTTCCCCTATCCAAATTCTAATTTAATTAGTTACTTATTTATTAATTTTTATTATTTTTTTAATAAATAATACAATTTAAGTTTCTAAATAATAACAATTTTAGATTTAGCTTTATTGGTGGCATTAATATTATAACGCATGCGATTTTTATGAAAATGTAGTAGTAGTAGTAGTAATAGTATTTATTTATACACAAAGATTAATATAAAATTCTACAATGTGTTTTACTGTTTGTCGAACAGTTTACAGGTGTGGGTTCCCGGATGATTTAACGATCATCCGTAAAAATAATATAATAAAATAACATTCTTAAATATAATAATATAATAATAATATAATAACACGATTACATTTCAAAGAGGGTTAGATAAGTGGTATTTTAGTGGGGAACGTTTAAATAGCTCCTTGAGTTTATATTTGAAAGTGGTTATTGACATATCTTCTTTGCGTATGGATTGGGGAAGTTTATTCCAGAGAGTTGCACCTCTCCAGCTAAATCGTTTGTTACCGTACTTTCGTAGTCGTGTAGTCGGTATGTCAAGTCTATATGTTTGTCTCAGTTGTCTGTTAGTGGTTTGTTTGTGAAGTAAAGTATGTAAATTATGAGGTTGAGTGGTTTTTGTAGTTTTGTAAAGTATAGTTAGTAGTTTAATGTTGATATTGTCAATTGTAGGTAGCCAGTTTAGTGATTTCCGTAAGTTCGTAATGCTAGTAGTGTAATCTGTGTTTTTTAGATTAAAAATAATTCTAGTAGTTCTATTTACCAATCGGTCAATATTGTTAGTAACTGTTTTGTTTTCTCCGGCTAGTAAAGAGTTACAGTATAGAAATCTAGACATTATCAGTGAATTTGATAGAATTATAGCTGTTTGTTTGGTTAAATATGGTCTTAGTTTTTTTAAATTATATATATGAAAGGAAGAAGTTTGTTTCATTTTACTGATATGTTTAGTAAAGTCGAGTTTGTTAGTAAAGTGGAAACCTAAGTATTTTGTATTTTCAGTCGGTATTATATTTATTAGTGGAACTGTAGTATTGATCGTGGAATTGGTTATAAATTTGATGAGTTCAGTTTTTGTTGGATTTAGTAATAAATTATTTTTTGTAAGCCAAATTTGCAGTGAAGTTAAACATGATTGTAAGTTAATTGAGTGAATGAATTGGGCGTGTAATTCTATGTCGTCAGCGTAAAGATTATAGTTCACGTGTGGGAAGTTAGTCAGTAGTTTGTTGAGTGGAAGTAAATAAATAGAAAATAGTATGGGAGAAAGAGTGGAACCCTGTGGGACTCCATATTTAATAGCATAAGGTTGTGACAATGTTTCGTTTATTTTAATAGAAAAACTCCGACCCCGAATAAAATTTGAAAACCATTTGATAGGTACCTTCCCTATACCGATAGATCTAAGTCTTTCTATTAAAATGTCAAAGTCGATAGTGTCAAAAGCGGCAGATAAGTCTAGTAGTATCATTTGTATCGGTAAGTTGCTGTCTAGTGATTTGTATAAGTCGTCAAAGAGTGATAGTAGTGTCGTTTCTGTACTGTGATTCTTGCGGAATGCATTTTGTCTTACTGTCTAGTAAGTCGTAAGTATTTAAATATGATATTATTTGTTTGTTTACAATTTTTTCTAGAATTTTAGAAAATAATGGAAGTTGAGATACTGGTCTATAATTACTCAATACTTCAATATCTAAATCTGGTTTTTTTAAGTAAGGATTTAAAAATCAGAATAATGCATACGCTGCGCGCTGATTGGTCATAGAGTTTCAGTATTAAGACAACTAGAGTGTCCGTATTAGGGATTTATAGGGCGTTCACATCAATTCCGTTTTCCTTACGTTACGTGAAATCCATACAGAAAATGCATTTTCATGAATCATTTACAGATAATTTTCTGTAATGAGTCATATTCCTATTTTTCTGTAATCGTTTTCTGTACAGAAAGTGAAATAGGAATGATCCTATTTTCTGTACAGAAAAATAATTCACGTAGCTGAATGAACCTTTTTATTAATAATAAGTAACGTTATATGATTTCATAGTTATAAATAAAATATTTATTTCTAATAGTATTGAAACTTTGATTATATATATACACTATTATATATACATATATACACACATACATATATGTGTATATATATGTGTGTGTGAACATAATATAGTAATATATATATATATATATATATATATGTTATCTGGTTGTATTCTGCATGTGTATTTATCTCGTTTATTGGAATCAATAAACGTGGTACTGTAGACTTTATTTTAACAAAAACTTCCTCTAAAACCGTACTTTAAATAGTATAAATAATATCAATAATTAAATATCATCAATAATATAAATGATATAACTAGTATAAATAATGTATATAGTATAATAGGTATAAATGATATCACTAATCTAAATGATATAAATAGTATATATAAATTATTTATAAATAATTGCAATGATATAAATGTACCTCGTCTGTGTTCAAGAATAATATAAATGAGACATGTCTCATTTATATTATTCTTGAACACAGACGAGGTACATTGCAATGCATTTATATCATTACACAATTAGAAGTTTTACGGTTGAATTATTTGCATGAAAATTCGATTGATTGGCCAGTACGTCAATCATAATCATTCGTTGGAGATTTGGAAATATTCTATCTATTCTACACTACAACATATATATATATATATATATTTAACATTACTATTTTTATTTGGTGGAGTCCTTTAATCCCATCCTGACGCCTTAAGATGAGTTCACACCAAAAATCCGTACGGATAACCCGAACGGATTTAAAATCCGAGTATATTAGCTTAATTTAAGAGTGAAGTCAATTTTAAATGTTCGGATAAATCCATACGGATTTATTTACAACATGTTCTATAAAATCCGAGCACTGAACGGATTTTATGAAGGAATAAGATTAATTTGAACCTTTGAACCTTATAACGTATCACGTGATGTTTACGTGATGTTACATAGATACCCGGATGTGTTACATAGATACTATAGTATAATCAAAGATTTTGCGAAGCAAAGATATAACACTCCCTATGCATGCAACGTAATTTAGTAATATCCCTAACCGCTGCTAGCAGTAGTATCGAAATCACTGAAATAGATTTAGGTTCGGCTCTGTTTGCATACAACAATGTTTTCATTGCTCTATTAAATTACATGCAATATAAATTAGCTTTTACTCACTAAATATATACTTATAGCATTTAAAACATACATATCATATTTGTTTGTTATATATTAGTAATGAACACTTAGTTTTCATCATATAAATATTAATTTAAAGCATATTATTTAACATTTTAAAAGTGTATAGTTAAATACGAATTTACATTATAAACAACACATAGTTCCTAAAAGTAACCCGCTATAGGTGGCACCAGGGTATTTTGTATACAAATTCGAATTACACGATTTCGCGTAAGTGTTATATCTTTCCTTCGGAAAATCTTTGGTATAATCAAGGACATGGTATAATGTCCATGGTATAATGTCCTTGGTATAATTCTATATAATACTAGATATATATATATATAAATAAATAATTATTATAATAAAGTATATATAAATACATTACCTATACATAGATACTATAGTATAATTGTATATAATACTAGATATATATATATATATATATATATAAATTAATAATCATTATAATACAGTATATATAAATACATTACCTATACATAGATACTATAGTATAAATATATATAATACTATATATATATATATATATATATATATATAAATATATAAAAACTTTATATTATAAAGTATAATATCATATGCATATGCAATGCATATTATGCATAGGCATGCCTATGTATTACATTACATTAATTGATATTATATATAAACTTTATATTATAAAGTATATAGAAATATAGCCATACATTACATTCAATTTAAATTGATTTTATATTATACAAATTAATTTATTATTAGCTTCAATTGATTTAATAATTTAGTTTTTTTTATAAATTTGTTATTACGAGTTGAGATTTTTACAAAACATTACCGAGTCGAAATGATGCTTTTTTGAAATTATATTTTAATACTAATTTTTATATATTTCACATTAATATGTAAATTTACATCGATTTAAAAAAAATAATCTGCGCCAACTTCGCGATTCAGTGAATAATAACGTAAATTTCATCTAGGAGTGTAAATTATACCGAGCTTTTTGATGCCGAGCCGAGAATTTCATTTTCGGAAAAAAACGAGCCCGAGCCGAGCCAAGACTCTAGTCAAGCGAGCCCGAGCCGAGTTGAGAATTTAGGTAACTGAGACTGAGACTGCATCATACTTTAGATTTGACTGGCATCATTTACATCCCTAGTAACCAACACGTGCGTCGCACGTCGTGCGTTATACTCTTAGGCTTTTCTGTCTGCAATTATGAATGCTTTAAATATATTTTATTTTAAAATAAATATCCGTACGGATTCTTGGTGTGAACTCAGCTTTAGCAACTGAGCCACACAGTCAGTTTTGTAATATATATATATATATATATATATATATATATATATATATATATATATATATATATATATGTATGTGTGTGTATATGTGTATGTATAATATTAACTAATACATTTAATTATATTATAATTTTATAAATTTATAAAAAAAATTATATATTTATAATAAATATCATTGGATTAACAATATATTTATTGATATAATTAGTTATTTTTTACAAATTTTAATAATTATATAATATCTAGATAATAACATAATATAAATATTATCGAATAATTCACCACTTTAACTATTATTAACTAATATATATAATTATATTTATAATTTTATAATTTTATAACAACAATTATAAATTTATAAAATATGCAATTCTATTAACTTATTATTTAATAGTATTATATAGATTATTTTACTTATTTTATTATTAATATAATATCTATATAATAAAATAATATTAATATTATATATTAAGTCATTAGATTAACCGGTAATATAATTATAATAGTTAATACCATACTTATATGTATATTTTCGAATTTAGATTTTTCATTTTCTGTACGGATTTCACGTAACGAAAACGTAACAAAAACGGAATTAGTGTGAACACCTACAAATCTGATTACAGAAAATTGTCTGTAAATGATTCATTTTCTGTACGGGTTCACGTAACGTAAGGAAAACGGAATTGATGTGAACACCCTAAATTCACTTATAATATATATATATATAATATATATAACAATATAACTATGGAGATTCTTTATATATATATATATATATATATATATATATAATGAATCTCCATAATTAATGAATATAGTAATTTATTAATTTAAAATAAAAAGCATTAATTTATCACAATTGCGTGTGTATTTAAGATTATACTTGATTGATATCATTGGACTAAACTTGATATAAAATAACGTCATCTATTGGAGTAATTCCACATTTTTAGGTGGCCACATTACCCGCAATAGGTGGTAACCTTACCCCCATGGAGGGTAATGTGGCCACCTTAATCATTTCAATTAGATAAGCTAAAATGAAAAACTGATCCGGCAGTCATTTTATATATCATAAGATGTATCTATATTGAAAAAAATATCGAATAAGAACTAATATTAATAAAGTTATACAATATTATCTAAAAGTGGCCACATTACCCATCTTTCCCCTATATATATAACCTCTAGATATATGCTTATAACTTAATGAATATTTTATAACAAATATAGAAATTATATATATATAATTGTTAGAATGATTTATTGTTTAATATAGTGTTATATTTTATATCGATACATTTATATATTCTTGAGAAGGTTTTAAGTTGACATTTTTTTCATAAATTTAAAAACGTAATAAAAAAATCAGTTTATTTGATATATCAGCTCTATTTTGATTTATTTAAAAATACAAAAATACTTATTTAGACTATTTATATAAGTATGAATGTTTTATTCATTTACATTTTTTTTGTAGGATTTATAGTTTCTGAGATACCGAGAGTGTGAATTGTCCGTATTCGGTTACTTTCCCCCAAGCCCTACAGCTTAGCCGTTTTTGCGTACGAGATGCGCGCGCATTGTTGATAAACAAAAAGGTAAACAAACAGAGATTAGTGTTGAAGAAATTGATTCATTTTTATAAAAAATACTCATTTTACATACATCATTTATATTACATTAATATTGATAATTGTATACTTTTATATTAGACTAATATATTTACTTTATAATATATATAGGATTTCCCCTATGTCCTTATATATTTATAAATTAGGTATAAATGCCGAATTTAACTCACCCTGGTTATAAACGATATTAGTTCATTCTCATTTACTACTCTATTCTATACACATTTATATACCTACATATAAACATATATACAACTACATTTACTATTGTATATAATATATATCCGGATGCATGTTTATGATAATAAATAATAGTAAACATATATTTGTAAAAATAAATAAATTTATTAAATATTAAACAAAATAAACAATTAAGTTAAATATTTTATAAACATTTAATTATAAAATACTTTTTAATATTTAATATAAAATAATTATCAATATTACATTATAATAATAGTATAAATTATATAGCAGTCTGAAAATGAAAATTATAATATTATTTTTAGGTATTTTAATATCTAATATAATTTGTCCTACTAATTATGTTAGTATTTATATATATATATATATATATATATATATATAAAATGAAATAAAAGTGTAATGATAACATTTAATGTAGACAAACTTAAATGTAGTTACGAATGTAAAAAATAGATTGACGATGGATAAGGGACGAGTGACGATTGCCGTTATCATTATTACATACATTATTCAACTTTATATAGCATCACAGACTGGGTATCCAAACTATCCAAAATATCATATTATAATAACCAATTAAAAAACTACAATTAATCGTACATAATGTGCATAAATTAAATCACCGATACAAAATGGCTAATATCCACAGATAAATCTCTTACTATTTCATTAATTAATGATATATCACTTCCGGCTAACATCGATAATTAATCAATACATTAGGATACCTACCGATACCGACCATGAATATACGAATTAACTGACATGTTGTTAAATAAATTAGATTCATATATTACATCTGTTTATAAATAATAACAATATAACACTAGTAAACTTACACGAATACATGCATATATTAACACAGGGTGAGACGTTGTACTCTTGACGAAATACCATATACAAATAATATCCATATAATAACTCTAAAATACCGATTCTGATATCTTACTGACCATAATGTTAATAAACAAAACCATCCTCCTGATATCACTCACAGTATATTACGAATTGAATTATCCGAACACTTACAAAACTTATTTCAATAAAAGTGACTATCACCTTAGAATTTCTTCCTCTAGTAATTCTCTCTACTAACTGACCATTACGATATTTCTGTCAAACTTAATCTCCTCGTCAGAAGTAAAACTGCACATCTAACTCCACATAGGAAAAAGGCAATTAACTGAAGTGTAGCGACTATAAAGTACTGTTTATTGACTATACTGACTATAGTCACTAAACTTATTGATAATATGGTCTCTAACTACCCTAGTCACTCTGAAACTGTTACCACTACATTAACTATCATACAAGTACGAACTACTTATCTACTCCCATCTAAAAATCCATATTACTACACAATGGTTATTGTTATTGTTATTTTTATTTGGTGGACTCCTTTCATACCATCCAGGAACTTAGAATAAGTTTTCAATTATAACCATAAATGACTCTAATATCCCTTCGAAGCCGCTCTCGTGTTAAGGCATCCATGGTTTTAACGAAAGCCGATCATTTATTTATACCCAATTATATAAGATCACTTCTAAATTATATTTTATGACCCATTTTATAAAATTAATTAATGGTCCGGACGAGGTTCGAACCAGTGTCCTACTGCCTGTGTGTCTGACGCCTTAGCCAATGAACCACACAGGCAGTTTTAACTTCTTCGCTCTATAAACTTTCATCTTCACTCTTTCCGTCTAATCCGTATCTTCATCTCCCTAAGTATTACTATAACTCTCGCCTCATATTTTATATTACCGATTTTTATTACTGCAATATTCTCCTTTTTTCATTACCTGGCTATCAAATTAAAAATTACAAATACTACAGAATGCGTTAGTACGATCAATTTTTAAAATTTTTTCATAAATTCCTTTACTTACTATTGCATTTCCCAGATCACTATTGTTATCACTATTTACAATTTTATTTACTATTTATAGTAATGTTGAGTACTTTCTGTATTCCTATAGTTCGTTATTATTAGTTAACTAAAATAATATAATTATATTATTTTCGTTTATGTTCCGTTATATTGTTCTTGTTTTTATTTTAGAAGCTTGGTTGCTCTGGCACAAAGAGACTTTAAAATAAATTAAATTAAATAACTGTATGTGTGGCTCAGTTGGCTAAAGCGTCAGATTCACAAGAAGTAGGACATGGATTCGAGCCTCGTCCGTACCATTAATTAATTTTGTTAAATGTGTCTTAAAATATTATTTAGAAGTGAACTTATATAATTATGTATACATAAATGATCGGCTCTCGTTAAAACCATGGATGCCTTAACATGAGAGCGGCTTCGAATGGACATTAGAGCCATATGGTTATAATTTAAAACTTCATATAACTTCCTGGATGGGATTAAAGTAATATACAAACATAATAACAATAGGTATACCTATAACAATAGGTATACCTATAACAATAGGTATATAACTTATGTAGGCTATACGGTGTATAAATCACCGAGAAATACATTAACTCTTCATCGAACTATTATCGGACCTAACATCGCATTATATTTCATATATGAATGATGCTTATCCCGCTTTCGAAATAATTTCATACCTGTTTTAAAATGGTCGTTTAATGCATTTCAGCAACCCTATGAACTATTTACTTGAATGTTACGTATTTATGATTGCATTCCTTAAAGTAATAGTTCGATGAAATAATAAGTACATAATTTATTTAATATATACAGTCAATTCCCGATAAGTCGGACTCGCAAGGGACCGGGAAAAGTGTCCGACTTAGCGAGATGTCCGACTTATCCGAGATTCAGAATATCATGCAAATAAGACATGAAATACGCAGCGAGAGTTAAATAGTTACCGAAATGTGGAATTCTGCTACAATAAACAACATAACATGTTGTATTCATTAATATTACTTACTAAAATTATATTATTCATTATTTAAAGTAAACATTTCTGACAATTTATAAAAATTCCGACTTATCCAGTATAAAAATCATAAAAATTACTATAATATGTATCCGACTTATAGAAAAGTCCGACATATCCAACCAACTTATCCGACTTATCCGATTAATTTAACATGGAACTAGATACAAATCCAACCAAACACACTATATGTGTCCGACTTATCGATAATTCAGACTTATCCGTAGTCCGACTTACCGAGAGTTGACTGTATATATATATATATATATATATATATATATATATATATATTAATTAATTAATATGTAATGGCATTATAATTAATTAACTTATACCTATAGATTGAAAAGTTGTTTAATAAAGAAAACGATGCACAAATATGGTTATATAATGATAACCTTAACAAAATTAAAATTAGGAATGTTAATGTTAATAGTGTTAACATTTTGAGAATAGTATCAGATGGACCAATTCATATAAATTTAGATTTTTCCAGATTTAAAATTGTATTTAATAATCTTAAGAGATTAGAAATCCGTACTATTAAATTAACAAATTTGAAAATTGACAATATTAAATTGATTTTCATGGGTTTAGTAAATACGGGTTTAACAGATATAAAAAATTCATATTTCAACGGTTTAACTAATTTAGATGAGTTAACGATACAATCTAATAATATAAATAATATAAAAAATAACACATTTTCAGAACTTATTTCTTTAAAATTTTTAGAACTAGATCACAATAATATTAAATATATAGATTCTAGTGCATTCGCAGGACTAGTTAATTTACATTCTCTATCACTATATAATAATTCTCTAGTAGAATTGAAGAATGGTATATTTAATCACAAAAACAAAATGTACTGGGAAATACTTATAAATGGAAATAATTTAAAAATTATAAAAAGTGGTTTATTCGTTTCTTGTGATCATTATACTATAGATATATCGAATAATAAAATTACAACTATTGAAAATAATGTTTTTAATACAAAAAAACTTAGAGTCTTAAAATTACACGACAATTTATTATCTA
Organism: Osedax fenrisi; assembly: GCA_964019155.1. NCBI lineage: Eukaryota > Metazoa > Annelida > Polychaeta > Sabellida > Siboglinidae > Osedax > Osedax fenrisi. Next base: position 2,098,846 of record OZ025245.1, read on the forward strand.
CTATAGCCGAGGAAGTTTTTGGAAATTTCAATCTTGAACTACAAATATTTACAATATACAATAATAACATAAATTGTGATTGTAAGCTATTAAATTGGGTTTTTAACCATACAATAATAGTTAGCTTCTTGAATAGTTCTACAAATAAATATATTAAATGTTATCAATTAGAAATACATTTATTTGAATTTAAGAAAATAAATGATTGTAAAAATAATCAAGGTAAATATATATATATATATATATATATATATATATATATATATATTATATAATTATATTACGCAATATATAAGACCCTGCTAATATGCATTTTGTGCTTTAAATTGTGGGGAAATGTATACTTTAGTAATATATACTAAATAGAATTATTACAAAAAAAAGTAATTAGAATTATTAATAAAGATATATTTTTAATCAGAAATATAACTTTTATTTTACCTAGGACACATCCTTATTTATTAATTATAATATATTAAAGTTACGAGATCTTATTAATAAGAATATCATGTTTATGCATAATATATTTCTAGGTAATTGTCCAAAAACTATGAATAACATTAAATATAATAAATATAAAAATTAAACTTTTAATTACACTATACCATATATAAAACATACACGATATCATAATTCAATAATATTTTCTAGTACAAAAAAAATGGAATGAAAAATCCATGTAGGGGAGAGTGCTCTAATATCGACATGCACGTAATATCGACACTCTAGAGATCTCCTAGAATATAATTCCAATCAAAAAATAATTAATGTATGAAATGTTAATCAATATAATTATAATTCATATAAGTATAATTTTTTTTTTAATATTTATATTTTTTTAATTATAAACAAAAAACTGACTTTTTTCGTTACAACTCTAAATATATGAAATTTTTAAGTACAATATCGATTCTCAATCGAAAATCTGAAAATTTATATATTTTAAATATTTTAAATATATCGTATAGATCTAATTATAATTTACAATGTGCCGAAAAGATTTCCTATTTTTCATAGTTTGTTATAAAGTTATTAACGTTTACCTAAGCAACATACATTTTCATAATACCGACACCCTAATTGCACGTAATATCGACACCATTTATCCAATCAGCGTTATTTTTTTATAATTTATGTGCGTTATGATAATATTCATAAATTAATAGACATATCTAATAATATACACATATACTTGGAATTGTTTCTACTTGGAATTAAATAGTATTTCAGAAACTATATAAAACTTCCATGTACGTACAATATTTATATTATAATTAAGTAATTTTAAACTTACTATTTATAATATAATATAAATTATTAAATATTTCGAAAATTAATTATAGGAAAACAACGTATGAATTACGTGTGTTAACTAAATGTAACGTGTATTTAATTATGATTGGATAGTGGATATTAAATAATATATGGTATATCTAAATATAGATATATTTAGGATGTCGATATTATGTGCAAATGTGTCGTTATTCGAGACAGTGCACGTAATATCGACACCCCTGTTATCTCAGAGTTAAACAATCTAAATTAAATGTTAAAATAGCTATTATATGTATATACCTAGTTAATATTTATAAATAAAATTTGTAAATATTTAATTGAGAAATAATACAGTTATGGTGATTTATTGTTAGGGTGTCGGTATTCGAATACTCTCCCATATGCCTTTAAAATAATAGTTTTGAAAGGTAAGTTTTAAATGGTAACCTCTTAAAACCGTATTCATAGATATTATTTATATACATTTTTTAATAGATTTATTATTATTCTTCTTCTTTTTATTTATTTATTATTTTTATTATATTTTTAGTTTACACATTGTTTATTTGTTTATAGAAAGTATTTTCCCATACAGTATTAACTTTTTTTTTAAATCACTAATTTTAATTTTATTATATATTCTTCATGTTTTATTTAATTATTTTCTATATAATGTATAGTTCTTTTCAGTATTACAATTTATAAATATATATATATAATCGTTAATTCAATTATTCATTTAAAAAAAATAATAATTAAAAAAAAAATTAAATTAAATAAAAAATTATTATTTAACAATTTATATATATTTATCTCATATTTCTCTTTTTAGAGTAATTTTAATTTTTTTTAAATTCTCAATTATATGTATATTTATTATTTATTTATGAGCATCTATAGATGCTCAAATTATATAGTCTAGATTATATACTATCCAAAATATGATTATTAGGGAAATTCTAGTAAAAACATCAATTTAAAACTTTAAATATTAACGTTTATTAATTTCCCCATTATTACATGCTTGTTGGAGAGGAATGGTAAATCTTATTTATTTTTATATATATATATATATATATATAATGTAAATTAATTAAATATGTAATATATAATATATATATATTTTAATATTTTAGTAAAACAACAAATAAAACCATACACCATAACACAGAAATACAACATATTCTGTTATAACGACATCGTGAATTGTATGCGTAAATAATTTAATTATTTTATTTAAATATTTATTTTATTTTAATATGATAAATTGATATACAAATATATTTTGAAATCATCACAAAGCTATCGCAAGTACGACGCATAAGACTATTGAAACAACAGAACCTATTCATATCACCAGTAAACCATCTAGTATTAGCACTGGCCTACTTACGACACCGCAAAGTAAATATAACGATACGGTCGAATCGGGTAAGAACTTCATATTTTACTATACTTAATAGATTATATATATATATATATATATATATATATATATATATTAATATATTGTTATATATATACATATATATGTTATTCATGTGTTAGAATTCAAAGCGTAAAGACGTGTGTTTGAACGCACTCATCCGTGAATAAAATCAGATAAGTCGATATTTTATACATTAATAATATTAAATATCAAATAGTATTCTTACTATATGTATTCCTAATAATATAACTATCTTGTAATATTATTTATACATAATTAATATAGGTAATAGGTAATAACCTATAGGTAATAAGTTATTACTAATTTATTTACTAGTAACTAATAATTAGTTATATATATATATATATAAAATGAGTGTTTATATATATACATGTGTATACCTTGGTAGAATATTTATATATGTATATTATTTCGTATAGTATAAAATTTAACATATATGTTTTACGTATAACATTATGTATACATAATGACAAATATAATGACTAACTTAGAATTATCAGAGTCAATTAACAATTATATTAAGGAATTATTTGATAATGACATATATGTAATACATATATATAATAATTAATGAATTAAAAAAAAATAATCTCGAATACAAAATTTCAAATTGTACTATACTATTAATATAAAGAATATATCCTGATATATAACGTTATAACGTTAAAACATATGCTGATATTGTAAATACTGAATTAGAAAATAACATTACAAATATAATTAATGATACAATATCAAATAATTCAAAAATCAATGAATGAAATAAATTCTCGTAGTAAAACAATTATATTACATAATCTAAAAGAAATAATTCATGATGATAAAAAAACTAAATATGATAAAAAATTTAAAACAGTATCTAATATACTTAAAATAATTTCGTCTATTAAAATTATAAAAATGCATAGCATTGGAAAAATAGATATTGATATAACAGCACATGCATATATGCATATCAAATCAGACCTTTACAAATAATACAGAAAACGGAAAATCAAAAAAAATCAAAATTTTAGATAATGCTTTTAAATTAAAAAATACAATTTATAATAAAATAGGAATATCACATGAATTTGATAACATAAATTAAATACACAAAAGAAACTATTTTTAGAAGCTAAAGATAAATCATCTGATACAATTGTATATAAAGTTAAATTTATTAACAATAATTTAAAAATGATAAAATTTAATATAATTAGTGTAACTAATAATGATTTGCCATAATTATAATATTAAAGATTATAATAGAATTATATATAATTTGAATACAGATATATCAGTCATTATATTTAATATAAGGAGTTTTAATAAAAATATTAATAACTTTTTTATATCACTTGATAATTTATATAATAAACCAGATATAATAATTCTTACTGAAACTTAGTTTATAAATACTGATGACTAATCGATATATTTAATGATTATAATATATTTTTAAATAATCGTACACTAGTGTTAGCTAACAATTAAAAAAAGAGATGGGGCGTTGCTATACTTGCAAATAAATCTTTAGTTGTATGTGTAATAGGCGAATTAACTATTTATATTATAGATGATATTGAAATATTATCAATACAAATAAAAAATACAACTAAATATATACAAATAATCTCAGCAATTTATAGATCTCCTAATAATAATATCGATTTTTGTAATGATTTATTTTATAATATATATTACACATTTTTAAATAATGAAATATATATATATATGTGGTGATTTTAATATAGATTTATCAAAATGTTCATTCATTTCTAATAATTTTAAATATATACTCACACAATTAGGATTAACAGCCATGATAACAATACCGACTCATTATTCCAACTCAACAATTGATAATATAATTTCTAAGTTATCATATAACAAATAATGGAACCATTGATATGATATTACAGACTATTGTATTTTATTTTTTATATTTACATCATTTTATCGGGTTAAAAAATATGATAATAAAGTGATGTATATTAGAAATTTTAATCAACAAAATATTGAATATTTAAAAAATGATTTTATAAACTGGAAAATTGTATTATCGGAAATGACAGATCCTTCTATATGTTAACATATTATAATTATAATAATGTTATTAATATTTTAAATAATATGGTCAAAATAAAATATATTTTAATTAAAAAATAGCTAAAATAAACTACTATGAGCAACTATTTTCACATAATAAACAAAAAGACAATTGGAAAATAATTAATAAATTAATAAACATAAAAGAAAATGAGTATCCATCTATATTTATTTATAAGGATATTGAAATATATGATGAAATAGATCAATTCAATTGCTTTAATAAGTATTTTTCAACAATAGGAAAAACTATAAATAATTCTATTAAAATGTCATCAGAAAAAAATGGTTTTAAACAATTTAAAAAAAAATTATTCAAAATTTTTTATTTTTTACCAATAACAAATACTGAAATTATTAATGTAGCAGATAGTATGAAGTCAAAAAACTCAAAATAATAACAAATTATATACCTATTTCTTTACTACCACAAATAAGTAAAATATTCGAAAAAATCATATATATATATATATATAGGGGAAAGTATACTTTATAAGTTATAACCTAATACGGACACTTTACAATACATTTTCTTAACATTTTATGACTCATTATTTGTATTCAAAAATTACAATATATTAATATTATATGATTATAGGTATTATTGTGATTTTAAAATGTTATTTAATCTTTTAATTCCATAGATAACGGAGGTGTCCGTATTCGGTACCCATGTCCGAATACGGATACCCTGTGTTATAATACGGATACCCTATATATCACTAGATAAACTATATATTATTGATGAATCAATCAGAAAAATCACAATGACATTATTTATAATTAATTGTATGAATAATTTATTTATTTTTATTATTTTTTAAGGGCATTAATTAATAAAAAAATTTAAGTATCTAAATAATAATACAAATTAGATTTAGCTTTATTGGTGGTATTAATATTATAACGCACGTGATTTTTATGAAAATCAAAATAGTTCATAAGCTGCATGCTGATTGGTTATAGGGTGTCCGTATTAAGATATCTTTAAATAATATTTGATAACAAATATAGAAATTATATATATATAATTTTAGATGATTTATTTTTTAATAATATAGTGTTATATTTTATATCGATCCATTTGTATATTCTTAAGAAGGTTTTAAGTTGAAATTTGTTTTCATAAATTTAAAAACGTAATAAAAAAATCAGTTTATTTGATATACTTGCAATATTTTGAATAATTAAAAAATAAAAAATACTTTTTTAGACTATATATATATTTATGAATATTTTATTCAATTAACATTTTTTTGTTGGATTTATGGTTTCTGAGATACCGAGAGTGTCCGTATTCGGGAACTGTCCATATTCGGTTATTTTCCCCTAAAAGACTATAAAATATTATACATCAAAATAATATAATTAATAATAATCAATATGGCTTTACACCAAACTCCAATACAACTTTTTCATTAAATATACAACATTTTATTTTTTAAATACTACTAATAATACAAAATACGAAATTACATTTCAGTGAACGTGAGAAATAAAGTTAGAAATATGAATGCGCGTGTGAATTGTGAATTAGTAGTATTATATAATATATCACTAATTAGCATTATATGATATATGACCTAGTTTTACATTGTGCACACTGCACCCAAACATAGTTATTATTACACAGTAAACATGTGTAGTTCGTGGATAAAGAAACACTAAATATACAGACACACATGTGTATACATATATATATGTGTGTGTGTGCGCACATATATACATTCACGTACAGTATGAGTCGCACGCACACATACACACACATACATATACATGTGTATGTATATATTTTATTTATATATATATATAGTTTATTGACTTCAAAAACACATGGTGATTATGGGCGTCGTTAGATAATAAAAAACAAAAATAAATAGAAAACGAATAATAAAATAGAACGAATTACAATGATTTAAAATGTACATACAGTTTACGTTTAAACATAATGAAAGTGATGTTACACAACGAATATCATAAGGAAGTGTATTCCAGCTTTTCGGAGCAATAACCGAGAAAGCTGATTCAGAGTATGCCAACGATGTAGATCGTTGCACCAACTTCATGATGTGGCACATCCGACTAGATCTGTTCGAACTCTGAATAGTAATGGAGTGAGCTAAATATTCAGTAAATCCACAGTGTATAGCCTTGTGTGTGTTTGTATGTGTGTGTTTGAGTGTATATGTATGTATATGTGTGTGTATGTATGTATATATATATATATATATATATATTGTTTCTTTGTCCCCGAATTACACATGTATAACTATTTAATACTGTAACAATGTAACTCTGTGCAGTGTGAACAATGTAAAAATAGGTTATATATCATATAATGCTAATTATTAATATATTATATAATACTACTAATTCACAATAACACGGGCATTCATATTTCCCACTTTAGTTCTCACGTTCACTAAATTTAATTTCTGAGACGCGCGCGCCGCCAGCCACATATTTTTTAGTTTTTTATTTTGTTGTTGCTACTCCTCATACAATCCATAAAAAATTATCAACAATATTTTTAGATCTTAAGGGAAACACTTCTAAAGGAAACAATTATAAATATCATTTATACTCATAAATATGGTGAATTTAAGTATAATCTTTTCATGAAATGATAGATAAATAATTATATATCTTGTTTTCAATATGATATTTTTTTTAATTTTTTTTTTAAATACAATTTTGAACGTAGTGCTCCCCCTTAAAGCTTTTGATGTCGTAGATCATAATATATTAATTTTAAATTAGAATCGTATGGATTCAGAGGTAAAATGAAAGGATTTGTAAAAGTTATTTATATAAAATATATATTGTTACACGAATAAATAATTCATTATCATTTAAATATTGTATAGAATATGGAGTACCCCAAGGATCATTTCGTGGGCCTCTTTTTTATAATATGTATTAATGTATTAGTAACTATTTTAAAAGATGCAGTCAATATTAATCTAAACTTATATGCAGATGATATATCACGTAGGATACCTACAATATATGGAGACAATAATGAATTATTAACTATACCTATATAACCTATACCTATAATTGTATATCGATAAATTAGTATATTGGTTCAATATCAATAAACTGAAACTGAATATTGAAAAAACAAAATGTTAACTTTTATGAATTCTATAGAATATTAAAATATATAAATTGGAAATACTAAAATTGAAATTGTAGGTAGCTAAACATTTCTAGGATTAATTTTAGATTATTTTCATTTAACTTTTAAAAAACATATAGATTACCTAGCAAAACAATTATCATCTATAATATATTTTATGAAAAAAGTTTCGTTTTTAAGTACTGAAAATATGATTTTATTTATAAAATATAATTTATATAATTATATAACTCTTTTTTTATCAAATATTTCGTATACGTATATGGCATAGAAATATGGGAAAATACCTATAAATCAAGTATAAATATTATTATGTTATTGCAAAAAAAAATTATCAGAATTATTAACAAAAAAATCTTAAATTTAAATCACTTACTTTTAATAATATTATCAAATACGTCTGAATTATGTATTAGTAATAGTATTCTAAAATTAAATAATATGGTGATGTTTAGAAATATTATATTAATTTATAAATTGCTAAATGTTAATGAATAGTTTACATAATAAACGTAATGATAGGGGAAAGTAACCGAATACGGACAGTGCCCGAATACGGACACTCTCGGTATCTCAGAAACCATAAATCCTACAAAAAAATGTTTAATGAATAAAATATTCATAATTATAAAAATAGTCTAAAAAAGTATTTTTTATTTTTGAATTATACAAAATATTGTTAATATATCAAATAAACTGATTTTTTTATTACGTTTTTAAATTTATGAAAACAAATTTCAACTTTTTAAGTTCGATATAAAATCGATATAAAATCGATATAAAATATAACACACTATTATTATAAAATAAAGCATTCTAACAATTGTATTTTTAATTTCTATATTTGTTATCAAATATTCATTAAGTTATAAGCATATATCTATAGGTCATATACGTCCCTAATACGGACACTCTAAATGTCTTAATACGGACTATAACCAATCAGCGCGCAGCCTATGAATAATTCTGATTTTCATAAAAATCGCGTGCTTTATAATATTAATACCACCAATAAAGCTAATTCTAAAAAAATTATTATTTAGATACTTAAATTTTATTATTATTAACAAAATAATAAAAATAAATAAATTATTAACTAATTAAATTACAATATATTTTTTATAAAATTAATTATAAATAACGTTATTGTAATTTATCTGATTGATTCATCAATAATATATAGTTTATCTAGTGTTATATAGGGTATCCGTATTATAACAAAGAGTGTCCGTATTTGGACATGGGTACCGAATACGGACACCCCCGTTATCTATGGAATTAAAAGATTAAATAAAATTTTAAAATTACAATAATATCTATAATCATAAAATATTAATATATTGTAATTTTTGAATAAAAATAATGAGTCATAAAAAGTTAAGACCATTTATTGTTAAAGTGTCCGTATTAGGTTACTTTCCCCAGATTCATTTTACCATTAATGAAAACTACAAAATACCAAAATACAGTATTCTTTAAAGGGATAAAGTATTATAATGATATAATATTTGGTAATATTCTTTAAAAAAATAAAATAAAAAATATAAATCAATTTAAAAAAAAGTTTTTAAATCGTTTTTCATTAACCAATATAAAATATAATACTGATATATATTTTTGCAGTGATATGTTTAATACTATTAAACATATATTATTTTTTCTAATATTATATTGTAAATTAAACAAATATTTTATATTATAAAACTTTATTAACAAATCAGTATTAAGTATTAAATAGGTATTTCTAATGATAAATTTTACATTTTTATATATTTTACATTTTTATATATTTTACATTATTATATATTTTACATTATATAACAGTATTACAAATTAGAAGTTTTAAAAATATAAAAAAACAGTAGGTTACATTAAATGTTTACAAATTTAAAAAAATTACTATTTAAAAAAACTATTTTATATTTATTTTATAAATTTTACGTTTTATATTTATATTTAAACTTACATAACTAATAAAAAAAAATAAACAGTATTAAAAATTAAAACAATTAAAAACAGTATTAATCTATAGTAACCTACAAATATATATAAATATCAATATTATTAAAATTCACATAAATTATGTGATACAAATATTTGGATTCTTTATAAATATTATATTAAAATTATGAATTATATAGTAATTATACACTGCTAGAAAAAGAGTTTTCCAAGTGTCCCTATATTAGAACTCTTTTCGAGCATTAAGCAAATAGAAAACTCTTTTGCAAAAGAGTATTCAAATTTTTAATAAATATAAAAACTCTTAATAAAAGATATTTCTAGCTATTAATACATATAAAAACTATTTACTAAAATAATATTATTCTAGCTATTAATAAGTTAAGTTGTTGATGTGGGTTTAGATATAAAATAAAATATTAAAATAATGATTAGTCTCTTAGTGTGGTAAATAATATCGTAACATGAAAGTATTAACTCGTATATTACAATATATTATATAATTTCATTTAAGTTAGATTAAAAACTTAAATTCAATAATAATAAAATTGTAATATCGAATACAATATTTAATTCAATTGCTACATATTCAATATCGAGCAATTATTCAACATGCATTGTATTTAGTATTTATTTTTGTATATTGTATTATCAATATAATTATGATTATAATTGTAGTTGGTAATTTAGAAAAATGTATAGAATAATAATTTAAGTTTTTAAAATAAATATTTTATTTATTAAAGCAGTATATTAACTTAAATATTCAATTAAAAAAATAATTAATAATTAATTTTGATAAACAACAATATAATAAATATATTAAAATAAATAAAAGGTATAATATTTTATTTGTTCAATATTAAATAATTAATATAACAGGTAATATTTACCATAATTCTACAGAAAAGAGTATTCTACATTATATAAAAAGAGTATTCTATATTATATAAAAAGAATTTTCTACATCATATAAAAAGAGTATTCTACATTATAAAAAAAGAGTTTTCTAAATTTTAATAAACGCTGGAAAACTCTTTTGGTAATTTTTATATCTGTTATGATATGGAATATTCTTTTGTAGAGTATTTGGCCGTATTAGTAGATAGAAAACTGTTTTTAAATAAAGAGTTTTCTACATTATAAAAAAAGAGTTTTTCTAACAGTGTATGTTATACTTTGTTTTGGATTCTAACATGGGAATCAAATATTTGTTATAGTTTATTCTTTCTTTTATATTTATGTTTATTGTTTATTTTAATATCTATTTTTATGTAATTTTATTGTATTTTATCCGAATGAAGATGATGAAATATGACATTACTACTGTTAGGAGATATCGAATTAAAAAGGCTAATCGTTTTCACTGATTCTCCTTAGACATTGTCTATAAACTGAAATCATTCATTCATTCATTCATATATATAGAAAACTGCCTGTGTGGCTCAGTGGCTAAGGCGTCAGACACATAAGCAGTAGGACACGGGTTCGACCCTCGTCCGGACCATTAATTAATTTTATAAAATGGGTCTTAAAATATTATTTAGAAGTGATCTTATATAATTGTGTATAAATAAATGATCGGCTCTCGTTAAAACCATGGATGCCTTAACATGAGAGCGGCTTCGAAGGGACATTAGAGCCATATGTGGTTATAAGTGAAAACTTCATCTAAGTTCCTGGATGGGATGAAAGGACTCCACCAAATAAAAATAACAATAACAATAACAATTATATATATATATATATTGTTATTATAAGTTGGTTGAATCCACTCAATTATATAAAAATATACACTTACATCTTATATCTATATATCTTATAAACACTTATATCTTATATCTATATATCTTATAAACACTCTAAATATCTAAATGACTATAGTCGAGGTGACGTGTATACACGTTACCTCGAATCTAATCCCAGTAATCAGTCATCCATGGTTATTAATGTGATCACTAGGTATTCAATACCTAAAGGGGGTCACATCCCACTACCAGTATTTCCGGAAATAATGTCCGGAAATGTTTTCTAGAAAGTTATTTTCTAGCAAGTTAACTACAATTGTAGTGGGATGCCCCCTTAATTTACGGCAACTAGCCGGAAATATGGTAACTTTAAAGTGGGTATAACTTGCTCGAAAATCACTTTCAAGAAAACATTTCCGAACATTATTTACGGAAATACTGGTAGTGGGAATACTAGTAGTATACTGGTAGGGTATATCCTTAATAAATATATCCTATAGGATATATTACTATACTAACTAGTATTGTAATTCCTATTATATTGATACGAGAACATTCCGGTCGGTGACGTGGTACAGTATACTGTGTATCTGAAGCAATATAGCCTACATAGCCAGTTATATATATAATTTTGAATTAAGTATATCGATTATAAATATACATTAATATTACTTGATTGAATGTATAACTGATTTTATATATATATATATATATGTTTAATTTAATTTAAGATTTAATTGTATAATTTGAATATATACCATGGTATATATCTTGCAGGATATAATTATTAAAATTTGGATTTAATTTTAATATATATTTCTCTAGTTATTACATTACAATTAATAATAATACACTATAATATTTAATAGTAGATGTGAATACAGACGATATAAATGATAAGCCTGATAATAGGCTGCTTTATGGACTTATTGCATTATTTATTCTTTTAATATTAGGATGTATTGTGTAAGTACATACTCATATATATATATATATATATATATATATATATATATATATATATATATATATATATATTTATTTTAATTAATATATTAAGAGTAATGTATATATTTATGTTAGAAATTATAATAACATAATTAATACATATTAATTCAATGTCATTTATTATAATAGGGTAAATTCTCCTATTACCGACAGCTAAATGATTATTTGTAATAACTTATTAAATATTCTATATATTTATGTTAATATTATTGCAATGAATAATGTGGCTATTTTAAATTTTTGATATAATTATGTTGACAAGAATAAACAGGTGGGACGGTATTGGATACATGTGCCTAATAACGACCTTCTTCTTATATTACCGAACCCCTAAACTAATCGAGGTGTACATAAGTGTATGATAATATCCACCCAAAATAGTAGATATACATAAATATAATTAATTACAACATGCACGAAATTTATTTATTATTAAATGTATGTTTTAATATTAATATTACATTTAAATTTAAACCTAATAGTAATTATATTAAAATAGTGTATATTATTATTTAATATTTATTTATTAATCAGTATGTATTCAATCAACCGGAATCATTAATCCTAAATCTATATAAATGATACACAAACAACTTAATACATATTTTAAAGTAAAATACGGATCTATTTTGATTGGATATAATGAATCACGTGGGGTCGGTATTAGGGTAATATAGGGGGTCGGTAATAGGAAAATCAAATGGGTTGCTAATATTAAGATATATTGGTTAATAGTTATTCAAATTAAATTATTTTTATAATAGTTATACAAATTTTATTGATCTACATATGCACAACATTAAGTTTTCTTTTAATTAATAAAGTATTAACAATGATTTAAAAAAAGTTGTTATTCAAATATTTAAAAAATAAAAACAGAATATTATATTTTATCAAATAACAATTGTAGGATTACATATTTTTTAAGACAAAATACTTTTTCATATTTATCATTAAATTACTAACAGTTCAGGTATATATAATTGTTTAATATCTCTTATAGTTTCTGAGATACGAGAGGGGTTCGGTATTATGATGGGGTCGGTAATCGGAGACTTTCCCCTACGTGTAATGGTATTTAATAATACATTAACATATTATATAATTATGATTAATAATTTATAGGTTAAATATATATAATATATAGGTTGGAGTCAATTTTGAAATAATTATGGCCGTCTGGTTATGTCTCGCGATAGTGATGTAACATTATATGTGAATATATTGACATTGAACTCCATATAACGTTATATCACTATAGAGAGTCATGACCAGACTATCATAATTATTTCAAAATTCAATCCAACCTATTATATATATACAACCTATATATGTATATACAAATGGACCTGTCAAGAAGTCATATACTTATACATATTATAAATAAATGTGAGGGGCCCGGACAATACAATACAAATTGTAAAAAAAAATGCTTGTGTTTTGATATATAAATGTTATCAAATGTTAACTATAAATATATATTATATTGTACATTATTCCGATTTTGATTTTATATAAATTATTCGTTACAAATTGAATACATATATTTTCTACATAATTTCTATTTCAAAATATATATTTGTTATTAATTTATAAATATATCATTTATATTTAATTTATACTTCATTTATATAATTTGAACGGAATAATGCATCTTATTTTTGTATTATTGTTATATTAATTTTATAGAAAATTCTACTTTTTTTAAATATACTATTTTATATCAAAGCATAAACAAATTATACTTACTTAATAATAATTTTAATTTATAAATAATTCTTAATATAATGGTTATTTATAATTAAGTTATTAATAATAATTATTAATACATGATTTCATTAATTATAATTAAATATTCAAAAAAAATTTCAGGATGCGATATTTCATATTCAATTATTTATGGCAAACGAAAACAACCCAAGTAACATCAACGGGTATTTCAACTACTATGTCTCTAGTTGATACTTTTGGTTTTTACATAGGAAATAAATGTATTATATTATAAACCGTATATTATATTTAAATAATGATATATATATATATATATATATATATTCGTATTATAAAATTCATTACATTTTACAATAAAAGTAATTGTAATATTAACAGTAGTTTAGACAGTTTATTAAAATGAATAACTATTCATTAATAATCACGCTAACTTCGTTTGTATCAAATATCAATATATTATATTACTATATATATATTAGTTATTTTGTAGATAATCCATGTTTAACTTATTTCGGATGTACTATTAGGTATACATATATGGATATAAAATGACTACCTTTATTTAGTAATTAAAAATATTGTTTTCTATGATTTTAATATAAAATATTTATTTATCTATTTATTATATTTATCAATACAATACTATAAATACATTATATAACTATGTAAGGGAAAGATGGGTAATGTGGCCATGAGGGTAATGTGGCCACCTTAATCATTTCAATTAGATATGCTAAACTGAAAAACTGATTCGGCAGTCCTCTTGCATATCATAAGATGTATCTATATTGAACAACTTATCGTATTAGATCTAATATTTATAAAGTTATACAACATTATCTATAAGTGGCCACATTACCCATCTTTCCCATATACTTTTGAGTTAATACTTCCACATACACATTGTCATGTCTATGTATTTTCCTAGATATCGGCTGCTCAACCTATAATAATACTGCTTACTCTTTACTCTAGAGTTTCAATTGTATTGCATATTTATAAAGTACTTCTCGGTTATTTTATTTATATAATATTCTATTTGTGCATAACACTATCGCATTCTATTATCCTAGAAGGTGTTTTCGTATATCAGAAGTAAGCCTATAGGATCGCGGTATTATAATATATGTAACTTCTATCCAAGTTGTACTATTTATAAATAAAGTATACCTATATTATTTTCACACACGTGTATACACTTATATTATTTTAAATATAGTTACAGATTCGACCACAAATAAAGATAACGAAACAAATGGTAAGCTACATTATATTATTATCACATTAATTTTATTTTGGCAATGGTTAAAAAATGCATATAGGATAAATCATTTTTCAATTATATAAACGTATAGGTATAAATATTATATATATGAATACTATCTGATGGAGAACTCAATGTACTCGAGTTCAGACAACATTGAATTAGACCAACGAGTTAAATACAACAGTATACTGTATACCTATATATAGGGGTAGTATACTATATATACCCCTATAGGGGGTGATTCAAATATATAAGGACATATTAAATACTTCCTAAGATAATATCAAATATGTTGCGAAGCAAAGATATCAGACACTCCCTATCCACGCAACATGAAGAGTATTAATACATCCCGCTAGAAGCAGTATCAAATAGATGTAGGTTTGCCGCGATTTGTATACTACAATATTTTCATTTCTCTATTAAATTACATGCAATATAAATTAGATTTTACTCGCCACATAGATATTTATATCATTTAAAACCAACATATCCATTTGCGTTTGTTATATATTAGTAATGAACACTTAATTTTCATAATACAAATAATAATTTAAAGCATATTATTTTTCATTTTAAAAGTGCAGAGTTTGATACGAATTTATATTACAAGGCACTTAGTTCCGAAAATTTACACGGAATAGGTTGCGCTGTTGGTTTTTATATAAAACATATAACCAAGGACATCATGTCCTTAATATAATTACACGATGTATTTCTCTTAAAGGAATGTATATTACATAAATACGTATACTTATAAATCTAAATACCATGTATACAATATAGTGAACTAGTACAATAGGGTATTCATTGTTAAATTAATTATATTATTATTTGACAAATATTTATTTTATATCTATAGATATAGTTTAGTATATATTCTATAATATTTACGAAATCTATTGAGTAAAAAACATTTAAAAATAAAATAGTTGACATGAGTAACAACAAATTATTTAAAAAAAAGTAAACATATTAAATATATTGGTAAAATATCACTGTTAAATTATATATATATATGCGTGTGTATGTGTGTTTTCATTTTAAATATATTATTATTATAATATAAACCTTTAATATACATACATAAACATTAATATCACATTATCTAAATAACGAAATATCACTAGTTTAACCCCTAGTTTAACCTTAAATTTTTTTTAATATAATATTTGCAGTATGGCAAGCTCTATTTTTCAGATAACAAATTTAAAAAAAAACTAATCAAATAAAAAATATTCAACTATTTATCAAAAAATCAAAAAATCAGTAATTTTTCATATAAAAAACTTAACTTCAAGCTATGATATCTACGAAAATAATTGAAATATGTAGATAATTTTGATAGTAGGTATTGTAATAATTCCTATTTTGTAATAATAAATTAAAAAAAAGTAATCAATATACGTTTTAAACGTAAATAATTATTGATGTTTATTTTAATTATATATGCACTTTAAGATGGATATAATATTAATTCTATTTACAACAAAGTATTGTTTTGTGGATAGGTTTTATCCAATTAGAATCGTTTATTTTATTTTAAAGTAGATATCTATTTTAGACAATATGGGGAAATACTTGTTATATTTTATATATTAGTACCGGTGTTGATCGTTTGAGATTAGTATCTTCGTTATTGTTAAACTTTCAACCTTCTTCTTTAGAATTTCTATTTCATTACTATTAACTTTACCTGTCTTTCTAGTCTTTCTATTCTATATTTATCTGATACTGTTATTGATAATCCCATTTTGTATATATGTATATCTTCATCGTCATCTTCCTCTTCTGTCATTACTTCTTTTTTCTATATTCTCCCAATTTATCTTGCTTCTAGAAAACTCATTTTTTGTTTGTTTTCGATTTCTCTGTTGATATTCCATCTCAGCTTTTCACATATCATCCCTTCTATAAAACAATCTCTCACTATCGTATCATTTCTTTTCTTCATTTTTGCCAGTACGTATGCATACCTACCAATATCTTCTCTGTTGGACTGTATTCTATTCATCAGTATTCTCGTAATCTGATGGTCTGTCTCTATTTTCATAAAAAAAGTCTCTAAAGATTGTAATGATTTATCTACATTAGTTCTAACTGTATCTGACTGTATTTTCATGTCTTCATATGCCATATCCTGTAGGTTTTGACGTATGAATCTTGTCTTTGTTCATCTTTAATCTCTTCTATAAAATCTCTGGCCTTTTCTACCCCTTCTTCAACATCATTTCCTGTAAACATTCTCAGTTTTAGTTCGGTTCTATATTCACCCATTTCTCTTTTATATTTATTTTCTGTTATTATTGATTCTTTCGTAAGATTAATGTTGTCTACTGGTCTAATTTACTTGTTATTCATGTATAGCGAACTATAACAATTCGTATAATAACGTGTATATTCTACGTATATTCTACGTATATCCTACTATTTTCTGTATTACTAACACGAGTAATTTGTAAAGACATTTTGCATATAATGTATAGACTAAAATATATTCTATAGTTATCTATTAAAGTTATCTATTGTTATCTATTAAATATATCGAGATATATCTATAGTGACACAATATTTATTATAAATAGTATCTTACGTGCGTATAATGTATCGTATATAGTATACTATATATATATATATTAATGATAATACACATATAGTAATAACACGCTGCTATGAGTTTGTATGGTATACTTATTATAATGCAATTATATAAGTTTGTATAATGTGTATATACGCGAGCAAATCACAACAATATATTATTGTGATTTGCCTGCGTATTAGCACTTACCTCCTTATATTCAACTGATATCCCACTTCTGACACCAATGTATAGGATTCGGGTGTATGTATAGTTATGTATGTATAGTTATATTAGTTATATATATATATATATATATATATATATAAGTTATCACTAACGTATTACGATTAACTGATGGCTTCTCGGAGGCGTTAGTCATTGATAACGCAGTCATGCATATCACTCATCGATGTAAATAAAAGTTTTATTTACATCGATGATATCACTGAATTATACCAAGTGATACATATCACTACATATATATTAATTATTATGCTAATTAATATTATACTAATTAATATTATACTAATTACTATTATACTAATTAATATATACTAATTAATATTATACTAATTATAATTATAATATAATACTAATTATAATAATATACGATTATACTAATTAATATCATACTAATTAAAATTATACTAATATCTATTATATTTATTACTATTATACTAATTAATATTATACTAATTAATAATATACTAATTACTATTATACTAATTAGTAATTAGTAATTACTTATACTAATTAATATTATACTAATATATACCTATTAATATTATACTAAATAATATTATACTAATTAATATTATACTAATTACTATAATAATAATTACTATTATACTAATTAATATATACTAATTAATATTATACTAATTATAATAATATACGATTATACTAATTAATATCATACTAATTAAAATTATACTAATATCTATTATACTAATTACTATTATACTAATTAATATTATACTAATTAATATCATACTGATTAAAACTATAATAATTACTATTACACTAATTAATATTATACTAATTAATATTATAATAATTAATATTATACTGATTAATATATACAAATTAATATTATATTAATTAGTATTTTAGTATTTAATATTTTACTAAATACTATTTTACTAATTAATATTTTACTAATTAATATTATACTAATTTACATTATAATTGAATCAACGAATATCTTCTGTTTATTTATGCTATAGCATAAATAAATAAATAATATATAGGGGAAAGTCTCCGATTACCGACCCCCTCCTAATACCTAATCCTATAGGATAAAATATATACAATTGTTATTTGATAAAATGTAATATTCTGTTTTTACTTTTTAAATATTTTAATAATAACTTTTTTTAAATCATTGTAAATAAAAACATATTAATTTAAAAAAACTTAATACTGTGTATAATATTGTAGATCAATAAAATTATCAATAAAATAATTTAATTTGAATAACTATTAACCAATATATATTAATTATAGCAACCCATATGATTTTCCTATTACCGACCCTCTAAATTACCCTAATACCGACCCCAGGTTATTTATAATATCTAATCAAAACATATCCCTATTTTACTTTAAAATATGTATTAAGTTGTTTGTGTATCATTGATATAGATTTATGATTCATGATTCCAGTTGATTATATAGTGATTAATAAATAAATACTAAATAATAATATACACTATTTTAATATAATTATTATAAAGTTTCAATCTAAATTTAATATTACTCAATTAAAACATAAATTCAATAAAAAATAAATTGCCTGCATGTTATAATTAATTATATTTATGTATATCTACTATTTTTATTGGATATTATAACACTACAATTATGTATATCACGATTATGTTAGGGGGTCGGTAATAGGAGAAGGGGTCGATATTAGGCACTTGTACCGATTACCGACCCCCTTGTTTATTCTTGTATTCTCCTAAATATAATTATATCAACAATTTAAAAAAGCCACATCATTAAATGTCATAATATTACCCTAATTACAAAATTTCAAATAAATATATTTAATATTGAATACATTATTAGAAACAATCATTTAGGGGTCGGTAATCGGAGACTTTCCCCTACATTTGATAGTAACTATAGTTAACTATAGAGTAATATATTTGTCATTTTAACTGTGCAATAAAACTGTGTGATATATATGACGACCATCGACCGCTCGAAATCAAATTCTACTTTTGTGGAACATGCCCATATATTTACTATAATAGTATATGCATTAAGAATAAGTCTTTTTCATTTTAATTTTAAATTTAAATTGAAACAATAACAAATTCGATTAGTTGATTAATAGCCTATAGGATATAATGATATTTCATACGCGATTTCGAACAATACTATATATAGAGTCAGATAATCTTGCAGTGGGATAGACACATAGCTAGAGAGCAATTACAATCTCTAGATCTATGTGGATAGAATAGCAGCAGCATTCTGAAGCAATATAATATTCCCGGAAAGATGTAGTGAGACAACTCTTAATAAATAAAGTTGATTTTATTACACACATAATTATTGATTATAATTGTTCTATATCTGATATTACTGAGACTTATCCATAGATGTATAGTTTACATTGTAAACTATAAATCTATGGACTTATCTAACTAATGATAATTATTGATTATTTAAATAAGTGATAAAATAAATTCAAATAATGTTTCATATACATTTATTATATACATACATCATATATGAATACCTATTGTATATATATATATGTTATCTATGTTAACGCATAGCTTATTACACCATATTTTGCATTCGTTACACTGAATAGTACAACAATGCATATCACATGGTTGTGTTCATTAGATCGGGTTTTCTGTATACATATTACATTATTATACTAATTATATGTAGGTATATTTAATTATAATATGAATTTATATAATATATAATTTATTGATAATATTAATAATTTTCACATTTAATTTAAATATCAATTATGTATACAAATTAATTTCATATCACAATGATATACACAAATATGTAATACCAATTATTAATTATAAATATATATATATATATATATATTAATACTACCTATTTGATAGCTCAGAAATCCAATGACTTATATTCTACATTATGGGGATGGTTCTAATAATTAAAGACATATTAATTAGGTATATATATATATAGTAATATTATTACCATTTTGTAGATAATGCAAAATATAATCATATGGTAGCCATTTTTTAAAAGTTATAACTTTAACAATATACATGAAGATGAAAATGTACATATTAATTAATTATGATATACTATTTGAATATAATTAATTATTTTTTCAAAATTATGACTAATAAAAATAATGCCTACCAAATATATATTATGTATACTTTATTATTTTGTAAATATCATTAATATTTAGTTTTTATGGACATTTTGCATAAAGCATTCGCTCTTAACTTTACTATTTTCTGAGACATGTTCTATATTTAATGATAAACATAAATTACGCTCATGTGAAATTTTGTTTAACATATAATTAAATAAATAAATCAATAATTTATTAAAAATATAAATTTATTATGAATGTAAAATTGTATTTTGTATGTAATATATATGATCCATAAATAATATAACATCGAAATGTATAAACACCCTATAAACATATACCTATAATACTATAGATGTCATTTAAAAACTGATTCAATTGTATGTCTACCAAATACCTAGTTATATTTATTGATCCAATATATAGAGTATTAATTCAATAATTATTTATACTCACTTATTCTCTAGACTTTAATATTATTAACAAATAATATACAAATTTAGTTCATATATATTAATGATATAATTTTATTATAAGTCAAATTTATACCAAATTTATAAATTGCTCTAACTATTTGGTGGATACGAAATTGTCCTCTAATTAATCATTTCTACCATATGGTTAATACAATGCTAGAAATGTATCTACCAAATCTGATATAGTTATATATAAAAAAATAAAATGTATTGGAATATTAGTCATTTTAATTAAAAATCGTATATATTTTAGTAAATATATGATAACATTGATTATATAAGATAAATGTGCACATTTAAGTCAGATAAGTCATGACTATACCTCACATTTAAAATTATATATATGGTAATATATACATTTAATAATATAAATGCAGTATACATTAATTTTACTACATTATTTATATGAAGTAACCCATTTATATTCAAAGTATTAACATTATATATAAATATATATATATATATATATAAATATATAAAACATTATTTTTACAGTAATAAGAAAGGAAACAATGTGATATACAAAAATGTTGAATATAAACAAAATAAAATATTCTAAACGATTTATATATTTTCAAATTCGGTACATAAATATATAATTTAGTATTTAATAATACATATATAGAGGTAAACGATGCTACACAATTATTGATTTTTATAATATTTTAACATACATATATATATAAAATTATATAATAAAATATCCGTCTGGCATTACACGGATTTTATATATATATATATATATATATATATATATATATATATATATGTGTATGTATCTATATAGAAATATAAATGGGAAGGGATTACCTGATTATTTATATTTATATTATTATATTATTGTTATTTTTTATTTTGTGGAGTCCTTTCATCCAGGAAATTAGATGAAGTTTTCACTTATAACCATATATAGCTCTAATTTACCTTCGAATCCGCTCTCATATTAAGGCATCCGTAGTTTTAACGAGAGCCGATCATTTATTTATACACAATTATATAAGATCACTTATAAATAATATTGTAAGACCCATTTTATAAAATTAATCAATGGTCAGGACGAGGCTCGAACAAATGTCCTAATGCTTGTGTGTCTGAAACTTAGCCAACTTAGCTACTCCGGCAGTATATATATATATATGTATTATATATTTGTATAGACTAACAAAACACGTAGTGATAATGGGCGTCAATAGATAATTAAAAATATATAAATCTAAAATAAATAGAAAACTAATAACAAATAGAAAGAATTACAATGATTTGAAATGGATATCTTTTTTGCATTTATAAAATGAAAGTGGTGTAATACATATGATATCATATGGAGATAAGTAGACTTAGGATAAATAACCGATAAAGATGATTTAGAATATATCTAAGATATTGAGCGTTGCACTAATTTCACGATATGACACTTCCGATTTTATCTGCTCCGAACTATAAATAATAATTTATTCAACTAGATATTCATGAAATTCAAGATTATGTCACAAGTATATATATAAACTTATTTACCAAGCCGAGTGATCGCATTAAAGCTTGTATAGAAAATATGTAGGCATGGTTTAGTTTATATAGGTATATTAGTATGTATATTAGTATGTATACACATATAGCAAGGCTTTGATCAGGCTCGACTACATCAGGTTCAAAGTTAGCTTACATAATAGTGAATATAAATATATAAGTCTACTGAATACTAACGAGAAAATTAAACATTTAGTCATGGCATAGATATGTTTATAATGATATTTTCTCATGTTATAATAAATAGTTGGTAATTCATATCATGTTACTAATGATGTAAGTAGTCTAAGTTAGAGGTTATAGTGAAACGAAGGGTAGCCTAGTTATACATTGGGAAGTATACCTATAGGAAGATATGGTAGAAAAGGAAGAGTGATTAATTGATAGAGTAAACGGGATCTACTGAGTATGTTAGTATTAGTGTTATTCATATTTAAGTAATGAGAGTTATGAGAGAAACATTCAGTGATATCAGTAATATAATTAAACCTAAATTTAAATCATATCATAATCACTAGAATTAAAAGATGACGTCATATATATATATATATATATATATATATATTGTCATTTGGCTATATATGGACAAAAAGAGCCTTGCAAGGCTACACGTAGAATATCTTTTATATTAACATAATCACGTAACAAAGAGGAATTAATATTTATCTAATAGGTTCTAGACGATATCAAAGACTTTAAAAAACGGTGTACTTGACTTGTATTCCAGTGTCATTAAGTCAGGTAAATAATATTGTAATTGGGAGTAAATAAGTACGAGATAATGGTTAAGAACAATATAACAATAGAAGTAACGTTAGGAATACAATAAGAACAGTAGTAGCATACAAACTTACTATCAATATATTACCAACACGACGCAAAGTAGATAAAGGCAGATTTTCCGTGTTTAAAAACAGGAACGAATATGTATGTTAACCGTTACAATTCGGAGATGAACTATATAAACCAGGTTATATAACAAAACAATTAATAAGTATGAGGTCAAGTTTAAAATATAGTATTAATCATAAATCATAAGTTTTTGATATATGTTGTTGTTTAAAATTGTTCGTCTGTTAATGTCAACAACAAAAACTTCTATAATATATAAATTATTTCTATGTAAGTAATAATTTGATTTAAATCAAATCGAATTCCTTAATAAAGTGAACTAATTAAACCTCTCCTAATATGTAATAAGCTAGTTCGATACTATATCAGTGAGGCTAAGTTAGTTAGGTCGATATAGGTATAATAAACACAACCACGTGAGATACTAAACATCTTACACGGTAAATTATTCTAAAAACTCTTAGTTACATGATATGCTAATAGATCGACGACTTGTTCTATTGATCCAGGTAATAGCGTCCTTTGTGTTAATAACAACCTGTTCAATATATATATATATATATATATATATATATATATATATATATATATATATATATATATGTTATATCAAAAAAAATGAAATATAAATTAAATAACAATTATTTATATATATATATATATACATATATGAATAATTTAATTACAATCTTCAATATCAAATATGTTCAAAAATTATCTTATGATCGTAGGTATGTTATTAAGAAGCAATTTCTTACATGAAAATCAATCAATCAATATTAATAATAATAATATAATCATACACTTATAATTTAGCGAATATTTAGAGTGATTCAAATTTATATACGTTTAAACCTATATATATTTGAATCACACTATATATGCACTAAATTATGGAGATTCATCTATAATCATTACATTTGTTAGTATATAAGTGTATATAATGAAAACTGTATATGTCAATATATAATTTATCATAGGTATATTATATTAAAATAAATAGGCTACAATTATATTACTAAATAAAAGTTAAATCTATGAATATTATTAGTAATGTCTATATATGTATACTTTATAGACTAGCCACCTAACTACATATATGTAGTAACTAATACTTTAATTTAGTATGGGATAATTATAAAGTCTTAAAACTGGATGGATTCAAGAGTGTTATTATTAAATAAATTATATTGAGCATTATATTAAATAAATAAATATTTTAGTTTGGCGAATCATTGAAATAAATAGGGCAAATTAGGGTAATTAAAGCACTTTCTATTTTTACGAATGTTAATAAATGTTTTTAAATTTATGAAAGAAATGTCAACTTAAAACCTACTCAAGAATATACAAATGTATCGATATAAAATATAACACTATATTATTAAAAAATAAAGCATTCTCAAATTATATTTATAATTTCTATATTTGTTATCAAATATTCATTAAGTTATAAGCATATATCTATAGGGAAAAGTAACTGAATACGGACAGTGCACGAATACGGACACTCTCTGTATCTCATAAACCACTAATCCTACACAAAATTGTGTAATGAATAACATATTCATAATTATATAAATAGTCTAAAAAAGTATTTTTTAATAATACAAAATATTACTGATATATCCAATAAACTGATTTTTTTATTACGTTTTTAAATTTATGAAAACAAGTGTCAACTTAAAACCTTTTCAAGAATATACAAATATATCGATATAAAATAACACTATATTATTAAAAAAATAAAGCATTCTATAATTATATTTATAATTTCTATATATTTTTATCAAATATTCATTAAGTTATAAACATATAGAGGTCATATAAATCCTTAATACGGACAATCTATATGTCTTAATACGGATACCCTATAACCAATCAGCGCACAGCGTATGAACTATTATGATTTCCATAAAAATCGCGTACGTTATAATAGTAATACCACCAATAAAGCTAAATCTAAAATTTATATTATTTAGATACTTAAATTGTATTATTAATTATAAAATAATAAAAATAAATAAATTATTAACTAATTGAATTAAAATAAATTGTTCATAAAATTAATTATAAATAATGTTATTGTAATTTGTCTGATTGATTCATCAATAATATATAGTTTATCTAGTGGTATATAGGGTGTCCGTATTATAACTCAGGGTACTGAATACGGTTATAACACCCCGTTATCTATGGAATTAAAAGATTAAATAAAATTTTAAAATCACAATAATATCCATAATCATATATTATAATATATTGTAATTTTTGAATAAAAATAACGAGTCATAAAATGTTAAGACCATTTATTGTTAAAGTATCCGTATTAGGTTACTTTCCCCTAATTCATAAATAAGTAGGTCTCTTAGAAAATATATTAATGATGATGGCTTGGATCGTAACAGGACTAAACATATATAATACTTTAATTAATATACGCTATTTTATACGTAAAGTTAGTAACATTTAAATTAATACTACCGTATACGGTAGTATTATAGTAGTAGGTACCTACTACTATATTATTATAGTACTACTATAGTAGTTATATAACTATATTTATCAAAAGGGTGAGATCACATTAACGTTTAATCGAACAATATATATTTATTTTAATTTAAAATAAGGTTAAGAAATAGTTAAGTTAGGCAATATATTAATTTGTTTAAGGGAAATAATACAGTTTATAGTAAATTACTATTAGTAATTATTAAAGGTTACTCATGCATTAATAATACTTGACACGCACACATTATTGTGATTATAATATTACATATATGGGAGAGTACTCGAATACTGACACCCTAACAATAAATCACCATCACTTATTATTTCTCAATTAAATATTTCCAAATTGTATTTATAAGTATTAACTAGGTATATACATATAATAGCTATTTTAAAATTTAATGTATATTGTTTAACTCTGAGATAACAGAGGTGTCGATATTACAGGCACTGCCTCGAATACCAACACATTGGCACATAATATCGACACCCTAAATATATCGATATTTAGAAATACCATATATTATTTAATATTTATCCACTATTCAATCAGAATTAAATGCGCGTTACTTTTAGTTAACACATGCAATTCATACGTTGTTTTCCTAACATTAATTTTCGAAAATATATAATATTTTATATTATATTATAAATATTAAGTTTTAAATTACATAATGCGAATATTGTATGTACATAGGAGTGTTATATAGTTTCTGAAAGACTATTTAATTTCAAGTAGAATACATTCCAAGTATATGTGTATATTATTAGGTATGTCTATTAATTTATGAATATTATCATAACGCACACACATTATAAACAAATAACGCTGATTGGTTAAAGGGTGTCGATATTACGTGCAATTAGGGTGTCGGTGTTATGAAAATGTATGTTGCTTAGGTAAACGTCAATCACTTTGTAACAAATTATGAGAAATATAAAATATTTTCGTCACATTGTAAAATATAATTATACTTATAGATCTATAGATCTATACGATGTATTTAAAATATTTAAAATATATAAATTTTCAAATGATTGAGAATCGGTATTGTACTTCAAAAATTTAGAGTTGTAACGAAAAAATCAGTTTTTTGTTTATAATTAGAAAATAAATAAATATTAAAAAAATATATATACTTATATGAATTAGAATTATATTGATTAACATTTCATATATTAATTATTTTTTGATTGGAATCATATTTTAAGAGATCTCTAGGGTGTCTAGTGTCAATATTACGTGCATATCGATATTAGAGCACTCTCCACTATTGAGGTTATAACGTGAAATGATAACGTATTCAAGTGAAAATATATAATAAACGTTTATTATAGTATACTATAGTATATTGTATATATATATATATATAATTACATTATCAATACCTAACATAATATTGTATCCTTTTACGATAATAAATGATTACTAAAATAGTATATAATACCAATTTTCGATAATTTATTATTATTTACAATTATTATTTATTATGTTAATTATATTTATTAAAAAATACTTATTAATATAAATAGTATGCTGAATAAATTTTTTGTATAATTTAAGGGGATATCGTCAAGATTAAATATTAAATTTTGTATAACATATTCAGATTTATTGATATATTATTTATATTGTAGCCATAGATTTATAGTACTATAGATTTTTGTGTATGCTATAGTGGTACTCTAAATCTATGATTGTAGCATAATTAAAAAAAAATTATTATAAATTCTATAAAATATTGTTATATGGATATATAAAAATAAATATGATATTTACAAATTATAATTTTTATTTGAATATTTAGATTCATTACTGAATATTTTATCGATTTTCACATTTTTATAACTATGTTTATAACAAAATATGGATGTGAATAGCTGTCATAACATTAGTATCACGTGATATATATAACTAATCAACAAAATATATACTATTATAGCTATTATTTATTATGTGCCTGCCTAATAATAAATCACTTTTGATAAATATAAATAAACTTATAATACTCTTATATTTATTTGTTATATATGAAATTGAGTGAAATATATTTAAACTAAATAGTGATAAACTGTAGACTTGATTTGATCAGAATAAGTATTTTCATCTACATTTTAATTGATTTTGATCTTAAATTAATTTGTTCTTCAATATTTTATTAAATTTGTTTCATATTACTAGATATTATATATATATATATATATATATATATACCTATAGGGTCGGCTTAAGGATGGGGGAGCAAATCAGCCAATTGTCCGGGGTCCATAATGTTGGGTGTCCGTATACGGTACCCATTTCCGTATACGAATAGAATAGTGTACGTCGCACCCTGTGTTATAATACGGTCACCCATATACCACTAGAATCTAGTGACTATATCAACTATATATTATAGATGAACCTATCAGATAAATTACAATTACATTATTTATAATTAATTTGTATTATTTTATTAATGAATAATACAAGATAAGTATCTAAATAATAATATTTTTAGATTTAGATACATTGGTGGTATTAATATTATAACGCAAGCGATTTTTATCAAAATCAGAATATTTCACACGCTTATCGCTGATTGGTTATAGGGTGTCCGTTAAGAGTGGTTAGGGGTTGGTACTCGAATACCGACACCCTAG
Source organism: Osedax fenrisi (assembly GCA_964019155.1). Taxonomy (NCBI): domain Eukaryota; kingdom Metazoa; phylum Annelida; class Polychaeta; order Sabellida; family Siboglinidae; genus Osedax; species Osedax fenrisi. The sequence goes on from OZ025245.1 coordinate 2,128,441, forward strand.
TAATAAATCACCATAACTTTATTATTTCTCAATTAAATATTACCAAATTTTATTTATAAGTATTAAGTAGGTAGGGGGGTAGTGGCTGAAAATTAAGATGCCTCAGTAGATTTCTAATATATCGATAAATACTGAATTTGAGGCTCTCATTTTTTGAATTAACTAGAAATCATATAGTTCTAGAATACTTTGATTTCACTTTTATATATAAAGTATTTATCCTAATAATATAAACGTTTGATTATACATTAAAAAAAAGCACTAAAATAAGGCAAGGCTCTTGTAGTGGCCGCTAGAAAATGCGATAGGTGTCCATCGATGTAAATAAAAGCTTTTATTTACATCGATGTAGGTGTCTCGTAATGTATTCGATTTATATATTTAATTATTTAATATTAAATAATTATATTTATGATGCATACGCACCTTATTTATTCAATGATTTAATTATATATACACATACTCTTACATATAAATAAGCATCACTATATATAATCATATGTGTTGTCAAAATTTGACAAAAAATTATTATATAATAAATTAGAGTAATTAATTAATTATTTTAAAAAAAAATTTACTATATATTATAGATATTTGGATTATCTAAATATTGTATATAGAACTTTTTATCCTATCAAGCACCATTTAACCGTTAATTAAAACGCCCTAATCACTCCTCGGCCACTATACCCTTCCCTCCCCTATATACATATAATAGCTATTTTAAAATTTAATTTAGTTTAACTCTGAGATAATAGGGGTGTCGATATTACAGGCACTGCCTCGAATACCAACACCTTGGAACATAATATCGACACCCTAAATATATCGATATTTAGATATACAATATATCATTTAATATCCACTATCCAATCAGAATTGAATGCGCGTTACTTTTAATTAACACACGCAATTCATAGGTTTTTTTCCTAAAATTAATGTTATTATAACGCACGCACATTATAAACAAATAACGGTGATTGGTTAAAGGGTGTCGGTAGTATGAAAATGTATGTTGCTTAGTAAACGTCAATAACTTTGTAACAAATTATCAAAAATACAAAATATTTTCGGCACATTGTAATATATAATTAGATCTATACGATTTATTTAAAATATTTAAAAAATATATATTTTCAAATAATTGAGAATCGATATTGTACTTCAAAAATTTCATAAATTTAGAGTTGTAACGAAAAAATCAGTTTTTTGTTTATAATTATAAAAATATAAATATTAAAAAAAAATATATACTTATACGAATTATATTGATTAACATTTCATACATTAATTATTTTTTGATTGGAATTATATTTTAGGAGATCTCTATGGTGTCGATATTAGAGCACTATCCCCTACATCGATACATTATTGGATTTTTACTCAAATTTGAGGCAATTTAATTGTTATAATATATCATTATAAAAAAAGTTCAGAATATTTGGGTTAGGTTTAGGGGAGTTGACATTCCTTTGAAAATGAACATGTAAAGGATTTTCTTGTTTTTTTTCCTATAGGAATTTTTACATTGCAAAAAATAAAAGTTTGGAAATATAGTTTTACTTATATATATTCAAGATTGTAATATAATATGTGTATTATATAAAGTATACTAAGGGTACACACTAAAACTTGTACAATATTTTGTTGCTGTTTTTGTCAACAATATTAAAAAAAATATTTTTGCCAAATTTCAATATATAATGTTTAGAATACTTTAGTTTTTAATAATATATTTTTGTTTTATATCTGTACATTTGTATATTCTTGAGAAGTTTCAAGTTGAATTTGTTGTTATTAAATTTAAAAACATAATAAAAAAATCAGTTTATTGGATATATCAGCAATATTTTGAATAATTAAAAAATACATTTTATGAATGTTTTAAATACATTTTTTTTATAGGAATTTTGGTTTCTGAGATACTATCAAGGACCTAATCTAAAAGGACACTCTCGGGAGTGTCCTTTTTCGGTTACTTTCCCCATTGGTGAAATTCTGTAATCAATATTATTATATATTACAATATATTAATATATATAAAAATATATAAAAATTACAATATATTAATATTATATGATTATAGATATTATTGTGATTTTTAAATTTTATTTAATCTTTTAATTCCGTAGATAACGGGGGTGTCCGTATTCGGTACCCATATCATAAAAAAGTATTTATTATATCGCTGATATATCCAATAAACTGATTTTTTTTATGACGTTTTTAAATTTATGAAAACAAATTTCAAATTAAAACCTTGTCAAGAATATACAAATATATCGATATAAAATATAACACTATATTATTAAAAAATAAAGCATTCTATAATATATTCAACTTAAAACCTTCTCAAGAATATACAAATGTATCGATATGAAATATAACATTATATTATTAAAAAATAAAGCATTCTATATATATGTAGGTATATTAGTTATTGCTAGAATTAACCTATTAATTTGTTATAAAATTCTTATGTAGCCCATACGTTTTTTTGCCCGGGTCACATATATGTGTATATATACTATAGTATGCTTAAGGTGATATCGCCATGGGACGGCTATTTTGTTGAATGTACATGTATAGAGATAGGGAATGCATTGCCTCCGTTTATTTAGAAAAATATCTTCATTGAATTTAAAAAACAAATTGTTATATAAAAATTACATTTAAATCTATAATCCTAGAGACAAACAAATATATATGTTACATGTATAATAATAGACGTACTTTGATTTTATTTGTTAACCAATTTTATAAAATCATATATATCATATCTATATTTTTAATATTGTCTCACTGTATCTGTGCATACGTTATTTATATATATCAAAAAAAATAGTTGGTCTCTTCAGTACTTTTATTTAAACACTCATTTATATAAGCAAACATCAACATAATTTATACAGAATAAAACACATTTGAAGTGATCATAAATAAATTCAATAAAATACAAATAAATTATTAAGTAATAAAATTTTACATTTAGCTAATATAAAATCAATATTATAATAGTTATATATATATATATATATATAACTATAAAATATATATTTTCTTATCAATATAAAAATGTTTTTTTATCAAATATATATATATATATTGTTATATAATAATCTTAGTACTTATATAAATGTTATTTTTTTTTACAAAAAGAGTAATACAATTATATATTCAGCTAATATAAAATCAATATTATAAAGTAATAGATATGTTTTCTTATCTATATATAAATAGTATGTTTATAGAATTTATATATTATTATAAAATATTATATACCATTTTATTAGTTTTTAATGTAGATTTTAAAATAAATAATTTATTTTTAAAAGGTATGCTACAAAATATGCTTTTTAAGCTATTTCTAAACTGATTTCATGGATAATTTGATCGGTTACTAATAACATACCATTAATAAATAGTACATAATAAATAAAAAAATTACTTTTTTCCCGATTTTACCAATGGCGATATTCCCTTAAGCCGGCCCTATATACCTATAATTGATCACTATAGTATCATATATATTTAATTTTTATAGAATTTTCATAACAAAAATAACTAATTTCAATCATAAATTACGTAAGCCTATATAATATATATAGCAATAAACCATAGATAAGATAGTATTGTATATATATGTCCAGTTTGTATATACATATCGTAAAAGTATACGAAATATACTACTTATATGTTACATATAAAAGCACAACAATACATGATTATGTCCCCTGATAGATATTATATATAGAGAAATCAATATAGCTAAATTAATATTTATAATATTATAAATTGTTGATAATTTATCATAGGATATTATTATTATTAATACCATTATTAAAATAAAAAATACTTATAATTAATAGAAATATGATGCCATACAATTTTTTCATATTTTTTGATTTAAATAATAGTTAATAGTTAAACAATAGAATATATTACTAGTAGTATTACATATTTCCACTATATACAGTATCACTTTATTTATATATATTAAGTTATTTTAATATTAAAATAAATAATTATAATCTAATAATGTAGTTTTTATATTATTACACACTTAAATAATAGTTACATATATTTATATTTTGTATCAATATATATATATTTATATATATATATATATATAAAATTATGTATATAATAAAATAAATAAATTTAAGTTTAATATTTATTTAAAATTTGTAATAATAATTTTATTTATTTCAAGTTATTTAATTATTAATTTATATCTATTAATATTACTTTATCTACTACTCTATTATGCACAGGTATTACATTTGTAGTTTTATAACTGTGTTTTGTTATATGTTTATTTAAATGTGCCTTCTGATTACAACTAAATGCGCACATGCTACATTTGTAAGGTCTATCATCTGTATGTATTAATTTATGTGTCTTAAGATGTAATTCGCTTTTACAACTATATTCACATATATTACACGTTAATGGGTGTCTATGATAATGTATTAGTCTATGTGTATTAAGTTGGTATTTTGTTCTAAAACTATCTGTACACAAATTACATTTATAGGGCTTCTCACTTGAATGGATTTTTATATGACTCGTAAGATTTGATGATGATGATGCCCTATATTTACATATATTACATTTAAAAGGCTTCACACCTGTATGCTTTCGATTATGTATCTGAAGAGATGATGGTGTTAGACAAGTAAATGTACATGTATTACATTTGTAAGATTTCTCAACTGAATGTATTTTTGTATGTCTCTTCAACATGATTAAATGATTACAACTATAATTGCATGTGCTACAAACGAAAGTATTCTCACTAGAATGTATTAGTTTATGTGTATTAAGTAGATATAATGTTTTAAAACTTAATAAACATGTATTACATTTGTAAGATTTCTCACATTCATGTATTGTTTTATGTCTATTCAACATGAATAAATGTTTAGAACTATAATCGCATGCGTTACATTGAAAAATCTTCTCACGTGTATGCGTTAGTATATGTTTATTAAGTATATTTAATGTTATACAACTATAATCACATGTGCTACATGTATAAGGCTTCTCAAGTGAATGCGTTAGTTTATGTTTATTAAATATGTATACTGTTCTAAAACTTGATGTGCATATATTACATGTATAAGGATTTTCATCTTTATGGCTTACTTTATGCATTTTAAGAGATCCTGATGTTACACAATTATATTGGCATATATCACATGTGTAAGGTTTCTCACCTATGTGGCTACGTTTATGTATGTTAAGAGAATATGCTGTTGTAAACCTATATATGCATATATTACATTTGTAAGGTCTTTCACCTGTATGCGATAGTGTATGTGTTTTAAGTTGACGTGATGTTAAACTACTATATTTACACGAATTACATTTGTAAGGTTTTTCACTCATATGTTTTCGTTTATGTATATTTAGATTTGATAAATTTGTACTAGTATACGTGCATATATTACATTTATAAGGCTTCTCACCTGTATGTGTTCGCTTATGTATATTGAATGTATGCAAGCTATTACAGTTGTATGAACATGCATCACATTTAAATTTCTTTAAATGCTTTTTGTTTTGCACAAATTCATCCTCATGATCATTATCATAATGAATTCTCATACCAGTAGCCATCTTGCAAGTATAGTTACAGTAATTACATATGTATACACTTGGGTATTCGTCACTTTCTGCATCAGAAATATCGCCAATTTCTGCATTCTTATGTTCACTTATTCTATGTTTATCCATATCTTCTTCTGATGGAAATACTAGCGTACACATATCACATTGAATATCATCTATATTCAACGAATATTAATTAAGTTAATATTTTATAATAATTTATACTGTTTATAGTAATTATTAAATATTATTGATGATATTCAAGATATTATTTATGAAAATTAGTGTTTTAAAATATCATTGAATATTTAATTTTCAAATTTATATAATTTATAATATTATTTATTATAATTAGTAATTTTAATTGAAATATATAAAAACCTTTGACACTGGAGTGTATACTTGTATCAACTGTTGCGACATAGTGGATACTGGTAACTATAGTAATGTATTTATATATATTATATTTGTGTATGAAAAAAAACTTTTTTATACTATAATATTTGATTTACAATTAAAATTAAAAATCTATATATATATATATATATATATATTCAATTAGTATAGTAAAATATATAACCTATATATATATATACATGTATAGATTTTTAATATCAATTGTAAATCAAATATTATAGTATATAAAAGTATTATAGTATATAATATATATGGTCATATTATAACCATTTGTTAGACAATGCAAAATATAATCATAAATATCCATTTTTTTTAAAGATATGCAAGAAGGTGAACATTTACATATTAATTAATTAGTAGATACTCATATATATTTAATTGTTTCTTCAAAATAATGAATAATAAAAAACATAAAAATAATTTCTACCAAATATATATTATATATAAGTTATGATTTTGTAGACAATATTAAGATTTATTTTGTATGGATATTTTGCATAAAGCTTTAACTTTACTATTTTCTAAGATATATGAAGTATCAAAAGAAATAGGTTTAAACATTAACACTGCAAAGACAGAATATATGACTCTAAATATAGACAATACAGACAATACGAATAAAATAAAAAGCTTAAATGGAAATGAAATAAATAAAGTAAATGATTTCAAGTATCTAGGGAGCTATATATCATCAACCGAGAAAGATCTAGATATAAGATTGGCAAAGAGTTGGTCAGAACTAAACGCGATGAATAAAATTTGGAAATCAAATTTGAAAGATAAATTAAAAAGAAATTTTTTCAGAGCCACTGTGGAATCAGTATTGGTGTACGGATCTACTACCTGGACTATGACTAAAGCCATGGAGAAACGTCTAGATGGAAACTATACAAGGATGCTGAGAGCTGCTCTAAATAAATCATGGGAATCACACCCGACAAATAAAGAACTCTACGGTGACACCCCTAAATTGTCGAAATCCATAAAGAGTCAACGTCTACGCTTCAGTGGACACTGTTGGAGAGCCCGTACGGAGCTAGCATCAGAATTGTTACTATGGACCCCGAAACATGGAAAAACGAAACCGGGTAGACCTAGGAAAACGTTTATCGATCAACTAGTAAAAGATACAGAATGCGTATTAAATGAACTGCCCGCAGCGATGGAGGACAGAAGTGGATGGAAGAAAAGATGTTGTTAACTGCCGAGCAAGCTCGACCTGGTAAGGTAAGGTAAGTAAGATATGTTCTATATTTAATAATAAATAAAAATTACAGGAATATGATTATTATGATTATTTTTAAACATAAATTATTTAATAAATTAAAAATATATATTGATTTAACATTTATTTTTTGTATAATATACAATGTATATAATATATATATATATATATGATCCATAAGTAATATAACATAAAAATGTATCAACACCCTATAAACACATATGCAATAATACTGTATATTTCATTTAAAATGGTATGTCTACTAAATAGTTATATTTATGGATCCAATATAGATTGTATAAGCGAAGTAGCAACAACAAAATAGAAAACTAAAAAAAGAGTATTCGGGAACTGTCCATATTCGGTTATTTTCCCCTAAAAGACTATAAAATATTATACATAAAATAATATAATTAATAATAATCAATATGGCTTTACACCAAACTCCAATACAACTTTATCATTAAATATACACAATTTTATTTTTTTAAATACTACTAATAATAAAAAATGGAGGATCCAAACTTTCTCTTATCCATAAATATGAATTTGAAATGGACTATATGCATAATGCACTAACCAAATTAAATGATTGGTCAAAATTATCAGGTCTTAATTTAGCAATCCATAAATGCTCTATAATGTCTAGTAAGGGTAATGAAATATCCTAATACTCGATTAACGGTGTTCAATTAAGCTATTATAATACGTACACCGATCTAGGTGTAATTATCAACCATAATCTATCTTTTAATGATCATATTGATAATATTATCCGTAAAGCATACAGAATGATTAATATAATATTTTGAGTATTTAGATGTAACAAACATGTACCATTGATACTAGCATATATAAGTTATGTAAGACCTGTCCTTGAATACGCATCCAGTCTCTGGAATCCATCCATTCCTTTCAGAACAAATAGTAATTCCACCAAACTCGAATTGGTTCAGAGACTATTTACTCGTAAGCTTTTCTTTAGGTGCAATTTAGGTTCATTAGAATACCCTGATAGATTACTATTTTTAAAGCTAAAATCACTTTCTTCCCGTAGGCATGTTGCTGATATGGTGATGACTTACAAAATAGTCAATGGTCTCGTTGATGTGGATGTAGATGATTTCTTGTGGACCTACACGAATCATCTTAGAGGGCCTTCGGTTAAAATTAAAAGAGATATCTCTAAGAATAACCGATCACACAACTTCTTCAGCAATCGGGTCTCGGCTACATGGAACAATCTGCCTGCTCATCTAACCGCAACGAAGTCTCTTCCATTATTTAAATCGGGTGTTTCTGCGATACTGTCTGGTAGTTGATGAACATGTTCATCCTACCTTGTACATTTATTTATATATTTTTATTTATTACCTTATTTACTGTTTGTCCTCGTGTGTTATGTTAGGTCAGTGGGGTTGTAACGGGTGTCGGGGAGTAAGGATGCCAGCGTGGAATCTACTGGTCACATTTTCCTCCCCACGGCATAGGAAATGATTCACCCTTTCCTAAAAGCTGAGATCTGTCACGGCCTTGTTGGCATATCATTAGCATATACGAGCTAAGCAATGGCATATGTAAATCAATAATGTTAATACTTTTATTTTCTTTCGTACTATTAGTTTTATCTCCTGTTTTATGTCATTTTGAATATCTATTTTCTATATTCAATAAATTATATTATTATATTATTATTATATCTGCGAAGTTGCAACACAATTATAGAAAACTACAAAATATGTGGCGAGCGGTGCGCGGGTATCAGAAATTAAATTTCAGTGAACGTGAGTTCTCACAACTAAATTGGGAAATATGAATGCGCGTGTTATTGTAAATTAGTAGTATTATATAATATATTAATAATTAGCATTAATTGATATATAACCTAGTTTTACATTGTGCACACTGCACACTATGGTAGCCCGTTTTGGTAATTTGTTTAGTTCCCTTCATATAAAAGTGCCATCTCGCTCGGAATAACTCCTTTTAATCATTCCAAATATATTAAAAAATAATAATTGAAAACTAACAAAAATTCAGAAAGCGAAACCATATTCAAAAATAGATAGGAATTGACATTGAAAATTTATGAAAAAATTTAAATTACAGATATATGAAAGAAAATTTTTTAGCATATGTAATATAAAATCCTCCTTAAAAAATGAACAACTCTTTTTTAAAAATAATTAAATCGATCAACGGAAATTTTAATTTTTAAATTCTTTCTAAATCGAAAAAAAAATTAGTGGAATAATAAAAAAAAAATTATATTATATATGTCTATCATTATTATATGAATATAAAATTATAAGTATTGATACACAAATAAAATATATTTATTCAAATGACTTTTAGTGAGTATTTTAACAAAAAATAAATGTTGGGGTAAACTAGTATACTATAGTTAACATTTTTTTGTTAGAAAAATAAATTTTTTTTTATTAAATCTCGTAGATATATATTATAGGCAACATATATCACAACAAATTTGATCCTTAAAATAATTTATCAAAATAATAGTCGAATAAATTACATTAATTAAAAAATAAAAAAAAATTTAATTAATTTGAAATTTTTAAATAATTGTTAACTTTATTAATATTATAATATATTTATACACGTATTTGCCAAATATTGTATTGTCATGACAACGCGCACTTGCACAAATATATAAAATACATAAGAAAACAATTCTATTTATAGAGATTTACATTGTAAAATAAATGCAAATATTTCTTCCTTAAAGTGCTTTTGCTTTATCAATATTAAATATTTGTTGATGAAACATAAATATAAATATGTTTATTATGACATTTATGACTTACTGTGAGCGAGATAGCAAAACTTTCAAAAACGGGCTACCCTGTTTAGGTGAGGAGTTCAGTATATTAAGTTGAGTTTATTGCGTAATGTCAGTGAGTAATGTAGAGCGTTGGTTTATGTATTAGTATGTTAGAATGGTTGTATGTAAGTATCAGGTCTAGTATATGTCCGTGGGTATGAGTTGCAAAGTTAACGTTTTTAGTTAAATTCAGTTCGTTACAAAGTCGTTTAAAGTCTTGGTGGTGTAGTTTGTCAGAGTCATAGTGGAAGTTAAAATCTCCTAAAATGACCAGGTTGTCATAGTTATGGTCATGTATAAAGTTTGTAAATTCTAAAGTAAAAGTAGTATGACAGTTATTTGGTGGTCTACTAGTAGGATCGGAATTATATTATTTTTTATTTTCAGATTAGTAAAAAGAAAATCGCAGTTTGATGTACAAATCTTGGGCTGAGGAATAATTGTGATGTGATTTTTTACTAACAAAGCTATTCCTCCTCCATTTATACCATCTGATTTACACTTTTGTATAAACGAGTATACAAGGCTTTTAAGCCCAGCAGGAATGGCGGTGTCTAAATTTTATAGCCAAGACTCTGTAATTACAATAATCGAAAAGCGATATTCCATAATAAAGTTAGTAATAATATCAATGTTAGCAGTTAAAGATCAGGCATTTATTAAAGTAAGAGATAAGTAGTTTATGCTGTTGTTTAATCATGTATGCTTATTCTTGGAGGTAAATTCATGTGTGTATGTATTTATGTATGTATATATGTATGTATGTATGTATGTGAATGAATGAATGAAATCAGTTTATAGACATACGACATACTATGTATATCATACGTCTATCAGTAAATCAGTGAGGATCAGTGAGGATCAGTGAAAGCCTAGGCTTTATTTGGTCGATACCTCCAATATGTTCATGTACAGATTACAATATTAGTAAAAGTAATAATATAATAAAATAGAAGATACATATATATATATATAGATATATATATATATATATAAATTAATAAAAATAATAAAAAACTGTTCATGAACATAAGTTATCATTATATTTCAATCCATTACATTAAAGTAAATAATTAAATAAGATAATTAAATAATTGTATAATATTAAAATGTATTAAAATATTTATTAGTAAAATATGTAAATTTATAATATTGTAATATTGAGAACTTGTTAATAAAAATAGTAAATTATTATAATTATGTGTAAAAATAAAAATATCTAAAAGTATGTTATAAAATTAAAACTACTAAACAAAAATTAATCAGCTTTCAATAAGACGTGAAATGGCGCCACATTCCTGTCAAATTAATTGATTAGATGACTAATAATAATACCAATAATAATTTTTAAAAATATTTAAAACAAGATGTAAATATAAATAACAAATATAATAACAAATATAAATATTAAAAAAATAAATATTAAGATATATAAAAAAAAACTAATATTTACTTATAAATGAATATTTTAATGTTTTTTTTAGAATAATACAGTATTAATATTATTTTTTCGTAAAAGATTATTAAACATTAATTCATTATATAACTTTGGTCCTTTAAAAAATATTGTATTTTTTATTTTATTTGATTTCATAATTGGTAGAATACATTTATTTTGTAGTTTATAACTTTATTATTTATATGAAATATGAGTTATAATCTAATTTATATTTATTATTTAAGAAATTATAGATTAATAATGTGTTTCTATATATAATTAGATCTTCAAATTTTAAAATATTATTTTTTTTTTAAAAAAGGACCAGTATGTGTTAGACGTATTAATGGTAATTTTGATTTATCTATTATTTGTTTATTAATAATTCTTATAACTTTTTTCTGTAACATAATTAATTTTGTAATATTTGTTTATAAGTATTTGACCACACTTCAATCCCATATGATAAATTAGATAAATAGAACGAATTATATAACAAACTTAAATTTTTTGTATCTAAAAAAGATATTTTTTATATAGTATATATAATTTTTGACAATTTATTCGATAAATAATTTATATGTTTTTTGTAGGTTATTTGGGAATCTAAGTAGATCCCAAGAAATTTATAATTATTAACTATATCGATTTTAATGTTATCTATTGTTATATCTTTTAATATAGGAGAATTTATATATGGCAATATTTTTGTTTTTTTCGATATTTAGCTTAAGCTTATTTATATCTAACCATTTTTTTAACTTATCCATGTAATATTGCAAATAATATGTTAAAAATGTATAATTATCAGCAAATATAGTTATAGATGTATCATCTGCATATAAATTGATATTAATATTATTTACTTTTTCATTATTAAAAATATTGGATATGTCATTTATAAAGATAATAAATAGTAGAGGTCCTAGAACAGATCCTTGTGACACTCTATATCTAATAATCTTTCTAGATGAGTATTATTAATTCGTGTTATAATATTTCTATTTTTAAGATAACTTTTAATAAATAAATTTGTATCACCTCTAAACCCTATATATTCTAATTTAGCAAGTAAAATATCATGATCAACTACATCAAATGCTTTCTTGAGATCTAAGATTATAGTAGCTATTTTTTTTTTTGAGATAGTTTATGTAAAATGAAATGCTGAATATTTAATAATGATAAGGTTGTATTTGATCTGGGAATAAAACCATATTGATTTTTGTTAATAATATTATGCTTAAATATATATTTTGATAATCTATTAAATATAATTTTTTCAAAAATTTTAGATATTTGTGGTAGTAATGAAATTGGATATTTGTTGTTTATCATTAGTTTTATATAAAGGTTTAATAATTGCAGTTTTCATATTGTCAGGAAATGTATTTGTTTGGATACTTAAATTAAATATATTTTTTAATGGTTCTAAAATATATTGAATAATATCTTTTATTAAGGTCATGTCATGATTATTTATATCTAATGATCTTTTTGATTTAATATCCTTAGTCACTTTAATTATTTCATCATTGTCAATTGGTAAAAAGTAAAAACTATTAAAATTATTAGATAAAAATTCTTTAAAATCATTTTTATTTATTAATATTATTATTAATATTATTAATTGAATTATTTATTTTACTTCCAATGCTCGAAAAATACTCATTAAATGCATTACCTTTCATTCATTTTAATATTATTATCTATAAAAGTATTTGGATAATCCGAGTGTGTAGGTTTTATTATTTTATTAATGACTTTCCAATTTTCTTCTTTTGTATTTGCAGTAAAAAGATTTTTATAATAATTATTTTTTTAAATTTTAATATTTTTATTAATTTAATTTTTTAATTTTTTATATTTAACAAATATACAAGGACAATTGTTAATTTTGTATTTTGTATATAATTTATTTTTCTTTTTTATTGCATTTTAGCCATGGATTAAAATTGTGATTCAATTTAATTCTTTTTTTAATAATAGGACAGTGCTTATTAATACTCTTAGTTAATATATCAATACATTTATTGTATAGTTTACAACAATTCTGATTATTTAAAATGGTATTCCAATGTATTGTACCTAGTTCTAATTTTAGATTATGTAAATTTAATTCATTAATATTTCTGAATATGTATATTGATCCTTTCTTTTAACAAATAGATTATAATTAAAAATACAAAATATTAATGAATGATCACTAATATCTGTATGTATTACACCTTGTATTATATCAGAACAATTTGTAAAAATATTGTCTAAACTTGATATTGAATTTTGGATGATTCTTGTGGGCATATTAATTATATTATATATACCTAATTGGATCAATATATTTTTAAACGAGTTAGATAATACAGTATTATTTGATAAATTAATATTATAATCACCACAAATATACATTTCTCTACTTATATATTTATGAAATAAGTCAAACAATAAATTAATAAAATCATTTCCATTATAATCAGGTGATCTGTAAACAGATGATATCATTTTAAAATCATTAGAATTAATAATTATTTTAATTGATATAATATCAATATAATCCAATATAGAACAAGAGAGGTTTTCAATTATGCAATATTCTATCAGTTTACTAACTAATATATGTACACCTCCGCATCTCTTTTTATTCGATAATATTCTATTTTTTATAAAAAAAATATTATAATTAGGGAAATATATATCTGGGTAATCTTCATCAGTAAGCCATGTTTCCGTTAATATAATAATATCAGGTTTATGGGTCAAGTTATCGATAAATATTAATAATTTATTTATATTTTTATTAAAACTTCGTATATTTAATAATATCATTGATAGGCTTGTATCTTTATAATGTATTTCATTATATTCATCTATATTTAAAAGATTCATTTATATTTATAATATTTTGTTATTGTATTATAGATTTATTTATTTGTATTATTATATATTAATTTAAATTCATTGTTTATCAATTGAACTTTACAAATAGTATCTAATTTACATTTGGCTTTAGCTATTTTAAAACATTCTCTCTTTTGAATAAGTTGTTCTATACTATATTCAATAGATATTCCTACTTTATTAAAAGATGAATTTTTTAATTTATATGCATTTCTGATTAATATTGATTTTGATTCTTCATAATCAAGTATAATTTTCATCGGTCTATTTTTAGATAAATTTGTTATATCATTTTTATTAAATTTACCAATTCTATGGAATTTATTTATTTTTATATTTTCATTTTTATCAGATACTATATCTATAATATTTGATATTGATTTAAATTCAGAATTTTCTTTAGAATTTGTGTCATTAAATATCTGTTCTTTTACATTGTATAGAATAATAGTTTTTTTTATACAATTTACATTATTAGTTTCAGATATATTTTTATTGACTGATTTAATTATTTTATTTTCAATAGTTTTTTCCAAGTTTTTATTTAATATATTTGCCTATGATTCTGTATCATTACATTTATCATTATTAATATTTACACTATTTATTATAGATTTCAATTCTGTGATATTATTTTTTAGATCAGTTATTACTTTCGTATTTTCATCAATTACTGATTTTATATGTTCATAAAATAGTTTTTTAATGTAATTTTTAATTGTCTCAGACAACTCTAAATTAGACATTCTATTTGCCATATTTTATTTCGGATTAATTTTTAATATATAATGTATTCAATACTTAAATAAGCAAATTAAACAAATATATATTATTTTATTCTACATGATAAATATATAAGTATGTGTAATTAATATATATATATATAATATATATTATATATATATATATACAGTAGAAGCTCGGTAACTCAACATGCCGATAACTCAACATTGCCGATAACTCAACATCCACAAAATATTTGGTTGTATTCGTATCCTTTACATGTTAATAAAAACCCTATTACTCAACAAATATATCTCAACATACATATAACTCAACATCGTTTTTATAATCCTAGCCTATACATTACATGTAAATATACATCCGATAACTCAACATTTATGAAAAATCAAAATATCACAAACATATATTGTTGGATACGTATCTTTTACATGTAATTTATATTGTTCAACAAATATAATTCAACATACATTATTCAACATGGTTTTATTTAATAATATATGGATATAAATATATAAACGTAAAAATACAATTACAATTATTATATTATCATACGAGTACTATTTTGAATGCATTTATCTGAACAAAACATTAATTAAGTCTATAGACTAAGTCTATATATAGACTTATTAACTATCCCTCACAATGGACAATTACTCATGAGTGCATCCTTGCAAACGTTTAACAATCATGTTGATACAAATTTAATACAATCAAAAATGAATAATTACTTTAATAAAAATATAGTACAACAAAATATAGTACAATGAATATAGTACTATTCCCAAGAAATCATTGCTATTCCTATGACTTTTTATTTATTATAATTATTATTTTAGAACAATATACAATCTATAAACTTAATAATAATCATAAACCATCATTAGGAGTAATATACTATTAGTAGCGTAATAAATATACCATTATAAATAAAAATAAATTTATATATCCGATAACTCAACATACTCGCTAACTCAACATGAAAACTCCGTCCCGTCAATGTTGAGTTATCAAGCTTTGACTGTATATATAAATAAATACTGATAATAAATAATGTAAATAATATACACTATTATACAATTTTTACATATAATATACAATGTATTCACTATTAAATAAGCAAATTAAACAAATATAAATATATTTTAATAATACATGATAAATATAAAATATGTGTAATTAATATGTATATAAATACTGATAATAAATTTATGAAATAATATTAACATATAATGTTATATAGAATATGATAAATAAATTAGCTGTATTGATTACGGTTGATTGTGTTAGTATATATAATTTTTGACAATTTATTCGATAAATAATTTATATGTTTTTTACATGTATGTATGTATGTATATATGTATGTATGTATATATGTATGTATGTATGTAAGTATGTAAGTATGTATGTATGTATGTATGTATGTATGTATGTAAGTATGTATGTATATATGTATGTATGTATGCATGTATACATTGTATATATATATATATATATATATATATAAATATATATATATATATTATTATATTAATATATACAAGTATGTATTAAATTATATTTACTAGTACAAGTATGTATGTATCTATATGTAATGCATTTCATTTAAATACACATACATACATACTTGTACTAGTGATTGAATCATGATTGAACCAGTGCACTGGTGGTTGACCAAATACACTTGAAATTTGTTTCTACTAACTGCGTAACACCTGTGGTTGACTAAAAACACACCCTTAAACAATTATATTTAATTTCACTAACCAACAACTTCTTCCTGAATATCCATGATTGTATATCCTCTGATTATTTATCTCTGAATTTCTGATAAATAATTTATATTAATTAAATTATCGAATAAATTATATATATATATATATATATATAACTAAATTATGTTTTAAATATTTTATTTTATTCCTGTTGAAATTACATATATAGAAAATAATAATATTATTAATAATAATAAAATAATAATAATAGCATAGTTCCTATGCTATGAGATGCAGAATCACGATTATTTCGATCTCATGGCGTTCATTGTATAGGAAAATAATTAGACAAAACATGAATAATAGGAATGTATAAACGTAAAACTTATTAATATGTAATTAATCAAACTATTATTCGAATGTATCGATTTTGTTATTAAACTTGTTGCTCATACTTTTGAACATCTGAACTATTTTATGTAATATAGTAAATAATATTTATTATATTGAATGTATTTATATATATATATATTATATATTATACACTATTATGATATATGTCAGTTAAAGGGATATACTGGTTATTTTGTTCAATGTAATTTAATAGGCATTTTTGTTGTTAGAAATTCTATAACTGATAACAAATTATTAATATATAATAATGACATAATAACAGAAATACTATGAAAATTGTATTTAGATTCGCTGATTGGCCTAAAAAAATAAAATTCCATGCGAACAATTAATATTCTGATATAGTTAAATATTGACCATATTCTGTATCTGCTTATGGACTACATTATGGTAATTGTCATTATTTTAAATATTTTTTAGTTTTATAATTCAATAATTGATTGTATGATAATTATCATTATTCTTAAAGAATACATATATACAAAAAATAAAAATTGTTTGCATATTTATTATATTTATCATTAGAAAAGTAGTCCAATTTGATATTCTATTTTCTGCGTCTTACGTGATAGTTTAACTCATCTCTATCATCTAGATGATGCTTATCTCCTATGCTTAGAATCCTTCAAACGAGTTTCATATTTGACCATCTATATTATATAATAATATTGCATAATTATAATATATTATATTATTATATAGAGTATAAATGTTTTATAAAATTAGATAATAATAATGCATATTTAAATACATCTAATTTTTCTATATAATAAAGAATAATAATGTATAATACATTATATTATTATAGTAATTATACAGTATAAATATTTTTTTAAATTGATTATAATAATTCATAAGTATAATATAATCTAAGTGAACAAATGAAATATAAATTATTTAAAATAATATTTTAAAATAAATACATATCAGATATTTTATAAATAATATACTACTTATACATAGTTATTGAATAGTTAAATATTATAAATATATATAACCTTCAAAATCTGCCTTTTATTCAACTATCCTATATTGAAAATATATAATGAATTTTGAGTGAAATTATGCTTTAGTATTTATATTCATATTTAGTATTTATCTGATATTTTTCACTGACAAATCAAATTCATACATTCATTAAATTCAATACATAAATTCATAACAATTCATACATTCATAAAATATAAAATAAATATGTGAATATTCGGCATCATGAAAATATCTAAAAATATAAATATCTATAAAATATCTATAGATAATTTTAACATATATTTTGATATGTTGTACATGTATATACAGTAAGTATATACAGTAAACCGGTTCGTACTTTTTTTTTTCATAATTTTATAAACCTTCATATCTATAACAATTATGTATACTATGATGAATTAGTGTTTAAAACTTTGACCTATATATCAAATAGTTTTAGGTCACGAAACATTTTTATTTTAACATTTAATAAATATACAATTTAACATGAATAGAAATACGTTTTATTCAATTTTTATCAAATTGAATACTTTTTTGTCAAGCCAACTATGAATATATCCTAGGAAAATATATAACAAGTGGTATTAACAAAATATTTATCTAAACAATATAGATGCCTGCATTTTTTTAAATAATTTTAGTATAAAAAAATATATAAAAATCGTATAATTTGATATAAATAAATTATTACTATTTAATTTTTTAAATTAAAATATATAATTTATATATAATAATTATACAATTGAAATCAATTATTAAAGAATTATTTATTTAAAAATTATTTTTTAGAAAATAAATTAACATCATTTGTAATTTCTTGTGGATTTTTATTTGAAATGTGAAATACAAAATATTTGTGCATATTTTTTAATTTTATTAATTTAATTTCAATAAAGGACATTTATATCTAACTTATATCGAAAATTCAATACAATATGATCACTCAAATTTATGTAAAGTATAATTATATATATTAATTTTTTTAAATTAATTATTTTTTTGAATTATTTTGAAATAAATACTTTGTAAAATGGTGTATTTTCTCGAGTTTTAGGAGACATTAATATTGGTAATTTGTAGATATAAAAATGAAATATAGATATTATATTAATAATAAATATAAATAATGATATATATTATTTCAATTCATTAAATATAATACAAATACATAATTAATTTTAAATATTTTTATTTTAATTGTAAACATCAGAGATAATAAGATGGTGGAATGACTATTATCATATACATCTAAGGGGCGAAGCCCCTAGATCACCAGTCATGTGATATATGCACCATTTTGAGATGTAACGTGATTGACATGATTTGATTGACAGGACGTAGAAATCAGTTTAATTGACATGGCGTACGATTTTACATTATTCAATGTAATTTCGGTCAAACTAATGCTTAAATAACATTATTTACATTTCATTTCATACTTTTCATATAAATGTTATGTATTATGTACTTAACAATAGTTTTCATTAAAAAACATGTATTATTAAAGAAAAATATCGTAATGTTAGTAAAAAAAGCATATTTTATAACAATTTATTTCAATACTCTACGAAAATTATTATATTTATAAGACTTTATACATCAAAATATACATTATATAGTATATGATTTGATTATATATATATATATATATATATATATATACATTGTATATATATAATATCATAACTATATATATATATATAATTATAATATAATTAATAAAAATATCATAAATAGTCAACTTTATTCGATTTTTCGAACGTACAAATATAAGGCGTACATACGTTATATTATGCTTATACTTTTCAACGTAATTTAGAACAAATAAATGCTTAAATGGTATTATTTATATTTAATGTAATACATTTCATATTAATCTTATATATTTTATAATTATCACTAATTTATATTAATATAAAAATATTTATTATTAAAGAAAAATATCGTAATGTTAGTAAAAAGAGCATAATTTATAACTATTTATTTCAAAACTCTACGAAAATTATTATATTTATTTAAAACTTTATACATTGAAATATATATTATATAGTATATAATTTGATTATATATATACATTATATATATATATATATATATATATATATATATATATATATATATATATAATATCATAAATAAAATAAATATATATATCATTTTAATATAATAAACAAAATACCATAAATAATTAACTTTATTCGATTTTTCGTAGGTTTTTAACTTATGTATCATATCGGTATGAAAATGAGATTTTTTATATTTATGCTACTGTGATAAAATTAGTATCGTTAGAAAGCTTATTAAATTCTATAATATAGTTCATATTTTAGTTTGTTCAAATTGTTATTAAAACAAAAGTTATTATCAAAAATACGTAAACAAATTTTTTTTAATTTTAATGTATTTAAAGTAATAATTTGTAAGTAATAAGTTTAATTTATTTATAATACTTATTTTACCACAATTAATAATGTATATTTATTAATGAAATTAATAATATATGTATCTGTATAAATATATTCATAAAGATCTATATATATATATATATATATATATATATATATATATATAATATATATAAAATTATATAATAAATTATATATAATAAATTATAGTAAAATAAATTATAGTAAACGATATTATCTGGAGTATATTGTAATACTTTTTTATCAGATATTTATTTTATTATTTTAACGTATCTCAAATATCTATTTTATAGTATTTGAATATCTCACATGTTTTAATTTCTAATATATTAATCACTGTTTAGAAACGATATATAATGTACATTAATGTAAAAAATAAATAATTATTTATATATGGATTAAAGTAAGTGATCGATGATAAGAATATGACATGCAGTGAAAGTACGATATGATAGTATGATTTGCTAGAAGGTGACAGTATAATGGAACGTGACTGTATGTTATGATGTAATGTGACAGTATGATATGTTGTATCGTGAATATACGTTGTGTTGAAAGGTGATAGTAAGATATGATGTAACGTGACAGTACGTTATGATGTAACGTGAATGTATAGTGTGCTGAAAGTATGATATGATGTAACGTGACTGAACATTGTGTTGAAAGGTGATAGTAATATATAATGTAACGTGAGTGTACATTATGATGTAACGTGAATGTAGTGTGCTGAAAGTATGATATGATGTAACGTGAATGTACTTTGTGATGAAAGGTGATAGTAAGATATGATGTAACGTGAATGTATATGCTGAAAGTATGATATGATGTAACGTGACTGTACGTTATAATAACTTTATAATAGTAAGATAACTTTATATTAACTTTACTATAGTTTTCTATTATAATAAATGATCAAAAAATAAATACAAAAAGGCTAATTCTATATATATATATATATTAATGAATATATTACAATTGGTAATATATTTAATAATGAATGTAAATATATCTAATAATATACATTTCTAGAACTTATCATTCCTCCAATTATATAATCAACAATTTTAAGTTAAATTAATATTATATTATGTCTAATTTGATATAATAATAACTATACAAATATTTTCATGTAATAATATTTAACTATATTTAATAACAATTTCAAAGAAACCAACTCTTACTTATTTATTAGTATATATTTATGTAATATGAAATATAATATATCTTTAAAATCTAAATTAATATTATTACTAATATTAAAATAATTTATATGTTTAATTATTATAATTTGTATTATTTATATATTATTCTGTATACACAATAAATTACAAGTATAAATACATTTGAAAAATGTACTTATATATTGAATTATTGTGAAATTATACATATATATATATATATTTAATATCATTATATTTATTATTATATTAGATTTAAGTAAATTTATATTATATTAAAGTTACGCTATACTCAGTATAATCACTCAATATAATACTGTGATTATATATACGTTTTTTAAGATATTTATCCATATTTATGGTTTTTATGTAATAGAATCTATTATAGAGGCGCCAGATTTATATGACTAATAGTTTATACGATAGCGATGTTCTCACTTTCCGAGTGGAGATGCCCGGCATTGCACGCCCATTAAGCCTCTAGATAAATATAAATAAATTTTACAAATATAAGTTACTAGAGTATACTTGGTTAATTATAATATATATTGAATTATGAAATTATTATAATATTACATATGTAATATTAGATTTTAGTAAATTTAATTTCAAACTTTTGAGAGTCTCAAATTTATATATACATTATTATAATGATTATAATATATTATACTTATATATATATATAGCTAGAGAGAAAACTTAGCTCTATGCTTATATATAATGATCTATAAATCAATTTCAATTTTATTTTTAATTAATAGTATAATATACAGTATTTAATATTTATTAAATAATAGGAATATTTAATTTAATATAAATGAATATTCAATAATTTATTGTTATGAATTTGAATTCAAATCATTTATTTTAAAATCACTATATTGAATTTGAATAAATATATTTAATTCAATGGAAACAACAATAGTTGCCGCTCTTTCAAATGGTGAAATAAATTACATTGCACATTTACACAAATAGCAGTCTACCCCCCTGTATACCTTAAATATATAAATTTAATTTAACCTACTATCATATGGCCATCTAAATATCTTGAATTATAAATACATAATGTTCATATCTATGACAATGTCATGGTAACGCGCTATCATATTATATTATATAAACTGGGAGAGCTAATAAGAAATTGTTGGTATTTAATTGAAACCTATGATAATTAAATCTAAGGATTTATACTATGACTGTCCCTATGTATATTTATTTATTATATATTATATAATATAATGTAATCTCATATGACCATATAAATATCATGAGCTATAATTACGTAATATAGTCATGCTCCAAGATAACACAGTAATACAATGACTCACCTACACTAGTATAAAATTCCAGATGTGTAATTAAAAATATTTAATAGAATCTTTGATAAAATCCTAATATATTTGGTGTACACGCACTTTTCAACGTATGATTTATAATGAAGATTTTTTATATTTTCGGTGTACTCGGCTTTATATAAATATATTTACTTAGTCAATATTTAGTCAAACTGAAAATCGAATATAAATTTAAATTTAAAATTATATTGAAACTTTTGTATTTATTTAGGCCAATGCGTATGCTTTTATACTCTTTATAATTATACTCATGTGTATTTTCATTACTATTTCATATATTGTTGAATTATCTAATTGTAATTCTATACACCAATTCAATAAATGATTACAAAAAAATAGAATAAGTTCTAATTAAAAGTAATTTGAAATTTTTTAAATTGTAGGTGAACAAATATATACTTTTATGATAGTGTGCGTTATTTAAAGCGCTTGGACAAATTGATTGTACATGCGAACGGCGCTTTAGAATTATTTGATAATAAATAAATAATAAATGTTAATTAATAAATTAAATGTACACCTAACTAATGTATTCCGTATATCACTGATAATCAAGATGCCCTACATTCATACAAATATGATTTATATGATAATTAGCTAATATAATGAAAAATAAAACATAAAATAATATATTGCATAATATTAAAAATGACAATGAATTACTTATATTTATAAATATAATTACTCTTTACTTGATACAATAAGATATAATAATTGGATAATATAAATATATAAGTCAAAAATTAATTACTTTGGGGTAAAATCTCTTTAGTGATGTATATACTAAATTAATTAAAATTATCTAGATACAAGAATACTATCATTATCTAATAATATAGTTGCCAACAATATTTGTATAAATAGTGCACACACACGCACGCACTTACACACATATTATATATATATATATATATATATATATTATTAAATATATATTTATATATCTATTATATATATATATATATTGATTTTGTTGACTTAAATATATACATAATAAATTATATATTTATATAAATAATGTATACATTTAATATTACTCACTTATTAATTGTACTAGTTTGTTATTTTTTATATGTTTTATTAGAATAAATATCAGATGAATAAATTTATATATATATATAATAAGAAAATATAATATATTTATATAAAAAATTAAATAATTAATATTCTATATATGAAATGTATTAATATATTAAAGCACGTTTAAGCAACAAAGATATATGTAGATATATATATATATATAATGTTAATAATATTAACTTAATATCATTGTGTTTGTGTGTTAACATAACGGATAAGTTTGTATTGTTACTGTATACACTAAATACTTTATAAATATATAAATAGGTATGAATTCAACTAGAATCAAACTTATACTACATGATGTAGTCTACATCTGAAATTAGATTGTATAAATTCAAAATATAATTACTTTCTTTCAAGTAAACAATTAAAATATAAGATGTGCTGAAAATTACAAGTATAGGTAGCTTTTATATTGATTGCAATATACATAGGATGTAGTACCTACTTAATTAGTATGACTAATTGTGAAGTAAAATAATTTATTATTTACATATAATATAATATTTATTATAAATTTTCAAAAATTAGGATATTGAGATAATTAATTTTAGTATTTTATTGTGTATATATTTCTCTAACCTTTAGATAATGAAGACGAATGAACTCGAATTTATGATATTTAAAATTCAAGATTTCCCAATAAATTCTTTAGTATAGAGCTGAAAAAGTTATAATTAAAATTATAAATTGAATTAATATCTATAATGTATTATACTACTAAAAATATAATATATCATTATTATAAAAAAATTTAATTTAAATTTACCTTGATAAATTAAATATATAAAATTAAATAATAAGCCAATACTGTTAAATATCATATGACAATACTCTAATGTGTACATGTGAATACAATATAAATATCTTAATATCAAGTTGTTTTCTTGATAAAATATGTTTATAATCATTTAAAGATATTTAAAAAAAACGTTTCATAATGTATATATACATATATTGAAATTAAATTATATATATTTTATAATATATATATCGCATATTATTTAATAATAATTCAGAAATAATTATTTGAATTGAAATAATACAAAGTTTAAAAACCGTTGTAGTGGAAAACTAACTCACATATTTAATTAATTATGCATGATGCGTTCAACTTTAGATAAATTTACTTCACATTGAAGTAAATATGGAAAAAGGGATATGCATCAATGTGACTGTTTGGTCATATGTTGATTATATAATGCATTGAGCTGTATTAATTAATTAATATATATATATATATATATATGATAAACCAAGATATATAATTTAATACAAATTTCTATTTCTATTTATTTCTAAACTACTGTATGTAAATCTTTAATATGCATGGGTATTATATATATATATATGTAACAGATAATGTTGATTAGAGATTTTGTGATTAGTATCATCAGACTTCGCGTATTACAATGGAAGTGCATTGTTGCACGTAACATCATATTGTAAGTAATTAAATCATTTACTTAAACACTCGTATATTATAAAACTCAAGTGTTAAGAATAAGTGTGAGAATATATAAAATATGTAATTAAATTTGTAACGAATATTGTCTTAAGGGGACTCTATACCATTGATTTTTTCGAGAAAAAAAATTAATTTCAAATTTGTTATTAATGTAAAATTGTAATACTTCACATATTATCTTTTATGTGGTGTTTAAATTATGTTAATTACATTATTCATTTTGTTCATATTATATTATTTGTACCTGTATATTCATATTGTTTATATTCATATATTATATTTGAAACTTGATTTACAGAATAATTATTTGTGACCAATCATGCTGACATAGCTGGTATTAACTTTTGTACAATTGAATATTTTTTCTTCATTTTTTCAATATAACTAGATAAAATATGTAAGATTAAAGTTATTTAAAAAAAATTTAATTAGCAATTTAGTTGGAAAATTAAATTTTTTATCAGATATTTCAATTATTTTTTTTAGAAACGTATAACATAGAGATGTGTAAAAGATCTATAAATTTCAACAATAATATACAAATATGGAATATTATTAAAATTTAATATTTTTTGAGTTAATAGATTTCTAAAAATAGCATTTTTTCGTATCATTTACATGTTAACCAAACGATGGTATCGTGTCCCCTTAACTTCTTATTATTGATGATTACAGATCGTATGATCTCTAGCTAGCCAATAGGTGAATCTAATGACATACATAAAATGTATATGTATGATACACCAGGAATGCGTGTTAGTCTAAAATGATATATATCTAAGTAGTATCCTATTGTCATCACAATATAAAAACCTTCTCATTTGGTATTGCTCAATATATATATATATTGTTTTAAGATTTTTTATTTTGTTGGAGTTAATATTCCTAGAGTTTTTCTAGAACATAATTTATAAATTAAGTATAATATCTATGTTAATTAACATGGTTGATATAGATGAAAACATTATTATATTATCACTACAATTTATAATTTGTTAATAACAAATATATAATTTAATAACATATATATATTATATTATATAATGTTATAAATATGAATAAAAAAACTAATATCAAATGTAATCAATGATTACTAATCATATTATATAATTACATTTGATATTATATTTATATTTAAATAGATATACAATTATATCTATTCATTTATAATTATTTCACAATAATGGTTTTTAATAACTGAGTTATTAAAATTATTATAATTTTGAATAATAAGTAATTTTAATTTCACATAGATATATATAAATAGATGTGTATGGAATAATGTTTTTCAATGAAAAGTATTCATTATAAAATGTTGTTATTTTTGATTAAAAAATACATGTTTTTTAAATTGATATATATTTATTTTAATCAATTATAATTATTGAAGTATTGTATTATATCATAAAAACACTATTGATTACATTTAGATAATAATCTATGTTATCATATGTTAATATAAATATAATATTATTGAATAATATTCCAGACTTGATAATATTTAATATTTTGTTTTAATATAAATATTATATAATATACTAATAACAATATCAATCAAAAATAGTAGATTCTATGATAACAACACTTCTATTATGTGATATTACTATATATTTAAAAATTATAATAAAAATAATACAATTTAGTTAGTTTGTTGTCATGAAAGAATTAAAATTTGTACATGTTTTATTGAAAAAACCGAAATAAACCATAAAAACTAGGTTTTTTGATTTTACGTAAAAATCAAAAAAACCATCAACCCTGTTATGTAATATTTATGGCTTATAAACATCAAAGGAACGTATTCTACCTGTCTAGAAACTATTAACTCTTAAAGTATTATGTGTAGATTATTCATATGATATATATTATAATATACTGTATTTACAAGTTATATATAATGACAACTTATTTAGTTATTCATATTGTATTTAGTTAACATGCAGAAGTTTATATTGTATATACAGTATATACAGTATTTTGTATATAAATTTGAATTACACGATTTGGCGTAATCGTTATATCTTTCCTTGGAAAAATCTTTGATAGTACTAACTAATAATTTAGAGAAAGACAATTTTTAAATTCGTGCATGTACGAATTATATATGCACGAATTAGGTTTAATTCATGAAATTCTAGATGTACGAATTTAGAGAGGCCTAACCATAAACAATTATAATAATGCTTATTTATATTAACTTATAATTATTATACGCTGACACATTATGATGTATACGAGCCAGATATCAGAAGAGATAAGTATGTGTCCTAAACTATGATTATATAATACTCATGAATTGATCAGGGTACCATCGTATGATTCATTACTTTATGTATAGATGTAAGTTCACTTATTAACTTGTATGGTAAATGTATGTTTTGTTATATTAATTATTGGACATTATAGCCGTATGGTTATATGAAATTAAGTAACCATTCTACTTGAAATTAATGGTATTATTATAAACTGTATTGATATCGTATGTACGTATAATATTCGATTATAATTAAGTTATTTCAAACATTTTATTTATAATATGTTGTATAATGCAGGAGGTAACCAGACACTTCGTCCGAAAGTAACCTCATCCGATAAATAAAGTCACTTCGTTCGATATTTGTAAGCGAATCACTTCGTCCGAACATTTAAAAAACATTTAAATGTATTAAACAGGAAGATATTTAACTAATATGATATTTATAAAATATAACTTATAAGTTATATTACACAACTACCCATACATTCAAATTATAAAATTTTATAATATAATATATTTGGAATTTTTCTTATTTTATATTTATTTTAATTTAAAGTTATTATTTCTCTTATAATTTTAGTCTATTATTTTAGTCTAAATTTTGTTACAATATATAAATATACATCCTATCCTTTTTTTGGATTGGCAATACCAATCTCGATCTCGGATAATTTGCCTGATACAGATCCTCAGTGTGTCATCCTCATGAGGATCGATCGATCACTCACTGCAGTGCGTTACTTACCTACTCACTACGATCCCGATTATAAGTTCCTTACCTGATTACCTCTATGCTAATTGTGTATATATTTAATGTAGGTATACCTATATCTCACTATCATGTATATCCATTAATTAATAATATATGTATAGTTACATATATTATATTATAGTGCCATATGGTACTATAATACTATAAATTATTATATAATATATAAATACATGGATCTACTCATGTATATTGAGTACAAGTCAGTGGTACAGTGCTTCAAAAAATGGTATGTGAACACAATTATAATTAATAATTCAAATATAGATTTTGGACAGAATATAAATAAAATCAAAGGTATGAGCGCAAATTGCATGCATACATGTCGCATCACAAATTGTCTCATCATTAGTTTCATTTATATGTTATATTTATACTAATAATAGAAATAATTTAGAATTCAATATTATGCATTACATACATAATACACTATCTTATAGCTATTTTAAATTCATTCCCAACACTAGAACGTATTTTCCCAATATAGCACATTTTCAATATGTGTGGCACATATTAATTGCCCAAAACGAAATACCTTAAAATAAATTAAATTATTTAATAGATTAAAAAAACATATATAATATCTATAAATCTATACACCTACATTAATAACAAACTATTAATGTGTGTAATTAAAATAACTAATTAATTAACCTATATATGGAGTTAATATCATGATTACCATGATGGAACAATACCTTAATAATTAAGTTAATTGCCTAATCATCAAAATATCACGTAAAATTAATTTATATATATATATACTGTTAGCGAATAATAATAATTATATTCATCCGTAATTATATTTTGGATGAGTATACACTTTTAAATTTTCAGACGAAGTGACTTTATTTAGCAGACGAAATGACTTTATTTATTGATGAGGTGACTTTTTAATTTTGTACGAAGTGATTTTCGGATGAAGTGACTGGTATTCATGCAGGACATGTGTCATTACTATAATATGTACATTTTATGATCTAATTCAAATTCAAATTTTATGATCAACTAAAATTCATTGATTTAACTCACGCATCACGTGTTTGTTTTTTTAACTATCGCTCGTTAGTTTTGACCCATCACTTTATAATACGTGAACAACGTTCTATATTATGTATTTAATATTAATTAAATAATCATAAATAATTATTATTTATTATTATATTATAATAATTATATAATTAAATAATATTTAATAATAATTGAATTATCTCGAAGCAGCCCGCATATTGTTATTATAATAATGTTGTAATAGTTGAATCTGGGCGGTACTTATATTTTCACTACTGCACATTATTATAATCATTATAATAATGATTATAATATATTTTATAGTAACACAATATTTGATAGGCTAACTTGGGGATATATTGCAGCTAAAATAAAAAGCAAAATAAAACTAAACCAAAGAAATCACACAATCTAAAAATAAAAATCGGGGGCCTGCTTCGAGATTCACGTAATAATTAAATTATCTATTTTAGAACATTCGAGGAATGATCATGTGAATAGCGCTTTATATTTAATAATATAATATTATTTATTCAATATTAATTAATTAATCATTTTTATTTATTATTTAATATTAATAAGTATGCATTATTATAATTATATATTTTAGAATCTAAAATTTTTAGATTCTCCAATTATTTAAATAAATATATATTTAAATGATAATATTCTTGCATAAATAAGCATTTATTACAATTTATGTAATACTAATTAAATAATTTAATTAGTAATTAATAAATTAAAAACTACTAGTTTAAAATGTATAATAATATATAAAGTTTTACCTTAAAATACGAAATTAAAGGTGCAATATTATAATTTGTATACAAAAAATACAATATACAAGCCCAGGCATGCAAGTATTTATTCGTAACGTCAAAGTTCAATATGATCTTTGGTAAAAAATAATTTAAGGATCTTTTTCTCATTATATTTTATTCTGGTACAAGTAAAGTTAATTAAAGTATAATTAAAGTATACAATTATCATAGATTTAGAGTACGCTAATTATACATCTGTGCATACAAATTGTATTATACAATGATATACATTCGAGTTCAATCTATATAAATAAAGATTATTTATATGGATGTAATATAATTGATATCAATAATTATCATTACTGCATTACAATACTTTTATGGTCAATATAATCTATATATATATATATATATATTATAATATAATATTAAAATTATTTATTATATTAAAACAAATATAATGGTGGATTGAATGATAAAAGTAATAAAAGATAATCATAATAATAAATGATTCTTTTAATAGTATTATTATTAAAATAATTATTAACAATTTATTTAAGCAAATACATAGTCTAAATATGTAATCAAAGTATAAAGTATAAATATGTTCTAACTATATCTGTTATATAACATACGATATCATTAGTATATCATATACAATATAAGTGTATATATGGATGATCATATAATAAAATGTAAGCATTATATAATAAAATATAATTTACAATTAAATATGGGGATTCAGAATTTAATTATCATAACTGGAATTATATGTTGCAAACATGTATTTATTTGTATATAAGTAATATATTAATTAAATCAATGTACAATATTATTTTTATTTATTAACATTAATTTCAGAACATTTATCTAAACATTTTGAAACCAATAGGAAAGAAACCTACATTATATTTAAATATTTAAGCTAATTTATTACCTATTTTAAAAATGTCGATTAATGGAATATGAGTTATTTAATTAAACACAATAACAGTTACCATATTGACATAACCAATACCTCCTATAACCAATACCTCCTTACCCCCAGGAGGTATTGCTATAACCAACATCGAGGCTATAGTAGGTAATACTTACTAGGTATTAACTTAACAGATGAAAAACCAAGTAATTTAGATTTTTTAGAAGATGCATATATGATACATGATGTATCGTACATGTAATTGCAATTACTATATATATATACTCTGGATATAATTCATCTAAAAAAACCTAAAAATATAAAAACTAAACCAATCTAAACCAAACCAAAACTATCATATAACTTAAATTATACTGCCTGTTATAATATTTTAATATTCATATATAAACATTATCCATGCATTCAAATAACATATATTAGTATTTACCATTTAATTAAAATATATATCATTATGTTATTTGGTTAATTATATTAAGCAAATGTATAGTCGAAAGTATGAAGTTAAAATATTGCTAATGATAACATACGTTATTGAAATAAACAAAGAATAATAAGAAATTAAAAATTAAATATGTTGTGTTGTATTGTATTTATACATACATATCTAGTTACTGTATATTAGAGGTATTGTATACTGCATGTGAGGCTCAGTTGGCTAAGGCGTCTGATACACATGCAATAGGGCGCGGTTTCAAACCACGTCTGGACCATTAAAATAGGTCTTAAAATAATGTTTAGAAGTGATCATTATAATTGTGAATACAATAATAATTGGCTCTCGTTAAAACCATGGATGCCTTAACATGAGAGCGGCTTCCTAGGGACATTAGATCAAATTGATTATAAGTTAATAAAAACTTCATCTAAGTTCCTGAATGGGATGGAAGGAGTCCAAATAAACTAATATTGGTGTAGACTATCAGGAATTATAAAAACAATATCAATAATAATGATATTAATAATAATAATATAATGAAAACACAGAGTGAAACCATATTTGTTTTTAAAACATATGCATATGTGTTTGTGTGGGTGTAAGAATATATATGTGTATTGCACATGCCCAATCACATATGTATTCATACACATTGTGTATGTGTTTGTGTTGTTGTTGAAAGTATATATTTAAATACATCATTAATAATACTATAATGTGTAATTTTCTAATGATATACACAGTGTATGTGTATGTATGTGTATATATGGATGTGTGAGTGTGCTATGTGTTCGCATGTGTATGCTTATACACTCGCTTTTGTGTGAGTATGTATGAATATTCATGTGCATTTGTGTGTATAATAATAATATTTATTAGAAGAATTTTTATTTTTTTTACTGTTAATTAACATTGATATTTATATAATGTTTTCTTCTAAAGGGCTTCATGTGCATATGTATATGTACATTTTTGTATGTGTACAATTGTGTATATATGTATGTGAGTATGAGCGTTTATGTTTATATTGATATTATTTATTGATATCAATTAGGGTATTAGCATGGCCTCCTTTAGCTTCAAGAGGATAAAGGAGGCTATGGTATTAGCAGTTCAATTTTAACTCAGTTTTAGAATAGTCATTCTACACATTTGATGATATTGCAATACAAATTATTTTAATATCAATATATATTTATATATATAAAGATTACTTGTGATTATATTAATATACTTAATGTAGTTAACATACTTAATATACTTAGTGCGTGTTCACACCTAATATATGGGCGCGTATATTTGTATATTTGTACCCAGACTGGGTATACCTATTTACATATATCCAGTCTGGATAACAAAACTGGTATCAAGATTGGATACCCAATGTAGTGTGTGAAAAGGGTGGGTATGTACTAGTGATGTAAATGATGCTCACATTTAAATCATCGATGCAGTCTCAGTCTCAGTTACCTAAAGTCTCAGCTCGGGCTCGTTTGGCTAGAGATTAATCTCAGCTCGGACTTTTTTTTGTTCAGAAAATGAAAGTAAATAACCACAAAATCTCGGCATGGCATCAAAAAGCACGGTATTATTTACATCACTAGATACAATTTACATTATTCACTGAATCATGAAGTTGGCGCAGATAATTATTTTTAAATTGATGTAAATGTGAAATATATAAAAATGAGTATTAAAATGTAACCTAAAAAAGCATTTTGGCTCGGTTATGTTTTGTAAGAGTCTCAACTCGACTCGGGCAAGTTTGGCTAGAGTTACTGTTCGGATCGGGTTCGTTTGGTTAGAGTTTAATATCGGCTCGGGCTCGTTTTTTTCTCCAAAAATGAAAGTCTCGGCTCGGCATAAAAAATCTCGGCATCATTTACATCACTATTATATACCTACATTGGGTAATATATCTGGGTACTTACCGATCAATGATCGGCGATCATGTTCACACTCTAAATAACCTATCCAGATATTATTTTACGAATGACTATAGTTATATAGGTCACCAGTAATAATTTGAGAAATTAGTTCAGAATTCATTTGAAAATTATAGTATTATCAAAGCCCTGGGCTTTGGTATTATCATATATTTGGGTATAAATGGGCATGGTTAATGTATAGTTTGAATACACATTTATTATTATTTAATGTAACTGATATACTTAATATATTTATATACCTATGGTTATTGATGTATGCTTAATATAGCTAATATACCTATTGTATCCGATGTTGTTGATATAGTACAAAAGAAAGAGAGGAAGTCATGATCCGGCCTCTGTGAAGATTGAGGGAATTGACAAGTCACATTATTGGTATTACATAATACCTATATTGTTCATGGTGTGCTATATTCACACCTTATCACATTGATATTTATATTTGATATATATTATATATTAATGTATCTATTATTAAGACATAATATACTAATATATATATATATATATATATATATATATATATATATATATATATATATATATACGTACATACATGTTGCTGGTCAAATGATCAGGCCTATAGTTCCCTAGTTACCACTGCTTAGATAGAATACCAGTAAACTCGGACCAGGTAAACTCGGACCACTTTTGAGGTAAACTCGGACCACTTTTAAAGTAAACTCGGACCACTTTTTAAAAACATAAAGTAAACTCGGACCACTTATTAAAAACATAAAGAAGATTCGGACCACTTTTAAAATAACTATATTTTGTATATTTCTATAATATAATATGCTTTAACTTACTTCCACATTATATAATAATATTATATCTGTTAAATAAATTATAAAAAAGAGTCATTTAATATGATATTATTGTGGAATTATATATTTAAATAGGTAAACATTTAATTTGAACTCGCACCACTTTTGAAGTAAACTCGGACCACTTGTGAAGTAAACTCGGACCACTTATTAAAATAACTTATATATTGTATACTTCTATCATAATAAATATAGCTTCTATCGTGGATCTCGTCGGTGATATACATAGAGCTAGAGAGAAATTTCTCTCTAGCTATGTGGTGATATACGACAATTTAAATTATGTTAAGTTATTAAATGTTATTAAAGTTATTAAATGATAAATTATGTATGTGTAGTAATATCGGAATACTCGCAATATCAACCTTTGACATTTTAAGTAATAAGTATTAAGTAATAATTATATACAGTGAAATTATACTTTTAACTTATAAGTTAAAGCATATTATATGTTAGAAATATACAATATATAGTTTATACGGTTGGTCCGAATCTTCTTTATGTTTTTAATAAGTGGTCCGAGTTTACTTCACAAGTGGTCCGAGTTTACTTCAAAAGTGGTGCGAGTTCAAATTAAATGTTTACCTATTTAAATATATAATTCCACAAAAATATCATATTAAATGACTCTTTTATAATTTATTTAACAGATATAATATAATTATATAAGGTGGAAGTAAGTTAAAGCATATTATATTATAGAAATATACAAAATATAGTTATTTTAATAAGTGGTCCGAGTTTACTTTATGTTTTTAAAAAGTGGTCCGAGTTTACTTTAAAAGTGGTCCGAGTTTACCTCAAAAGTGGTCCGAGTTTACTGGTACTCCTTAGATACATTAATAGTATTAGACTGATACGCCTATAGGCTATAGATATGTCTTCTTTAGATGATAATTAAGTATTTAGTTGTAAGTTTCGACTTCAGTGCCTCTATCGAAAATTGCCATACACTACATTCAATTGCTTTTCCACTTTCTTTATATCCATGGTTTACATTCCTTAAATATATAAATATACATATTTCTCACCTATTTATTCAGATGTTAGTTATTATTAATATCTACCTGATATATTGTCAAGATCTATCTTATTTCTTATCAAGAACTCAATAATATATTAATGAAATCTATCGTAGGTACGCCATCGACCTTGAAAATATCGCGGTGCACCTATTTCTCGAGGATACAAGGTTCTATAACCTTGAACAATATCAGTCCATATACTTTCACCTTCGAGATAACAACTATGTTAGCAAATATTTATACTTGTGACTTTATCAACTATATATTTACTTAAATAGAAATCACTCAATCCACATCTGAACGGGACGGCTTCGAGATAACTACATCAGTCCATAATAATCATTGACATGTAGCCTTATATATGAAAATAGCAGTCGGTGCTGCCTTTGTGATTATCATGGAATCTCCGTGAAGCCCTCTTAGATACATGCTAGTAGCATAATTCAATATGCAACCTTATATTGTATATTTAATAGATCGTGGAATGAATATTCTGCCTGGAATAGGAATATAATGTGAAAATGTAGTCATGCCGACTTTTACATTGGGACATTATATTGTCGGTCGACACTACATGCGTTCATATGTGTTTAACGTTGCTCAGCTATTCTGGAGGCAATTATTATTATCATTATAACTATTATTATTACATTATTTGCCACTGAGTATATAATTAGAAAGGTTTTTTTAATTGCACCTAATTAGGTGTTATTAAGTAGTGTATTTGTTTTCCCCCAAATAAAGTGTAAACCCGTTTATTGATTTGTTATCCTCATTTGGCCTAAAAGTATACATTTCTTAATACTTTAATAATATATCATCATATAATATCCTCATAAATGCACAATATAACAGCCTAAGTACAGCCTTATAACATTATCATATAATACCTTTATAACAGATTAACTACAGCTTCATAACATCATCATATAACAGCCTAATAACTGATAATATAACAGCCAATTTACAGCCTTATAACATCATCATATAACAGACTAATAACTGCTTCATATAACAGCCTAATTACTACTTCATAACATCATCATATAACAGCCTAATATAAGAGCCTAATTACTGCCTGATAACATCATCATATAACTGCCACATATAACAGTATAATTACTGCCTCATAACATCATCATATAACAGCCTAATAACTGTTTCATATAACAGCCTCATAACATCCTCACAACAGCTTCACACAAATTTTTAATAAATACTTATTTTTAATTAAAATAAGGATAAGAAATAGTTAAGTAAGGCAATATATTAATTTGTATAAGGGATATAATACAGTAACTAACAAAAGTAAGTATTAAAGATTAATCATATATTAGTACTATTATACATATTATTGTTATTATAATATGTTGATGGTAGGCCTATAACGTATGCAAATGTACACATATTGTTATTTGTTATTTTTATTATTTTTATTTTGGTGGAGTCCTTTCATCTCATCCAGGAACTTAGATGAAGTTTTCACTTATAACCATATGGCTCTAATGTCCCTTCGAAGCCGCTCTCATGTTAAGGCAGCCATGGTTTTAACGAGAGCCGATCATTTATTTATACCTTCACAATTATATAAGATCATTTCTAAATAATATTTTAAAACCCATTTTATAAAATTAATTAATGGTTCGGACGAGGCTCGAACCCGTTTCCTACTGCTTGTGTGTCTGACGGATTAGCCAACTGAGCCACACAGGCAGTTCGAAATATAAGAAACTATATTAATTATATTATGTATACCTAAAATAATATTATATAATTGTTACGTTAACGATAATAACATTAACTAAAAAAGTATCTAATACAGTTTTGATAATTTATTATCATATTATTATCATTTACATTTGTTATGTATTATGTTAATTATTAGTTAATAATTATATTTATTAAAAAGTACTATAAATATGATACTAAATAAAGCTTTTGTGTATGTTAAGGGGATATCGTTATGCTTAAATATGATATGCTAATTTGTTATCAATGTTACTAATTTTTTTCCTATTATAATAGGTAACCTATAGGTGAAAGTAACCTAATACGGACACTTTAAAAATAAATGGTCTTAACATTTTATGACTCATTATTTGTATTCAAAAATTACACTATATTAATATTATATAATTATAGATATTATTGTGATTTTAAAATTTTATTTAATCTTTTAATACCGGTGGTGTCCGTATTCGGTACCAATGTCAGAATACGGACCCTGTGTTATAGTACGGACAGTTTCCGTCGTACACCCTATATACCACTAGATAAACTATATATTATTGATGAATCAATCAGACAAATCACAATTACATTATTTATAATTAATTTTATGAATAATTTATTATAATTTAATTAGTTAATAATTTATTTATTTTTATAATTTGTTAATTAATAATAATATTTAAGTATCTAAATAATACAAATTTTAGATTTATCTTTATTGATGGTATTAATATTATAACGCACGTGATTTTTATGAAAATCAGAATAGTTCATACGCTGCGCGCTGATTGGTTATAGGGTGTCCGTATTAAGACATCTACACTGTAAAAATAACCTATAACCACAACGCTGAATAACCTATCATAAAGTGTCCCAAAATGGAAATAGGTTACTGCCTATAGGCATATTATTATATTACCAACATTTTTAATAGAGTGGTAATAGGGTAGTGCATTTTTTTTGGTTATATAAGTTAGTAAACTATTACTAATCTATAGATATATACAATATATTTAATGCGTGGTAATATGATAGTGCATATTTGTTGGTTATAGGTTAGTGACCTATTACTGATCTATTGAATGCGTGGAAATAGGTTTGTGATTTATTACTGATATATATATATATATATAATTTTAATAATTGTTCTATCTTGAACGATTAATCTACTCCATTAGTAAGCAAATTGACGTTATAGGATATTGGCTACCAGGCTAGGCTACTTAGAATGCCCACATAATGGAAACACATGGAAAGACAAGATTACCAACATACAATGTACACAGAATGTCAAAGATCAATCAGTTAATTGAATAAAGAAGATTGACATTATAAGGACACTGCATAAAGTATACCGATGAACTAGTGCATACATTAATGTATGGAAGCCAAAGAACGGCATGCCGTACGACATACCCATACGAAATAGAAGGAGACAACCCACAACATATATATATATATATATATATATATATATACATATACATCATAAAGAACCACTGCGTATGTTAATAAAAAGACAAATTACGAACACTGATGACGGACCGAGAAAGACGGAAAGTAATTGCATGATATGGTTGAGTGAGAACTAAAAAAAGTAAGTATTAATAAATAAATAAATAATTAAATATTATTTAATTTTTAATTATATTTATTATAGACAATATAACAATATAAATATATATATATATTATAATTATAAATATATATATCATAATTTATTAAATAATCCTTTAACGGACCGTGGAATTTTAATATTATCCATCTTAAAAATATAATTATTTATAAATATTGATGATTTATAGATTTTCTTATTAAAATCGATATTAAAAATATAGTGGTAGCAAAACCATGCTATAATAGCCGATTTAAACGATGTTACGACACAGACAAGTTTATATTCAATAACAATATTATAAATATTATTGCACTTTAGTATGACTGGATTTGGAGTTTTTAGATCCTGTTATAATGAATCAATATATATATATATATATATATATATATTATAGTATTGGTTATAAATCAATAAATGTACCAACTGTATATTTTTCCGAATAGAAATAGTCTATGTCATCAGAAAGAATTATAAATATTGATAGCATTCCAAATTTAATTGCAGCATCTGATGGTGTATATAATTATGTATAAATGTAATTAATTATAAATAATTAAAAAATAAATATAAATATATAAAGTGCTTATATATTTTATAATTAATACCTAATTCTAAGCATTACAAATATAAACAACATATTTAATTTTATAAATTTTATTTATGGTGTTGTAATATTAAATTAGTTATACTGTATAACTTATACATCATATAGTCATCGATTTAAATTAATAAAAGTTGATAAGCAATTGAATGTAGTGTATGGCACAATCCACTACGGGCGCTGCAGTCGAAACCCACTATCTGGCCCACTATTTATTATTTAAAATTAATAATATTTATTTATATTTACTATTGAAATATATTATCATATATGATATTTATACAAATATGAATATTTATAAAAATACAAATATGCATATTTATTAAATTAATATATTATCCTATTTTAAAATTATTACTTATATATTCATAAAAAATGCCCACTCAATATTCCGTATATGAATGCGACGAAATATATTTAAAAGATTCTAAAACGTATTTTTTTCAGGTTTTAATGATTTCAAATAATACGGTCTACATTTTCTTTAAAAATCTATGCGAACTGTGCTTTTTATAAGTTAATAGGAAATCTATTTTAAATTATATATTTCTTACACTCACATAAACTATATATATAGTGATATATAATATATGATATACAATATTGAAATATTATATATTATACATTAAAATACAAAATGATATGCTTTATTTTAATCCTATGCTTTTATTTTAATTATTTTTAATTATCATTTAATTGCTTTTATTTTATTTTATTTAATAACCCAGTTTAATTTCTTGTGCCGCCATTAAATCTGATATATTGTTATAATCTTGCTCTAACATAGTGTATATGCTGGATCCAGTATTTTTTGCATAAGTATTTAATTTAGATATATATTGTAATACGTTATTGAAATTTTCTTCTATTTTTTTAACATTGAATAACAATTGAGCCTCGGATACAACCTAAGTATATATTATTACAAATAATTATAAAGGAGTTATTATAGTTATTTTATATTATTATAGAAATATAGTAAAGTATATTTATAATGATCACAAGTATATACATATATGTACTAATATTTATAATACCACTAACAATATCAAATAATTTTAAAGACGGAAATTCTTCCAGGAATTCTTCAATGACTATGTCATTTAAATAAACGAATTTTCTGTTTTCAGATGAAATATTCATATTATCCCTGTTATAATATAAATATAATAAACTTTAATATCTTCATACATACTAAATACTAACATTAACATTTGGATATTAGGATTAATTTTCCTCATCTCGTCTTTCATATTAGTTTTAATTTGTAAGAAAGTACCCACATCAAGTATATTTATGTTAGGTGATGTCATCTGTGAAATAGTAATATATTGTAGAAACTGTTACGATAAATATATAAATATTTATATTTAATTATTAATTATATATTTTGTAAATTATTATTACAAAAAAAGCAAGATATAGTCAATGTATGTTTATTTATATATATATATATATATATATATATATATATATATATATATATATATATATATATATATATATATATATATGTGTTTTGGAGTAATACCACCGCCCTTTGGTAATACTATGTAGAATATTGTAAATATTAATATTTAAAAATTTAATTTAAAAATCATAATTATATTTATACAAACATTTGGCTTATTCTTTTTGTATGTTATTCCAATGTTATTCCCAACTGGCCTCCTTCCACACCCGATTGTACCATATAACTTTTTAAGGTCAGCATACTCAGATGACGTATCTGTCTGGCGGACCCTTCGCAGTGCATTAATAAATGACTTTTTAATGCATTCCTTCAAAATATATGAATAATTATGTGTAAGTTAAATAAATTATGTTTTATATTTAATATTTTCTATACAAACTATATTGAGTGACTTTTACCAACCACGGTTGAACATAGGAAGTTTATAATTGGGTTTTATTATATATATATATATATAATTATTATATTTAAAATGTATAATATATATAAATTAGCTCAACCTTTTCACCTATAAAAGGGTATTCACTTATTAATGCACTGCAAATACGTTTGATCCCAACTTTAGATAAAAATCTGTATATATATATAAATTAGAATACATATATATATATATATATAACTAAATTTGAAAACTAATAACAAATAACATTTATATGAGGTGACATATATATATATATATATATATTTATATATGTATACTTACAAAGAATAGTTTTTCTCAAGGTCAGATATAATATGTTTAAATATACTTTTTAAATTCTTGGAATAGGGCAAATATTTCTCAGGCGTTTTTTGAGTTAATAATATTAAATTTAACTCATTATTAAATTTGGGAAGTCTGTATAATTGGTGAATTAGATAGTTTACATATATTAGAGTAACATCTTTTTACCGCTAATATAAATTTTAAAAATTAATGTATTATTTTTAATAATTTATAATAACTAAAATATAAAATAAACCTGTATCCAA
This sequence comes from Osedax fenrisi, assembly GCA_964019155.1. Classification (NCBI taxonomy): domain Eukaryota; kingdom Metazoa; phylum Annelida; class Polychaeta; order Sabellida; family Siboglinidae; genus Osedax; species Osedax fenrisi. The sequence goes on from OZ025245.1 coordinate 2,170,621, forward strand.
ATAATGTTGTATCAAATTTAATTTTGTTTGTTTGTGGTTCCTGTCCATCTTCTCGTGTATCATCTCGTATACCGTCTTGTAAAAGTATTTATATTTGATTACAATCATCATTATATAAATTCTTATTATTTAGTGAATATATGGTACATATGTATATCATATAGACAACTTTAAACATATATAGGCATGCATATAGGCATATTTAAACATATATAGGCGTAAAACATATTTTAGCATGAATTTATTTATTTTTTAAATACTTTGTTAATATTTCTCTAGTAAGAAACCATGGTTATGTACTTCATTTCATTTTCCCTCTACTATCACATTTTCAGATTTATTAACAACATCTACAGTATACTATTTTGAAAATATTTATATTTAAAAAAAAATTTAATAGGAGAGGGTGGGGTTGTATGACCATGTTTTTGTATTAAGTGCTATCATGGTGGTAATAATACATTTTTCTTAATTATTTAAATTGTATTGCATAATATATGATATTAGTTAACTAATATATCACTTTTAGATATAAGGAATACTTATAAGATTTCATAATTACAATTAATAAAAAAAAATAAAAAAGTTCATTCAACCCCAAAGGCGGGGTTGAATGAACATACCCTGTATTACTTATTTAATTGCTCTTGCCATGATAGTTTTATCACGTATTCTATCAGTTTGTTGAGTATAGTTTCTCATTTTTGATTCCTAGAAATAATATTTAAATAATTATTAAGAATTAATAATTGACCCTCATTAAAAAAAATTTAATTAATTATATTGATATATAATTAATTATATTATTTCTATTTAATCATTACTTATTTATATTCGGATCATTGAATATATTTTATAATATTATAATAATATTAATATTATAATATTATAATATTATATTATAAATATTAACATATGATATTTTTTTGATTGAACAATGTTCATATAACCCCATTTTTAGTGGATCACTCAACCTAATATCAAATTTTATTATTAATTGATAAAATTTAAATATTTCATTTAAAATTTTAAATATATTTTTATATTAATATTAAGTTAATTATATATTAAAATCATATATATAATATGAATATAATCAAATACTTATTATAGAAGTTATAACATATAATACTTTGTCTGGAATTTTTACTTTTGAGCATACTTTAGTTAAAAATGTGATTAAATGTTACTATTTTTATTTTTTTTATTAAAAATGATACTTCCGCAACTGTATTAATTATAGTTGACGATATTAGTTCAGTTAAATCAAATTTCTGCTGTAGAAAATAATTGTTATTTCCAGTGGCTCATGCAAGACACCTGTTCATACAACACCACTCTCCCCTACAATATATAGTTATTATTCATTAATCATGTGAATATTGAATTATTACATAATTTCAATTTTAGAATAGTATTACAAAAATATTAATCTAATAAATAGCTATCTCGGATTTTTATTTATTTAATTTATATATATATATATATATATATGTGAATATGGGATACTTTTATAAAATACAAATAATTTATAAAGCTATTGTTTTTTAAATCATTTTTTAAATATATTCTAAGGCCATCATTGTTAATATTGAGTTACTATTTAAGAATGTACAATGTACATCGTACATATTAATTCATATTTTAAATGTAGACACTAATCCATATATAATATATATATTTATACTATATAGTCTATAGACTAAATATATTGTCTATAATATACTAAAGAATGTACCAACAGTTATTAATGATATAATTATTAATTTAATGCATTACATAAATTATATAAATAATTAAAATTAATTTTATTTTAGTAGGTTTTAAATTCCTATATATATAAATATAATTTTATAAAGAAAATTATATTTAAATAATCACTTGTATATGCATTATTATTTATAAAATATTTCTAATACAATTAATTATATATACATAGATATTTTTCATAATTGTCATTTTTATATAGATTAATGTATTCTTAAATTACTACTAGAAAAATAGTTAATATATATATATAATATATTTATATAATAATTAATTAATATATTAATTTATAATTAAATGACTACTATAAAAATGGGATTATTATTATTAATAAACCATGTATGTTACACACATATATATATATATATATATATATATATATATATATATATATATTAACAAATATAAAGTATCATAAACCTATTAAATACACATTAATTATATGTTGTATAATTTTAAATCTATATATATATATATGTATATATAAAATTCTTACATATTTAAATAATTAATGTAAATTTAAAATGGGAAAGCAGTGTTTTCCATTTGAATTATAGTATCTATGTTTATTGACATTATATAAAGTATGAGGTTCGCATATAAACCAATCATCATATATATTAACATTATAAGCATGTATTTCATTATTGAACAAATTAGGGATTAATATTTTACCAGCAAGAACCCAAGTATCTTTAATTTGTATTATATACTTAGTTAAATAAAATATAGGGCTATCGTTGATTGAACTCATTTTAAATATTTATGAATATAGGGATCTGTACTATATTCTATATTTTTCAAAATCAATAATTTTTACAATGTTATCTAAAATTAAAATAAATTTATTTTCAATAGTCGAAATAAGATCTATTGGAAATTCTGATTTTTGTTTAATTAATATTTTAATATTAAAATCAGGATTATAATTTAACATATGTATAGAATGAGATAGCTATCTATGAGTACTAGTACCATGTAACTTTTTAAGGTCAGCATACTCAGATGACGTATCTGTCTGGCGGACTCTTCGCAGTGCATTAATAAATGACTTTTTGATGCATTCCTTCAAAAATATGAATAATTATGTGTATGTTAAATAAATTAAGTTTTATATTTAATATTTTCTTTACGAACTATATTGAATGACTTTTACAAACCGCGGTTGAACATAGGAAGTTTATAATTGGGTTTTATAATATATATATAATTATTATATTTAAAAATCTATAATATATATAAATTAACTCACAAATATAACTTAAATTAACCTTTTCACCTATAAAAGGGTATTCACTTATTAATGCACTGCAAATGCGTTTGATCCCAACTTTAGATAAAAATCTGTATATATATATATATATAAATTAGAATACATATATATATATATAACTAAATTTGAAAACTAATAACAAATAACATTTATATGAGGTGACATATATATATATATATATATTTATATATGTATACTTACAAAGAATAGTTTTTCTCAAGGTCAGATATAATATGCTTAAATATACTTTTTAAATTCTTGGAATAGGGTAAATATTTCTCAGGCGTTTTTTGAGTTAATAATATTAAATTTAATTCATTATTAAATTTGGGAAGTCTGTATAATTGGTGAATTAGATAGTTTACATATATTCGAGTGAACATCTTTACACCGCTAATATAAATTTTAAAAAGTATTATATTTAATAATTTATAATAACTAAAATCTAAAATAAACCTGTATCCAAATAATGTTGTATCAAATTTAATTTTTTTTGTTTGTTGTTCATGTCCATCTTCTCGTATACCGTCTTGTAAAAGTATTTATATTTGATTACAATCATCATTATATAAATTCTTATTATTTAGTGAATATATGGTACATCATATAGATATATTTAAACATATATAGGCATCTTTAAACATATATAGGTGTAAAACATATTTTAGCATGAATTTATTTATTTTTTTAATATTTTATTAATATTTCCCTAGTAAGAAACCATTGTTATGTACTTAATTTCCTTTTCCCTCAACTCTCACATTTTCAGATTTATTAACATCTACAGTATACTATTTTGAAAATATTTATATTTAAAAAAAATGTAATACAATATATAGTTATTATTCAGTACTCATGTGAATATTGAATTATTACATAATTTCAATTTTAGAATAGTATTACAAAAATATTAATCTAATAAATAGCTATCTCAGATTTTTATTTATTTAATTTATATATATATATATATATGGGATACTTTTATAAATACAAATAATTTATAAAGCTATTGTTTTTTAAATATTTTCTAAGGCCACCATTGTTAATATTGAGTTACTATTTAAAGAATGAACAATGTACATCGTACATATTAATTCATATGTTAAATGTAGACACTAATACATATATAGTATATATATTTATACTATATAGTCTATAGACTAAATATATTGTCTATAATATAATAAAGAATGTACCAAAAGTTATTCATGATATACTTATTAATTTAATGCATTACATAAATTATATAAATAATTAAAATTAATTTTATTTTAGTAGGTTTTAAATTCCTATATATATAAATATAATTTTATAAATAAAATTATATTTAAATAAATCAATTGTATATGCATTATTATCTAAAAAATATTTCTAATATAATTAATTATATATACATAGATATTTGTCATCTAATTATCACTTTTGTATAGATTAATGTATTCTTAAATTATTACTAGAGAAATAGTTTATATATTAATTAAATGACTACTATAAAAATGGAATTATTATTATTAATAAACCATGTATGTTACACATACACATATATATACACGTATATATATATTAACAAATATCAAGTATCATAAACCTATTAAATACACATTAATTATATGTTGTATAATTTTAAATCTATATATATATATAAAATTCTTACATATATAAATAATTAATGTAAATTGAAAATAGGGAAAGCAGTGTTTTCCTTTGAATTATAGTATCTATGTTTATAGGCATTATATAAAGTACGAGGTTCGCATATAAACCAATCATCGTATATATTAACATTATAATCATGTATTTCATTATTGAACAAATTAGGGATTAATATTTTACCAGCAAGAAACCAACTATCTTTAATTTTTATTATATACTTAGTTAAATAAAATATATAGCTATCATTGATTGAACTCATTTTAAATATATATGAAATATGGGGATTTGTACTATATTATATATTTTTCAAAATCAATAATGTTATCTAAAATTAAAATAAATTTATTTTTAATAGTCGAAATAAGATTTATTGGTAATTCTGATTTTTGTAAAAAAAAACTTGGAAATTATGAATAACAATTATCAGATTAATTAGTATACAACTAAAAAAAATTTAATAATTTTAATATAAATTACTTAGTGAATTAAGTTTTGAAAAGTAGTCCTTTTGTATCTTTTACATTTAAACGAAAAACCCGTGCCGCGTGCCCTTACTTAATATTTTAATATTAATATCAGGATTATAATTTAACATATGTATAGAATGAGATATTTTATGAATAGTTGCAAGTGAAAATGTAAAATTTTTAAAATGTTGTGAAATTTTAATTTTTCTCTTGAAATACTGGTGTTTACTTTCAAAAGGCATACAATAATAATATCTTAATGTTATATTAATGGACCATATAGCTTAATAAAGACACTCTATAGTGTCCGTATTAGGGACTTATATGACCTCTAGATATATGCATATAAATTTATGAATATTTGATAACAAAAATATAAATTATATATATTATTTTTAGAATGCTTTACTTTTTAATAATATAGTGTTATATTTTATATGTATACATTTGTATATTCTTTAGAAGGTTTTAAGTTGAATTTTTTTTTCATAAATTTAAAAACGTAATAAAAAAATCAGTTTATTGGATATATCAGTACTATTTTGAATAATTTAAAAATAAAAAATACTTTTTTAGACTATTTATATAATTATGAATATTTTATTCTTTAACATTTTTTTGTATGAGTTATAGTTTCTGAGATACCGAGAGTGTCCTTATTCTATTACTTTACCATAATAGATATTATATATATACCTATAATTATCCACTTTGGTATCATATATATTTAATTTTAATATTCTTTATAAAATGTTCACAAAAAAAAACAACTTTTATTTCAATCATAAATTACGTATGCATATATTATATATATATATCAATACACCATAGATAATATGTTATTGCATGTTTAGTATAATATGCTGATATTTTGTTGGCAATATTCCAAATATCGTAGCAGAAATTATAATAAATATACTTACACATATATTTTACTTGTAAACACATGCCATTTCGTTGCTATCATGATGTCCACTTAAAGATAATATTTGAGAAATCGATATAAGTTATATATTAATTATATAAACTAGTATTATCTTTCTAGAACATTATATTACCAGGAACCAATAAAGCATATGCTAAAGTATATACTTTTTATATTAACGAAAATTAAATAACTAAATTAATATTTATAATATTATACATCGTTGATTTATCATATATTATTAAAATAAAAAAATACTTATTAATTAATAGACATATCATGCCGAATAAAACTTTTGTATATTTTGTGATTTGAATAATATAGTTAATAACATTAGAATATATCTTACTGGGAGTATTATATATTTCCACCAAATACATTTTATCTCTTTATTTATTTATATATATGAACTTATTTTAATATTCAAATAAATAATTACAATTATATATAAACCAACAATTTATGAGTTCATATATTAATATATAGTAATTACTACACACTAATAAATAATAGTTATATATATATATATATATATATATATATATATATAAAATAAAATAACAACATTTAAAAGTGTACAATTTATTTAAAATTTGTAATAATAATTTTATTTATTTCAGTTATTTAATTGTTAATTTATATCCATTAATATGTACTTTTATTTTACAACTATATGCACATATATTACATTTGTATGAGTGTCTAGTAGACAGTGTCTACCTAATGCATTAGTAGTTTATGTGTATTAAGTTGATGTGAACTTCTAAAAATATCTTTACAAAAATTACATTTATTTCTCACAAGAATGGATTTTGTTATGACTCGTAAGATTTGATGATGATGTAGCACTATATTTACATATATTACATTTAAAAGGCTTCATACCTGTATGCTTTCGATTATGTTGTTTAAGATACCGTGCTGTTGTAGTTGTATATATGCATATATTACATTTGTAAGGTCTTTCACCTGTATGCGATAGTGTATGTGTATTAAGTTGACGTGATGTTAAACTACTATATTTACATGTATTACATTTGTAAGGATTCTCACCAGAATGTATTATTTTATGTTTCGTAAGTTGATATACTGATATAAACCTATTTGTGCATATATCACATTTGTAAGATTTCTTACCTGTATGCGTATGCGTTAGATTATGACTTTTAAGATATTCTGCTGTTGTAGTTCTAAATATGCACATATTACATTTGTAAGGTTTCTCACCTGTATGCGATAGTTTATGTGTATTAAGTTGACGTGATGTTGAACAATTATATGTACATGTATTACATTTGTAAGGTTTTTCACTCATATGTTTTCGTTTATGTAAATTTAGGCTCTTTGAATTTACACTAGCATACGTGCATATATTACATTTGTAAGATTTCTCACCTGTATGCGTTAGTTCTCTAGTATGTTTTCGTTTATGCGATTTTATATTTGATGAAGTTGTACTAGTATACGTGCATATATTACATTTGTAAGGCTTTTCACCTGTATGTATTCGCTTATGTATATTGAATGTATGCAAGCTATTACAGTTGTATGAACATGCATCACATTTAAATTTCTTTAAATGCTTTTTGTTTTGCACAAATTCATCCTCATGATCATTATCATAATGAATTCTCATACCAGTAGCCATCTTGCAAGTATAGTTACAGTAATTACATATGTATACACTTGGGTATTCGTCACTTTCTGCATCAGAAATATCGCCAATGTCTGCATTCTTATGTTCACTTCTTCTATGTTTATCCATATCTTCTTCTGATGGAAATACCAGCGTACACATATCACATTGAATATCATCTAAATTCAACGAATATTAATTAAGTTAATATTTTATAATAATTTATACTGTTTATAGTAATTATTAATTATTATTGATGATATTCAAGATAATATTTATGAAAATTAGTATTTTAAAATATAATTGAATAATTAATTTTCAAATTTATATAATTTATAATATTATTTACTATAATTTGTAATTTTAATTAAAATATATAAAAAATATATGACATACACATTATATATATATACACACATTATATATACACATTATATATATATATATATATATATATATATATATATATATATATATATAAATAATACACATACCAACACACATACATGATTATATACATGCATAAACACATACATATAAATATATGTATATGGAATTAAATATGTCACTATTATCACTATATAAGTTATATGAAATTCATATAAATAAATATATATTGATGAATAAATATTAACTAAAATAATTTAAAGTAATTAAATGTAATTAAAAGTAAAATATAATATATTCTAAAGAGAGTAAATGCCAATTGGAATATTTCTATATAATAGTAAAAGCTCAAGTCTTTCAAATGTGTACGTTATAAAGAAAGTAATAAAATAAAATATTTAGTAAATTAAAATATTTAAAAAATATATATAGTTGGAAAATATATAAAAAAGATGCGCAAGATATAATAAAAAATAAATAAGAAATTAGTTATATTCATCATTTAATACATCAAAATATAATTGTATTTTAATCTTCTAGTAAACGTATTTATATTATTGAAAATTTAAATTTATTTTCAAGAAGATTCCATAAAAAGGACCATTGTAAGTTATGCAGATTTTTTATATTAGATGGAAAGAATGAATAACACATTTAAAAATATTTCTTTGACTATATATACATTATTTAATAGAGAACATATTTTTAATAATGGTTAGTGTAAAATTATTAATAATCCTAAACATAAATAAAAAGAGTATTTAATTTTACAATATCATTAAATTTCAAGAAATTCAGTATTTTATATTATTTATCTTTTATTACTTAAATACGCATACATATACGATATTAATCGAATATAATGCCGGATGTTTTCGACATGTACCATATATATATATAAATATAAATCTAGTATAGTATAGTTATATATATTAATTTTGGGACAATTATTTAATTATATTATAATTAGTTTTAGACAATTATATTTAATTTTACTAACCAACAACTTCTTCCTTAACATCCATGATTGTATATCCTCTGATTATTTATCTCTGAATTTCTGATAAATAATTTATATAAATTAAATTATAGAAGTAATTATGTTATAATGATATATATATATAACTAAATTATGGTTTAAATATTTTCATTTAGATCTGTTGAAATGAAATATAAAGAAAATAATAATAATAATAATAATAGCATAGTTCCTAGGCGATGAGATGCAGAATCAAGATTATTTCGATCTCACCAAGAGGCGTTCCTTTTATAGGACAATAATTAGACAAAACATTAATAATAGGAATATATTAACTGTAATTAATCAAAGTATTAATCGAATGTATCGAACATTGTATATTGAACTTGTTGCTCATACTTTCGAACCTCTGCACTAAATATTATATATTATATTCTATTATGATCTGCCAGTTAAAGGGATATACTGGTTATTTTTTCAAAATTATTTAAAAATTCTATAACGGATAAAGAATTATTAATATTTTAAAATATAAAATCATCTCTAAATATAATTGTTTAGAATTTATTTATATATAATAAATACATAATAGAAATCTATGAAAATTGTATTAATATTCAATGATTCGTCTAAAAAAATAAAATTCCATGCAAACAATTAATATTCTGAGATAATCTATGTTAAATATTGACCATATTCTGTATCTGCTTCTGTACTCTATCATGGTAATTGTCTTAATTTTAAATAGTTCTTAGTTTTATAATATAATAAATTACTTTTATGATAATTATTATTATTTTTTTAAGAATACACACAAAAATAATTTTTTTTTGCAGATTTATTATTAGAAAAGTAATCCACTTTGAAATTCTATTTTCTGCCTCTTGCGTGATAGTTTAACTCATCTATATCATCTAGATGATGCTTCTCTCCTATGCTTAGAAGAATTCAAATGAGTTTCATGTCTGGCCATCTCTATTATATAATAATAATGCATAAGTTTAATATTAATATATTATTATACAGTATAAATATTTTGTAAAATTAGATAATAATAATTCATAATTATAATACAATCTATTTTTTATAATATTAGATTATAATAATTAATAATAATGAATAATAATGTATAATACATTATATTAATTATAGTATAAGTGTTTTATAAAATTTGATTATAATAATTCATAAGTATTCATAAGTATAATCTAAGTTTCAAAAATAAAATATAAAAAATATAAATAATATTTTTAAATAAACACACATATCTGATGTTTTATAAATAGTATACTACTTATACATAATTATTGAATAGGTATTCTAAATATATATATATATATATATATATATAATATAAACCTTCAAAATCTGCATTTTATTCAAATATCCCATATTGAAAATCAGGGTTGCTTCGGTTTTTTCAAATGGGTTTTTTCATCGGTTTTTACGGTTTTTTCAAATTGTAAAAACCATGGTTTTTACGGTTTTTAACAAATTAATTTAACTTTTAAATTATAAGTTATAATTGCCTACATTATATTTTATAAGGGAGTGGGTAGGACTCTCATCTAATTACATTTACATGCCTACGATACAATGATTATGTATACAAATTTAATTACGCCACCATTAGGCAGAATATTCTAATTATGAATTGTTTATATATTGAAATGTAAAAATATATCGTTTTTATGGTAATACATTATTATTAATAATAGTTATTTATATGTAATAGCCAAATATTACCAAACTTAATCATTTTATTAAATAATATAAATTAAAGTACTATTTTAGTATACTGTAACTTATCCTAACATAATATTATCCATTTATCATAATATTTTATGATTTAAAATTATATTTTCAAACAAAATTATTTTAATTAATAATAAATATATTATTATAATATTATATAAATGTTATACATATGAATCAAAAATATAATATCAAATGTAATCATATTATATAATTAAATTTGATATTATATTTTTATTTAAATAGTATAAAAATGATATCTATTCATTTATAATTATTTCACAATAATGGTTTTTAATGGTTTATAAAGGAGGAACTTATTAAAATTATTATATTTTTAATAATAATTAATGTTAATTTCATATTGTGATATATAAATAGATATGTTTGGAATAATATTTCAAAAATAGTTCCAATACTTTAATAAAACATATTTAATCGATCGAAATAAATGAATAAAAAATAATTCCTAACATCAATATTTGTATTATATAGTATGCTTAATTTTATTATATAATTATCAATTTATTATATTATTTTATAATACTTTTACGAATTTATTCAAAAATAACTGCGCAGTGATATACACTAACATTTCCTATTTGAAAAACCGTTATGATTTATGTTATTTCATTCTTTTTGATATTTATATTATCGTATATATACATCGTAATTTTTTAAATTATTTATTATGACTTCTAAAATTAACTTATCCACTAATAACGATATTAACGATGTTGAATCTGGTTGTAATACTCCAGCAATAGCGTATTCAATTAGTATTATAATTATTATTGTATTCTAGATACATATGTTTAATCATTTTAGATATTAATAATATATTTTGTAATATAAATTGTTTATTTTTATTTATCAATTTTATTTTTATAATTATATATATTTGTACATTATACTTATTATATGATTTAAATCTAAATTATTAAATAACTTATAATTAATAATTTGACATATAATAGTATATATTTACAATATTAATGTTATATTTTACATGATACATATATGATATGTAATATTAAAATTAAAATAAAATATACAAATAAATATCTTAGTCGTAATTAAATTACGACGTAATTTACAAGTTGTTTCTAATATACTTTAATTTAGTATTGCGATACAGATTCAGAAGATGATTATGTTTCACAAGTGACGGAATTCAACAAGATAAAGTTATTATAATATTTTAATTAAAATATGATGTATAATTTATACAGTATAAATAATGATAATAACTTATATTAGTGAAACTTTTTATATATAAATTTACAATAGAATGAATATTTTTATAAATTTAAAATGATCTAAAATTATATATATTCATAATTATAGTACTTGTAAATTTAATAATTAATTACAAGATATAATTAATTTTTTATTATATATAACATAGAAATAAATAATCTATAATTATGTATATTATCTATAAACTAAATTAAAACGTGATATTAATATTATATATAACAAAATAATATAAAATCTAATATATAGTTTATTGCTAATCAACACAATCTATTATTTAGTATACTATCCTAGATGAATTTTTAAAGTTGAGAAGAAGATTACTAGCTTATGTAAGTATAATATAATTTAATAAATGTGATAAAATATATTATTAAAATGTAAATTAACATGACATTGTATACATAATGAAAGTAATTTATTTATGTATTAATTTATAGAAATTAAAGTTTTAATTTATTATAATAAAAAATGCAATTTAAAATTGTATATATTATTTATCAATGAAATACATGACATCATAATTATACCAGAAAAAGGAGATAGAATAAGAAGAATATTGAGAAGAGAAAGAAGAAGATGCTGAGATATCACTGACATCTTAACGTTAGTATCATCATTTTTAATAATTTATGTGTATATAAAATGTGGGTACATGATCAAAAGCTTCGCAATTTGAATGCCAACAAACTTATTATAATTATTCTAATTAGTGATTTTATGATAGCGTAACTCTACATAAATATATAATATATTATATATAGATATCTTAATCACGAGAATATTTGTCTTAAATATTGTTTAAATTAAAATAACGTGTAATATTGTATACATTTAGTAGTTATACTAATATTAAAAATTAGTATGGATATACAATGATACGTATGATACACGATTAATCTTATGATATTATATTATATTAAATATATAATAACATGAATACTATATATGTATGCTATTCATATATCAATTTATACAATCATTATTTCAAATTTTTTAAATAGTGAAACTTTTGACCATAATCCAAAATATGTCTAGATTATGTATAATGGTAATTGTATATATATAACATCATAATTACATTATTTTTAACTGTTAATATTTGGGAATTGTAAATATTTCCAAAAAGTTTATGAGCGCCATGTGTATGGTACTTTGTAAATAAATCATGCCTTCAAAAGTTCCCATGTCAATGCATGCATATATGACACATTATAATTACGTATTAGTCTATATAAATATAAACTGAATACATTCATATATATTATGTAATTGTAATTACTTGATAGATATCTATCAATTAATTACAATTACATAATATATATGAATGTATTCTCAATTATGTTCGAACATAATTGATAAAATTGATATGTTTAGTATTTTAATTTTAAATAAAATGTACATGAAACCATAATTAATTTATTATTCATGAAAATATTAAGGACTAAAGAAAAAAAAAATGAAGATTTAAAATTTTAAAAAGTCATACAAATCCATGATTATAAATTTGAATGGATGTATATTTTTATAAAATTATAATATTATTTAATTAAAATGTATATTTTTAATTAATAACATCTTTTATATTTGTATTCAATATATTTATTCTAAAGTAAATTTAATATAATAATTCATAAATTTCCATTAGACATATACGCATTAAGTTATTATATTACTGTAAAAACAGTGTGTCAATTTATTCCGTTTTTTTTTGTGTAACCAAGTATATATATATATATATATATATATATGTAGAAATCTAAAAATATAATTATTTATTCTTGATAAAACCAAATTATAATTAAATATATTTATTATAACTTAACGATTCTTAAAATGTAATTTAATTGGTTACCAATTATTTCTCTAACATATATTAATTAATAGATGTAGTTTAAGTAGGTGTTTGATACAAAATTGTCGGCCTAATATTCGTGTCAACGTAATTATATGCACGTTTTGTTAAAAATAATGGTTAACAAGCGTAAGTAGCTTTTATATTGATTGAAATATACATAGGAACCTAGTATGTAGTACCTATTTAATTAGTATGACTAATTGTGAAGTAAAATAATTTATTATTTATATATAATATAATATTTTTCGAAAATTAGGATATCGATATAATCAATTTTAGTATTTGATTATCCTGAGATAATGAAAAATTGGCAAAATTTAAATCACTAATATATTATTATAATTATTTATTATACATTTTCTAAATATAATTTACCATTAATATTATAATAATTATTATAAATAATATGCATATTTGTATACTATATTACTCTAACCTTTAGATAATGAAGACGAAGGAACTCAAATTTAATATATTTAAAATTCAAGATGTAACATGAAATTCTTTAGTAGAGAGACCTGAAAAAGTAAATATTAAAATTATAAATTGAATTAATATCTAATAATGTATTATAATCCTAAACATATAATATATCATTATTATAAACAAAATTAAATTTAAATTGACCTTGATGAATTGAATATATAAAATTAATAATAATGACAATACTGTTTATTATTTTTATTTTTATTTCATATGACAAGACTATGTAATTATAAAATTGATATATTTAATAATAGCTGATTGTCCATTATTAAAAAGTATTTATATTTTGAAATTTAGTTTCAATATTATTGACAGTTCAAAATTAAATATAGGTGGCGATATATGTTTACCCTTACGACAGACTAAAAAACACGGAATTGATGTGAACACTTAAAAATCTGTTACTTCAAATTTGCTGTGAATGAATCATTTGAAGTTGAAGTTACACGTACGTTTTTAAAAACGGAATTGATGTGAACCCCCTATAATAAACATAAAAGGAAAGTATACTACCTGTCCGGAAACTATTAACTCTTAAGAGTTATGTGTAGATTATGTATATACAATATATATAATATAAACTTCTGCGTGTTAACTAAATACAATATGAATAACTAAATAAGTTGTCATATCATTATATATAACTTGTAAATACAGTGTTAATTGTATATATATATATAATATATATATATATATATATATATATATATATATATATAGATATATATATATATATATATATATATGGATTCACAATATAATTTAGTATTATAGTTTTATATATAATATAATAATAATTACAAATAATTATATAATAAAATATTATTATAAAATACATACATAAATTATAAGGTACCTGGACGAAATTAGCGCATCATAAATTAAAAATACTCACAAGCATTCTAAGACATTACATATTATCTCCACATAATTATTATAATTACCACGTATTGTATACTATAAATTATCCACTATATAATACAGTTTTAAATTTATTAATGTAATGTATTATTAAGTTATAAATAATTCATAATTCATGCTACAAATAAATATTAATAAAATATATTATATCGTATATTATATAGATATATAATATTATACCTAATATATACTACTAAGATGTTGCACTAGTGATATTAAATATAAAATATAGTTTTTATCTGACTTTTAATGTGCAGATTAAGATCCATAACCAGGCCTCTTTAGATTCATGCATTTTGCACGAATTTAATATCCAAAATGGACGATTTATTGTAACTTCATGTAATTATTTAAATGTTTGCATAATATATATTTAACTAATAACCATTATTTAATTTTCATAATTTAATTTAATAATATATAATAGACTATAGAATATATATTATAAGGTATATACAATTTGAATGAAAATAAACTTTATTAGTATCTTAAGAAACTATATTTTAATTTATTTACCAAAGATTATTATTTATAAAAATTGTAATTATTAATTTTATTTTATTTACTATTTTACTTAGTAAAATATATTTAAATGCCCTATAATACATTTTTTTGGTAGCTGTCCTGAAACCTAGAATGAACACTGATATATATGTATGTGTGTATAGGTGTGTGTGCGACGCAAATTGTGCATGTGTGTGTGTTTGTGTGTATACATATATGTATATGCATATAAATTAATTATCAGTTTTGAAAGAATAAAAAATATAAATATATTATATAATTTTATCCTGACTTTATTTAAATCATTTAGATGTGCATAATCGCCGAATTAATAAATACATATAACTCTAAAAGTAAATTATTGAAATATATTAATTCTATATATAATGAAAAATATATTTATAAAGAATATGATAAATGTGACATGTGAAATGATAATTTTGATATATAATTATTTAAAAAAAGTATGTTGTATTTTATAATAGATGTGTGTGTGTATGTGTGTGTGTGTGTGTGTGTGTGTGCGTGCGTGTGTGTATATATGTGCATAAAGTATGTCTATTTATATATATAGAGAGAGATGTGTGTGTGTATATGTGTATATAAAGTATATATAAGTATATTATGCGTACACGTAATATATATCAAAGGACATACAATGAATGTCATACGTGTCCTTGGTATATCTATTGGAGGAGTTTATCTAGTATGACACGCCTATATCTAGAGGCGGGAGTCTCAACTCCGAAAGTGCGTACTCCGATATTGAATAAACTACTAGTCATAGATTTTTGGCGCAGGTTATGAACGTGTTACATTTTATCTAGGTCAATTAGAATTATTTTAAAATGTAAACATAAACTGAGTATTGGTTACGGTCTTATCGCATATAATACGTGAACAAAGTTTTATATTGTGTATTTAATATTAATTAAATAATCATAAATAATTATTATTTATTATTATATTATTATAATAATTATAATAATCAATAATATTTAATAATAAAGTATTATAGCCTATATTTATAGTTATAGCAATGATATTTTTATTTTGTAGCTAGAATAAAATTATTAATACCATTGGAAAGAGGATGAAAAAGTAATATAAGTTTCATATATTACTTTTTTGATATAATTAATAATAAAAAGTTATGGTCAAAAGAATGGCCAGATTTGAGGGTATTAATTCAGACAGCTAACATGTAAAAAATAAAAATATTTTGGTAATTCAATTTTGATCAACTAATATTCAAAATGTTTATATTTTTTTTTCACACATTATTTTAAATAATATTTTACATTTTTTTTTCAACATATTTTTTTCAACTTTTTATATGAATTTTTAAATTAAATTTGAACTTATTATAATTAAAATATCTATTTTAGAACATTCCAGGAATACACATGTGAACAGCGCTTATTATATTTAATAATATAATAGTATTTATTAAATATTAATTAATAAATAATTTTTATTTATTATTTAATATAAATAAAATGGGTTTCACACTAACTCAAACGCAATTATTAGAGGTTAAAGTTTAACTTTAATATTTAAAATTAAATAAATGCTTATATGTAAAAGGGGTTTTAAACAAACTCGAACGCAGTTGTTAACCCTTATAAAAAACCCTTTTACTGAGATTTAAATAATATAGTTAAACTTTAACATCTAATAATTAGAGTTAATAATATCGTTCGAGTTAGTATGACACCCCTTTAAGACGATGTCACACACCTTGTTTTGGTGAAAATAATTTTTTATTTAAATTTTTTTTTATTTCATAATACTATTCTATTATTTGTTTTTTAATATCTGTAAAAAAATTATTTATGAAAACAGTCTAGAAATAAAAAGTGGTTTATATATATTCATTATATATGATATATAATGTATTCATATATATTCAAATGCTGTTTCTCAGAATAATTATTTTGCGCTAGGTGGTTGTGTATAAACGTAGGTATAACAAAAACTATTATATGTATTCTACTAATTTGTATTGCATTATATAAATAAAGTATATATGAATACTATTACAGCAGACATTTTCTAAATTTGTATGTGCATAATTGCAAAAAATAACAATTTCCATAGAAATTCCGTAAATTAAAAAATTAAAATGTGTGCATATATATATATATATATATGTTATATAATATATATTATAAAATATATGTCCTGTGAAATCATGTCACATGATTCATGTGTATACATTTAATGAATAGAATATAACAAAAATTAGCCATATTCAATGAATAGAATTCTGCGCGCCTAGTTTTGTAAACCCACTGTAGACCCATTATTTGCTATATCTATGCATAGAGAGGGGGGCATTATCCCCATTATTCTAATATAATTAACTTGCCGCCGATACTTTTCAAAGTTCAAGTTAGGCTTTCAATCAAATGCAACAGTTACGCTCTATCGCACAATCAAATATATTCTGAACGAGTAACATCTATATCAATATAATATATTATACGTATACAATAAATACACATATGTATATGCCTTGTATATATAAATAATATAATGTACATACGCATTTATTTTATATACGTTAATTATTCAATTATATAATAGTAGATATATACAAAGGGCTTTAATATATATATGTAAGTATATGGATCCTATAGGATCCCTATGTTACTATAGCATGTATACATTAGGAGAGCCCGTTTTGGTAACTTTATTAGTTCCCTTCATATAAAATTGCAATCTCGCTCGGAATAACTCCTTTTAATCATTACAGATATAATAAAATAATAATAATTGAAATCTGACAAAAATTCAGAAAGCGAAACCATATTCAAATATAGATAGGAATTTAAATTGAAAATTTATGAAAAAATTTAAATTACAGATATATGAAATAAAATTTGTTTTACAAGTAAAAATTGCATATTAGCATATGTAGTATATAACAACATCCTTAAAATATATTTTAAAATATTTTTTTTAAATAATTAAATCATTCTACTGAAATTTTAATTTAATTTTTAAATTTTTTCTAAATTGAAAAAAAAAATTAGCAATGGAAGAATAAAAAAAAAATATATTATATATGTCTATCATCATTATATGGATATAAAATTATAAGTATTGTTATAAAAATAGCATATATTTATTCAAAAAATTACTTTTATTGAGCATTTTAACAAAAAAATATATTATATATGTCTATCATCATTATATGGATATAAAATTATAAGTATTGTTATAAAAATAGCATATATTTATTCAAAAAATTACTTTTATTGAGCATTTTAACAAAAAATAATTTTGGGGTAAAATAGTCGTAAACAATTTTTTGTCAGAAAATTAAATATTTTTTTTTTATTATACCTCGTAAATATCAATTATAGGCTCACAACAAAGTTTGATCCTTAATTAAAATAATTTATCAAAAAAATAGTCGAATAAATTACATTAATTAAAAAATTTAAAAAAATTAAATTAATTTTAAATTTTTAAATAATTTTTTACTTTATTAATATTATAATATATTTATACACGTATTTGCCAAATATTTTATTTTTATTAATACGCGCACTTGCACAAATATATAAAATACATAAGAAAAAATGTCTATTTATAGAAATTTACATTGTAAAATAAATGAATATGTCTTCATTAAAGTACACTTCGATTTAACAATATTACATATTTTGTGATGAAACTTTCCAAATATGTTTATTATGACATGTATGACCTACTGTAACTGAGAGAGAAAAACTTTAAAAACGGGCTCCCCTAGTATACATATACCGGTCATCGATATAAAGAGAGTTTCTTTATATCGATGATACCGGTATATACACACTAACATACACATATATGTATATGTATGTATACATACATATACTATATATGATATACACAATGTGTATTACACATACATACACACATATACAAATAAAGTGTATAATTAGTAATATTTCATAAATACACCTATATATAAATATTTAAATAATTGTGTATTATATACGTACTTCGTACGAACTACGTATGTTGAATTCTATAGTACACATATCTAGGTCATCAATAGATTATAAATATACAATGCTTTCCCACTGCAACGTGTCAATGCGTGATTCTTAAATTTCTCTCACACACACACACACACACACACACACACACACACAAATACACACATATACACAATGATTTAAATATTTATACATAGGTTTATTTATGAAATATTACCAATTATATTTATGTACCTATGTTGAATTTTGTAGTATATGGTAGGGTCACCAAGAGATTATAAATAGACAAAGCTTTCTCACTGCAACGAGTCAATGCGTGACTGTTAACTTTCTACCTGCCATGTATGTGATATATATGAGGCATATTTGTATATGGTAAAGTGTAATACAATAATGTATGATATATATATATATATATATATATATATATATATATATATATACACACACACGTATTTTTATTATCATATATTATTTATACTTTTATTATACTATTATATTGTATTATATCTAATTTAATAAATAAATAATTTAAATAATTATGTACATATTTATAGTAAATTTTATACATATATAAACCTATAGGTTTATTTATGAAATATTACCAATTATATTTATGTACCTATGTTGAATTTTGTAGTATATGGTAGGGTCACCAAGATATTATAAATAGACAAAGCTTTTCCACTGCAACAAGTCAATGCGTGATTCTTAACTTTCTACCTTATATAATTGGTAAATAAACCTATGTATAAATATGTAAATAATGATTTAAATCAGATATAATAAAATATAATAGTATAATAAAATTATAAATAATATATGATAATACATTATACGTGTGTATGTGTGTGTGTGTGTGTGTGTGTGTGTGTGTGTTTGTATGTATGTGTGTTTGTGTGTGTGCATGTGTGTGTGTTTGTATATATATATATAAATATCATACATTATTGTATTACACTTTACCATATACAAATATACATCTTGCATATCACATACATGGCAGGTAGAAAGTTAAGAATCACGCATTGACTCGTTGCAGTGGGAAAGCTTTGTATATTTATAATCTCTTGATGACCTAGATATGTGTACTATAGAATTAAACATACGTAGTTCGTACGAAGTACGTATATAATTGGTAATATTTCATAAATACACCTATATATAAATATTTAAATAATTATGTATATGTATGTATGTATGTATGCGTATGTTAGTGTGTATGTCTTTTTACTAATATATTAAACTTTTATTTACGTCGATGACTTGACCACACTCGACTATAGTATATGGTATATTCCATATACTATATGCTATATACCGGTATATACCACGCTTACACTGTACGCCGTAGAGTGTACAACCTACATTCACACAGACACACTAACATACGCATACACAAATATGCACATACATACATACATATACATAATTATTTAAATATTTATATATATAGGTGTATTTATGAAATATTACCAATTATATATATATAGTACGAACTACGTATGCTGAATTCTATAGTACACATATCTAGGTCATCAAGATATTATAAATATGTAATGCTTTCAACGATGTAAATAAAAGTTTAATATATTAATACAATTTTTATTTTCATCGATGGGTCATGCGCGTTCAGCGCGTTTTCATAAATATAAACTACTGCAATAACGGCGTCGGGAGGTCAAGGGAGGTCAAGGGAGGCGTGTTATAATAATACATCACGCTCTAGTGCACACGTACTAATTTACCTATCAGGCCACATGTATAATATCGATATACTGAATATATAAATTGGTATATATATAAATATAGACACACACACATATATTAAATATATATATATATATACAAACAATTATATATTTAATAGTTAACCCAATGAATAGATATCATATATAATGTAGGATATATATAATATTGGAACTGCATATAATATATATATGTGTGTGTGTGTTCTGTGTTTGTGTGTATATGTGTGTGTGTGTGTGTGTGTGTGTGTGTGTGTGTGTGTGTGTGTGTGTGTGTGTGTGTGTGTGTGTGTGTGTGTGTGTGTGTGTGTGTGTGTGTGTGTGTGTGAGTGTGTGTATTTACAATATATATATAACCTCTTTATTATGTTAACTATTAAATATATCTCTTTTATATATATATATATATATATTTAATGTGTTATTCTTTATATATATACCAATTAATATATTATAATGGTATATTTAGTTGTATATATGTTAACACAATTAATATGTAAAATATATACTAGGTGAAAATATAAATTAATTTAAAAGGATACATTATAGTTACACAGTATAACCAAAAACCATTCTATACTAGAGCTGTAAATGATGCCGAGCCGAGACTTTTGGTTTTAATGCCGAGCCGAGATTTTCATTTTTCGGGAAAAAAAACGAGCCCGAGCCTAGCCGAGACTCTAACAAAATGAGCTCGAGCCGAGTTAAGACTTTAGGTAACTGAGACTGCATCATGCTTTAGATTTGAGCATCATTTACATCACTAGTATATACCAAGGGATTTGGTATAACCAATTGGTATATGAATGAATGAATGAATATTTATTTACTGAATATTGAATTAATATACATAATGATATTCAGAAGCTATACGAGGTTTATATTAAGAATATCCTCATAACAACAATATCAA
Source organism: Osedax fenrisi (assembly GCA_964019155.1). Lineage (NCBI taxonomy): Eukaryota > Metazoa > Annelida > Polychaeta > Sabellida > Siboglinidae > Osedax > Osedax fenrisi. The sequence continues at coordinate 2,193,145 of OZ025245.1, forward strand.
ATATTTAATATACAATAATAATTATAAAATAAGAAAATATTATAATAAAAATGGTGTACTACAAGATATTTATATCGAATATACACGTTAATAATAATAATAATATAAATAATATAAATAATAGTAGTGCGCATAATAAAAATACTTATGTACATATATTACAAAATATTATAAAAGATATGAATTTTTAACAGAGATTAGAGATTACATGATATTAAATATTTAATTTTTGAACAAAATTGGTTAAGTATATATTATATACTTTGGTAAAACCAGAGTTGGAAAAAATCATGATTTTTTTAAAAAAATCAAAAAAATCAAAATCACATTGATTTTTTTGATAGAATAAATAAATAAATTTATCAAAAAAGTTAAAAAAGTTGATTTATAATCAAAAAAAATCAAAAAAATCAAAAAAATCATTATTTTTGCCTTCAAAAAAATCATTGATTTAATTAAATGATTTAAATCAATTTATTTAAATCAAACAACTCTGGGTAAAACACACACATATTACATAGGAATGTATCTAGGTCATTATTTATTTACTTAGTGATGTACTCAGTATATTTGTATTATAGTTTATGTTTTCTATATTTATAATGTTTATGTATATAGTATGTAATACATACAATGTATGTATAGGTGTGTAATATAATACACATTCATATATATGTATGAGTGACCAATGTATAATTAGTTTTTCATACATAATATATATATATACTATATTAGATATGCTTGGTAGTTGATTTATATTACCATACAGATATATAATGTATTTATTATTATCAAACATTATCTATATATTACAATCAAAGCTTTATACAGAATGGATTTGTTTGATATTATTGACAATACATATTTTACATATATATACAGTAGAAGCTCGGTAACTCAACATGCCGATAACTCAACATTGCCGATAACTCAACATCCAAAAAATATTTGGTTGGATTCGTATCTTTTACATGTTAACAAAAACCCTATTACTCAACAAATATAACTCAACATACATATAACTCAACATCGTTTTTATAATCCTAGCCTAAACATTACATGTAAATATACATCCGATAACTCAACATTTATGAAAAATCAAAATATCACAAACATATGTTGTTGGATTCGTATCTTTTACATGTAATAAAACTACATTGCTCAACAAATATAATTCAATATACATTATTCAACATGGTTTTATTTAATAATATATGGATATAAATATATAAACGTACAAATACAATTACAATTATTATATTATCATACGAGTACTATTTTGAATGCATTTATGTGAACAAAACATTAATTAAGTCATTAATTTATACATCCGATAACTCAACATACTCGCTAACTCAACATGAAAACTCCGTCCCGTCAATGTTGAGTTATCGAGATTTGACTGTATATATATATTAAGGGGATCCCCACATTTAAAGTGATGCTAATTTATTTTTTTACATAATAATACTTATTGTAGTGTTTTTTAGTATCTGTATACAAATTAGACATGAATTCAGTCTAGAAATGGCATAAAAATATGTTTTATGACAATAAGATAATGCTATATTATTTACTATTCAATAATACATTTTTATGCTGTCAAACTTCAAATGCTGTTTTCTCAGAATACTTATTATGTGCTAGGTATGTGCATACACAAATATAGAACATAAAAACTATTATAATTATAATATATTTTTTTTTAGATTTATATAGAATTTAATTATGTGAATAGTAAAATAGAGAGATACTTAATAAAATGTATAGAATTCATTGTATAAAATGATAATTTCTATAGAAATACCATCATTTTAGTATCACTAATTTTTAATTTAGATATATATAATGTAATAAATAATAATATTAAAAATAACTTTCTATTTTCCTATGAATGTATATGTTATGAATACATTACAACAAAAAGTAGTTCAATTGAATGAATAGAATATCAGTTATATTTTTTTACCTATGTTTTTCCTATCTATTTATACACGAAATTGGCAAATTGCGTGTTATGTGCTAAGGGATCGGCTTAAGGGGACGCGATACCATTGATTTTTTCGAGAAAAAAAAATTGAATTTCAAATTTTTTTTTAATGTAAAATTATAATATTTCAAATATTATCTTTAAAATGGTGTTTAAATTATGTTTATTACATTATTCATTTTATTTATATTATATTATTTGTACCTGTATAATCATATTGTTTATATTCATATATTATATTTGAAACTTGATTTACTCAGAATAATTATTTGTGACCAATCATGCTGACATAACTAGTATTAACTTTTGTACAATTGAATATTTTTTCTTCATTTTTTCAATATAACTAGATGAAACCTCTAAGATTAAAGTTATTTGTCAAAATTAAAAAATATATATTTAACAAATTTTAATTAGCAATTTAGTTGGAAAATTAACATTTTTTATCAGATATTTCAATTATTTTTTTTAGAAACGTATAACAAAGATGTGAAAACATCTATAAATTACAACATATAATATAAAAATATGGAATATTATTAATAGAATATTTATTAGTGAATATTTTTTGAGTTTTGAAAAATAGCATTTTTTCGTATCTTTTACATGTAAACCAAACGATGGTATCGCGTCCCCTTAAGAAATACATATTTCCATACACATATATATATATATATATATATATATCATATGTATTTATTAGTATCAAACATATTACAATCAAAGATGATATATGATTGTGTGTAAATGTGTTTTTGTACATGTTTGTTTGTGTATTTATTTGTGTGTATATTTGTGGATGCATTTGTATATGTGTTTGTGTATATATTAAACACATAGATTTATAGTTTACAAAATAGTTTGTAAATTAAACAGAAATTAAGGAAACAGCTGAGGTATTTTGGGATTTAAAAAATACGGGTAGAAAAATACCATATTAATCTAAGATTATTAGTAATAGTTTAATTAATAATATAGACTTATTTTATTATAGTTAGAACAATAAATAGATATAGGACTAACTGGACTAATAATAGAGTGGATAGTTTAGATTTTGAGTTATATTAAAGTTAAATACCAGATGGTTTTATAAAAGGGATATTAGGGTACATTTTTAAAGGCATATTTTATTATATTAATGACATGGGTTATGTTAAGTTTATTGGGGAATATTAAGACTTGGTATATAGATGGGACATTTAATAAAATCAAGATACCTTTAAACAGTTATTTGGGATTAATGGATTTATAAAACATGGGGATTGTATTAAAAAAATACCAGTAGCTTATATTATGATGAGTGAATGGGAATGCCAAAGATCATACGATATAGCAGTATTTAGGAATATAAATGGAATTTTACATGAGAATATTGTAAGTAGGTTTATTTTAGATTTAAGGCAGCATGGAAGGCTATTAGGCAGGTATATCCAGGAGTAGAAATTAAGAGGTGTTTATTTCATTATAGTCAGGCAGTATTTAGACATGCTAGAAAAATAGGTTTACAGTTAGAATATAATAATGAATTAACTAGATATATTATTAGATCATTTATGTCATTACAATTATATCTAACATTTCTAACTGCAAAGCATATCTAATAAATTCATTATTTATTAACAAATCTTTGATTGTAATATTTAGATAATATTTTTGATAATAATAAATACATCATAATGTTTTATTTAAATATCTATTAACTGCCAAGCATATATGATATAGTGTATCTATATATATATATTTCTCTAAACATATAACAATGCGGCATCGTCGCGAAGCGATGATACTACGAACTTAAGAAATAAATGCAAGATCGGAAGACACCAGTTATACTCATCTTTTATTCCTCTTTAATATGCACTATCAAAATGTGACATTGTACCGTGTTATCATATATTAAAGTGGATTTATAAATTAAGATTTTAAATTAATTTGCCTCGAATATTCAATAGGTGGCGCTTTTTAATAATATTAGATTCATCCAATGAGATTCATGGCTACCAGTAATCTTGTACGAGGTAATGTCGTTCGATTTATTAAATTTATTTTTATTTATTTAATAATTATACAGTTCTTATACGAATATATATAACTAATTTTATTGAGAGACGAGGTACTCCTATAGTGCTAACTCCGATAGGGCTAATTCAGATAGGGATAACTCCAATAGTGCTAACTCTGTTAGAGCTAACTCATATAGGTCTAATTCGGATAGAGATAACTCCGATAGGGCTAATTCAGATAGGGCTAATTAAGATAAGGCTAACTCCTATATTGTATATTATATTAATTTCTCAATATTTGTTTTTTATAACATAATTAATTTAAATCAAATAAATACTATATTTCTTATTGCTAGGTCGCCGATTATTATTATTATAATGTCAGAGTTCAATTTTTATTTTTGGGTTATGTGATAAATTTGGTTTTATTTTGCTGTTTTTTTAGCTGCATTATATTATCACCAAGTGAGCCTATAAAATATTGTGTAACAATAAAATATCTTATAATGGGTATAAAATGCAGTAGTGAATATATAAGTACCGCCCACCTTGACCTCTGACATTATTATAATAACAATTGGCGGCCTGCTTCGAGATAATTCTATAGGATCCATATACTTACATATAATATATGTAAGTATATGGATTCTATAGAATTATATCAGATATGATAATGATTATGTTAATGTTATTATAACTAAATGTTATACCCTATATGATATATATATATACCTACTATTATATATTTGAATAAGTAACGTATATAAAATAAATGCGTATGTACATTATATATTTAATAGTCAAGGCACATGCATATGTCACATATGTCATATGATTCATTATGAATATGAATTTCATATGATATGAAATACAATAAATACACATATTATGATTATCATTATGATAATCATAATCATAATTTAGGGACGCGAATGAGATTCAAAATGGCCTATTTTACAAGGTCTAATATTCCGAGGTCGAGAAAAACATTACACAGATTTTGTTGAAAATCATAAGTTTTATTTTGTTCATAAAACACTTATTTATTAACCGATTTTAAAAATTGAACTGTCAAATTATAAAGTAAACATCCCTTTTGAATATGTCCAATCAGCAACAAGCTTGCTGTCATTGCTTCGCGCGCTTTTGGTTAGTGAACATGTGTATTGTTAAAACTAAAAATACGATAATAAATAATTATTTTTGAAAAATAATTTTAATTGATGTGTCATTATGAACGTTTTATCTATAAATGTGTTATTAAATATATAATATATACTTAATAATAATTTCATAAAAACTACACAAATTTACATAAATATTGAAATTATTCAAAATTAAAATGGAGGCAAATCTCAAATTTGTCAATTAAGGTGTCAATTAAAATCAATTAAGGTCAATTAAAACTCGATAAATCATTTATTGAATGCTTATTTACATATATAATATTTAATAATTATTTAAAATATATATATTATAAAAATATATATACATATATAATATTAGTATTGATATACATAAAAAAAAAATACTTTAATAGAAATATCATATAAATAAATTTTAGATTTTAAATCATTTATAACGATTTAATATAATTTTAGATTAAAAATGTGATAACAAATATATATTTTTTTTAAATAATTTTACTTGCTGTGTAATTATGAACGTTTTATCTATAAAATTACCTATAAATATATTGTATATCATTTATAATAACTTCATAAAAGACTACACAAATTTATATAAATATTGAAAAAATATATTATCAAAATATTGTTTGAAAATAATTTTCAAAATGTTTTCAAAAGATTTATTAAAAATAGTATTTGAAAAATAATTTGTCAATTAATAATATTCAATATCAAATTAATAAATCATTTATTTAATGCCTGGTTACATATATAATATTATTTTTGTTATTTATAAATATATATTATAACAATGAATATATATACTTATTATTATTAAAATACTATATTTACTATAATATTACATGTTTAGTGAGCTATAATTTATAGAATAAATAATGTTTAGATGATTATTTTATTATAATTTTAAAGTCATAAATTCTATATAAATTAATTATTTTTGAATATACCTAAGTATTGATTTATTTTCTATAAATAAATTATATATATAATTATTATAATAATATCTTCATAATTAACTGGACACTTATATAAAAAGTTAAAACATGTGGTATCAAATTTTTTTTTAAATATACTATTTTCAATAAATAATATTTTATATCATCTTAATTAATCATGTATTTAATAAATATACATATACTATTTGTAATAATACATTAAATTTATAATTATTATAATATAACTATTATAATAATGTGACATGTTTAGAAAGGTTACCTTTAATGGGTGGCGAAACATGATTTTATTGTAGTATTTTCAAAATAATGTTGTAGATCTCATTCTCATATAATTATATAACTTAATATATACATAGATCTAAATGTAATTATTAAGGCTTTTTTCCAACACAATTTAATCATTCTCTTATTCATTTCAGATTTATCGTAATTTAAAAGTAACCCTTATTTAAAAAATCTCATATATCCACCATGTAAATATTCATGTTTTTCCGTCCATAAGACTTTAATTTTATAAATAATAGATAATTTTAGTAGACATTTCTAGTAGTAACATTGTCGTTATATTATTGTTATCATCAAAATCATACATTTTACAAACAAATTTAATTTATTAGTATTATTTCTTCATATAAATTTTTATAGCATACTATTATTCTTTATGTAATATATTTATCAATCTATAATAATATATATTAGTATTAATTTTTCGTATAAATTTTATATAATTACTGTTATGCTAGCATATTTTAATACTATTATTGAGCGGAGCAGATCTAAATATTAGCTAGTTATAGTGCGACAGGTATTGCATGTGTAGATTTCTGAACAATATATTAATTTATATGTATATCATATGAGTGTAGCTAAATAAATATATTATGATTACATAATAATAAAGAGCTGTTTTAAATAATAAATATAATATTTTGTTTATACAAATTAATGTATTAATCATAATAGTCAATTTATTTATAATATCCGAATACATTCATATATTTCTCTATATAGGATTTTTAGGACACTGTTGGGGCATAGAAGATGGGCACAAGAGATGTTCTTCACTAGATGTCATCGCATGAGTGACGTCTCGTATCCTGGTGTCCAATAAAGAACTATATACAAAAGTTGATGGACGATGCATATACAGTCAGGAGCTTTACCAAATATGATGAGCGATAGAAATGATCTGAGAACGTGTGTCATAACGATAAAGCTCAACCTGGTAAGTAAAGTTAGTATATGTATATACATATCAATTAATGTTTTGTTCACAAATCCATCTTGCATCTATTTCCATCTGCCCTACTACAGTTAAATAAATTTTAAATCTATGGCGGTTATTTTATTTGGTTTCATTCATATCACTATTTAATTATATATTTAATATTTTTGTATAGCTCAAACTATCAGTCACTATATGCAAAATGTATTAATTAATATCACTCACTATTATATAGTTGAAGACAGCGAAAAGGCTATGTTTAATATTAATTAGTGGATGTCTGATCAGTGGTTATTGATCCGGTGAACTACTGGACATGGATAGAAGCGACCTGAGACGATTTGTTACTGAAGCTAGTGAGAAAATGTCCACTACGATTCATGATTCATGGAACTAAAAGTTAGTCAGTAAGAGTTGAATACCTATATTCCAGTGAATTTGATAGGTTTTAAGTGATGGATTTAATTAAAAATAAGAATATATATAATATAATATACTTTACTTTCGATAACCATTACTTTTACTTTCTAATATTAAATATAACAATTAAATTCTTTATAACATTTTTATTTAATTAATAATTATTTTGATTTTATCAAATATAAATATACTCTTAAATCCAAACAAGAATTTAACTAAAATATATAAAAATACAAATAGAGCAGATCTGATTTTTATCATTATTAAATTACTAATTTACCAAATGTATTTTATCATATACAAATGTATAAATATATATATATATATATATGTTTTATTCAAATACAATAACAAAATCAATTACAAATGATAACAATCTGATTTTAATAATTATGAAAACTTATTTAATCAGATATGCATGTTTAATATCTTATTAAAATATAAATACTCTAGCAAATACAAAAATATTTCTGGTTAATAATTCAAATACAGATAATCTGATTTTGGTAATTAATAAATTTCAAATATAATAATGAATTTGATTAATATTTACAAATAATATTTGAAATATTAATATAATCCTATTCAAATTTAAATACAAATAAATACATATTTACTAAAATTTAAATAAATTATGTCTGATTAATGATTCATATATAATTACACTAAATCTGATTTTGATATTTATGATCATTTATTTATATAAAAATATATATGTAATGTCTAACTATAAATACACACAAATACAAATAAATGTATAATTAATCAATCAAATATACCTAATCTGTTTTAGATAAATATTAAAATATTAATTTTGATATATTTATATAAGTTTGATACATATATTTATATAAGTTTTATTCATAAAATAATTAATTTTGTAATGTTTTAAAGGTATCATTGATGTATCTTGGCAACTAAAGAAAAGTGATACAACGAAATTGATACAGGTTTAGTATATTTAATTATAAATTAAATTTACATGTATCCATCATTAATTTGTTATTGTTTTATAGCTGGATTATAAGTTACAAATCTGATGACTAAAGGAAAGAGAAAGAAAAAAAGATTCTATTATTGTAAATGTTCTATATATATTTTAATATTATATTAAATATATATATTTTTGTTATTAATATATATATATATATATATATATATATATAGGTTAGTACTTAATGTTAAAATAAATTGTATATATGAAAAAATGATGTATAATATTTATTATTGAAATGTGTTGAATTTATAATTTAATTTTAAATAATATATAAATAAAGTAGAATTTAGAAAGTTTTGCATAAATTATTAAATAATATTTGTTACTATAATATTTTCTTTTGTAAATTAGTTAAAACCAAGATACAAGTTATATTATAGAATTTAAAGAGCTTTGTAAAAATATAAATAAAATTAATTATTTCCCATATTGGGTAAGAATGTAGATCATTTTTTTATAACTTTTATTACATAATTATATATACACATATATATTAAAGATAATTGAATTAACACATATTCATTATTCAATGAGTTATGGTCTAATATGTATTATAAATTAATAAAAACTCATAATTCCTATCTACACCATGTCAAATTTGTACCATTTTTTTGCACATTTTTGATCATAACTGTTTTTTTAATAAAAATTAAAAAAAACTAAGATACAAGTTATATTATAGAATTTAAAGAGCTTTTTAAAAATATAAATTAAATTAATTTTAGATAAAAAAAAATTATTCAAAAAAAAAATTAATTGTTTACCATATTGGGTAGAAATGTTGATCATTTTGTTTATTGTGTTACATATTTATATATATACATATATAATAAAGATAGTCTGTTAATTTAATTAAAAAATATTCATTATTCAATGATTTATGATCTAATATGTATTATCAATTAATTAAAACATGCATAATTCCTATCTACACCATGTAAAATTTTTACCATTTTTTTGTGCACATTTTTGATCATAACTTTTTTTTAAATAAAAAATAAAAAAAACTAAGATAAAGGACTTACATTATAGAATTTTATAGGAATCTACCCATTCATGGCACATTATTTACACTGGTATAATTTATAAGCCAAGGTGGGCTGGGAACTAGGCACATTATCGGGATAAGAGTGGTTATATATTTACTAATTGATTATATAACAATTTATTTTTTATTATAAATGTTGTAAAGAAAAACTAAATTAAACTATTAAATCAATTTAAGCTAATTATAAATTAATTTGTGTAATATAAAAATCAATTTATATTAAATTTAATAAATTATTAATTATAAAACTGTACATATATAGCAAAGATTTTGCGAAGCAAAGATATAACACTCCCTATGCATGCAACGTAATTTATTAATATCCCCAACCGCTGCTAGCAGTAGTATCGAAATCACTGAAATAGATTTAGGTTCGGCTCTGTTTGCATACAACAATGTTTTCATTGCTCTATTAAATTACATGCAATATAAATTAACTTTTACTTACTAAATATATACTTATATCATTTAAAACATAAATATCATATTTGTTTGTTATATATTAGTAATGAACACTTAGTTTTCATCATATAAATATTAATTTAAAGCATATTATTTAACATTTTAAAAGTGTATAGTTAAATACGAATTTACATTATAAACAACGCATAGTTCCTAAAAGTAACCCGCTATAGGTGGCACCAGGGTATTTTGTATACAAATTCGAATTACACGATTTCGCGTAAGTGTTATATCTTTCCTTCGGAAAATCTTTGTATATAGTATGAATATGTATTATATATTATGTATTATATATATATATATATTTAAATAATAGTATACTTTATAATAGTATATATATATATATATATATATATATATATATATAATATATATATACTATTATAAAGTATACTATAAAATATATATAGGCTGTATCTATATATAATATAAATATATACATTTTTTGTTGATTAAATTACAATTATTACTATCAGAAAGTACTCGATAATAATTCGAATATTTTACGTACACATGAGATCGATATAGTTTTAGAATGCCTGTTTAATTTCAAGTAGAATCAATATATTATATATGTATAATAATATATTCCATAGATATGTTATCCGTTATAGTAACCGAACAATTAAATATTTGTTAATAAATTTGATTTTTTATTAAATTTAAACGAACAATTAAATATGTGTATCAATTTGTTTTAACATATCTATGGAATATATTATTATACATATATAATATATTGATTCTACTTGAAATTAAACGGGCATTCTAAAACTATATCGATCTCATGTGTACGTAACATATTCGAATTATAATCGAATAATATCATATAGTAAATATTTAAATTTAATAAAAAATCAAATTTATTAACAAATATTTAATTGTTCGGTTACTATAACGGATAACATATCTATGGAATATATTATTATACATATATAATATATTGATTCTACTTGAAATTAAACGGGCATTCTAAAACTATATCGATCTCATGTGTACGTAACATATTCGAATTCGAATAATATCATATAATAAATATTTAAATTTAATAAAAAAATCAAATTTATTTTATTTTTAACAAATATTTAATTGTTCGGTTACTATAACGGATAACATATCTATGGAATATATTATTATACATATATAATATACTGGTTCTACTTGAAATTGAACGGAAATTCTAAAACTATATCGATCTCATGTGTACGTAACATATTCGAATTATAATCGAATAATATCATATAGTAAATATTTAAATTTAATAAAAAAATCAAATTTATTTTATTTTTAACAAATATTTAATTGTTCGGTTACTATAACGGATAACATATCTATGGAATATATTATTATACATATATAATATACTGGTTCTACTTGAAATTGAACGGACATTCTAAAACTATATCGATCTCATGTGTACGTAACATATTCGAATTATAATCGAATAATATCATATAGTAAATATTTAAATTTAATAAAAAATCAAATTTATTAACAAATATTTAATTGTTCGGTTACTATAACGGATAACATATCTATGGAATATATTATTATACATATATAATATATTGATTCTACTTGAAATTAAACGGGCATTCTAAAACTATATCGATCTCATGTGTACGTAAAATATTCGAATTATTATCGAGTACTTTCTGATAGTAATAATTGTAATTTAATCAACAAAAAATGTATATATTTATATTATATATAGATACAGCCTATATATATTTTATAGTATACTTTATAATAGTATATATATATTATATATATATATATATATATATATATATATATATACTATTATAAAGTATACTATTATTTAAATATATATATATATATATATATATATTATAGTATACGTATATATAAATTTTCATATATGTGTGTGTATCTATATTCTATTCATATAGATGTTACACGTTCAGAATATATTAGCATATGCAGTAGAGCGTAACTAGTAAGATATTATAGAACGCCCACATTGCCTTCTCGAAATAATCAGCTCATATACACCCGCCTCACGCGGCTCACTCGCGAGGCTCACGAGTGTTTACTAGTTACCGTGTGCCGCCCGACATGTATAGCCATGTGTATTTATTGAAAATGTTATTGTATACGTATATTATATTATATTGATATAGATGTTACTCGTTCAGAATATTGTTGATTGTGCGATAGAGCGTAAAGGTTGCATTTGATTGACACATATAAGGAACACCTAACTTGAAAAGTATCGGCGGCAAAGATGGACTGTATCCAAATATTTAAATTATATATTTTAGATTCTACAATTTTTAAAATTAATATATATTTAAGATAATATTCTACATAATATTCTTGCATAAATATATATATTACAATTTATGTAATACTAATTAATAAATTAAAAATTACTAGTTTAAAATGTATAATAATATATAAAGTTTTACCTTAAAATCCTTAAAATAAATATAATTATATAAATTTAAAAACAATATACAATGCAGTATTTATTCATAAGACGTCAAAGTTCAATATGATCTTTGGAAAATAATAATAATTTAAGGATCTTTTTCGGATCATATTTAATTCGTGTACAAGCAAGACCTCCTATAACCTCGAGGTTATATGAGGTATTGGTACATGTAAACCATATATTTAGAGTACTCTAAATCTATGAAGTAAAGGTATATAGTTATCTTATACATTATAGTGAGGTTCTATATCTATGATAATTATACCCTGTGTGAATTATACATCTGTGAATACAATAGATAATAGACACTTGAGTTCGCTCACATGTAGATATTAGTAGTACTATTTTAGTACCCACTCAATATACAATAGCATTTAAATAGCATTAAAATATAATACGATACGGGATATAATTTGTTGATATCATAGATTTAGATTATCAACTTTGGTACTCTAAATCTATGGTTGATAGCACAGACTTTGAGGGGTTATCATGACGGATTTAGGAAATGCCTTCCCATGTAAAGAAATATATTAGATAATACATTACAGAGATATTATGTAGTTATATATTGGGTTATATATTTAAGTGTATATAGGGTTACGATCAAAAAGGACGAGTTGATGGTTAAGCAACAGAGTGGTATTAATAAAAGGTTTTAATTTAAGGTTTTAATACTTTAATTAAAGGTTACATTTTACGTTATATATTTATAGGTTTCGCCACTTTGATGTCTATGTATATACTATTAACTCGTATGTCAACTGTATCCTTTAACCCTCAACTCGTCCTTTTTGATCGCCTCCCTAATAAAAGATAATAATAATCATAAATGATTATTTTTAGAGTATTATAATTAAATAATTATTAACGATTGATTGATAATTTATTTAAGAAAATATAGTTATCTATACATAGTCTACATATACAATCAAAAGTATAAAGTATAAATATTTGCTTACGATAACAGACGATATCATTAGTATTTCATATAAAATATAAATGTATATATGGAAGATCATATAATAAAATGTAGGCATCCTAAGAATTATATAATGTAATGATAATTTACTATTAAATAAGTTGGTTCAGGATTTAATTATCAAAAAACTGGAATTAGATGTTGCAAAAATGTATTTATTTGTATATAAGCAATATATTAGTTAAATCAAATTTACAATATTATTTTAATTTATTAACATTAATTTCAGAACATTTATCTTAACATTTTGAAACCAATACATTATATTTAAATATTTAAACTAACACCTATTTTCATAATGTGGATCATTGGAATATGATTTATTTTATTAACACAATAACAGTTATTTATTATATTGACATAACCAATAAATCTTTAACCTCAGGAGGTATTGCTATAACCAACCTCGAGGCTATAGTAGGTATTACCAAAGGGCTTTGGTATTACCTACAGATAGTAGAAAAATTAAGTAATTTAGATTTTTTAGAAGATACATATCGTACATGTAATTGTAATTACTATATCAAATAATATTATTTTATAATATTTATTAATTAATGGTTATATGAATATTAAAAATAGTTGCTGTATATTTTTAATAACAAATTTACACTATTATTACAAAATATTATTTTTTATGACTCATAACTTATGAGACAGTTAAAAGTTTGGTAAAGATAATCAAAGATCGTCTTTGAAGATCAAGGACGATCTTTGAGATAACTAAACAATTTAACTCACTATTTGAGTGCGATAATGGCGAGTTTATGTAAATTGAAGTTACTACGACAATGTCATGTACAATATAAAATGTATATTATACAATGTATTATGTACATACACTATATTTGAAATTCGCACAGAAAAATTTAGAGAGCAGTAAAATAAAGATAATCATGGATATAACTCCATTCCTAAACGTATACTTTTTAAAGTATATATAATATATATATATATATATATACTATGTTTAAATATAAATTACATACATGTATTTCGTATTAATTAATGTTAACAAGCAGGGGCTGATTCAGGATTGACTTAAAGCAAGACCTCCTATAACCTCGGAGGTTAAAGGAGGTCTTGTTTAAAGGGGGCATTGTTTTTTCAATCTATAAAAATGCAAAGAAATAATAAAATGTATAGATAAATATATAATATTTATTTAAGTTTATTATAACTATTAAAGTTAGTATTTTTTTGATTATTCAATGATAAAGTATTCATAAAATCTATTTTATAATAGGATACTATTATCAGGGAGTCTCCCTGCTATCATACAAATATTATAATTTGTGTCTTATAATATGCCTATAATAATTCTACCCAACCTATCTTATTATAAGGTACTAGAGATATATAGTTATAGAGAAATCTCTTTAACTCTATGCATTGAGCACATGATTCCCATGGTTAGACAAGGTTACTATAATGAATATTGTCTTTATAAATAGTTGATAATTAAAGATTATAATATTATTATTTGTATAATTATAGGCCATTATAGGATTATAGGATCTAGGCCACTGTTAAATTTCCTTATTCTTATTATCTTTGATATATATTTATAATTTTATTTAATTTGTAATACGAAAATATAAAATATTATATAATGTGTTCATTTACTAAGTGTTACTATCATATATATTATATATAATTTCTTAATATTAAATAAAAAAATATATAAATACATAGTTATGCGTTTTTCATTAATAAAACAAATTATTGGTTCTCAAAAAAAAATTTTAAATGATATTTCTACTAGAAATATTTGTATTTTAACACCAGTTAATAGTATTATTACTAAAAGTTTGTTTTCTACAATTGTAAACAAACGAGATGTAAATTATAACACATTCAATAATAGAACGATACATACTGGTATATATAATTATGCTAAACATGGAAGAACTCGAGACGACGTTATGGATGACGACGACCCTGAGATGGCAAGATTTTTAGCCGATCTTGAAAGTGACATGTCTATTCATCACAATGTGATATTAACGGACGATGATGATATATCCATGACTCGCTCGCATTCAGAAAATGAAGCAATTAACCACGAACGTTGTCAGGTTCACAATGTCATATTTTGTATTAACGATTGATTTAATAATTAAGTATTATACTTAGTATATAATATAACTATAATAGTTACTATTATAATTATTATAATAATTATAATAGTTATATTATATACTAAGTATAATATTAATATAATTATTAAATAATAATTATATTAAATATAATAATGATTATTTTAATCATATACAATAAAATTATACAGTTATTATTATTTTATAACAACGTAATATATACTATTATTATATATATATATTAAATATAATATTTAATAAGATTATTTTTGTATTAAATATGAGACTTATATATCATATAACTAGTAAAATAACTTTTCATATATAAAAATCATGTTTTTTTAAATGTATAATTTAAAAAAGGTTATTTTATAGTATTCTCTCTATATATATAAATGTGATTGTAAGTCTTAATCCAGATTTTAATATGTTATCATATTTTATTAAATTATATAGGAATTTATAAATCATAATATCTAGTTTAAGTTAAACTGTTTAACATACATATTTATATTTAATTTGTTGATTTATTTATATGATAATTTACAGATATAACTTAATCAAATATAATACCCACTTAATATTTATATATATATATATATATATATTATATATGGAGTATACAGAACTTCTTATATTAAACGTCTGAAATTCATATATGAAATGAATAGCGTAAATAACATCATACATTATAATTTATTTATATTATTTATGTAAATACTTTAATTATACTTTTTTATTTTATGGACTACTCCTTTGTAGTAGAAATAAGTTTTTCTTTAAATAATGACCTTGCATAATATAAGAATCTATTATAAATTAAATGCTTCTTGATTTGAATATATACATAATGTATAATACATTCGATGATGACATCTTACCTATTAATCTATTTTAATGTTCGCGTACGATCGAAATGATATCATTATCACCCCAGGCATGTTTATAATCATAATAGTTTAGTATTATGATATAAGGTATACTTTCACTTTCGGTAGCTAATATAGCATTGTGCGGGCGCTGCTCCATACACATGCTAACAGTGCTCAATAATAGAGGTACCTCGGCTAGTATTAGCTTTCGCACATCCGCTTACCCTGTTTTCAGTAGACTTCACGTGACCCTGATCGGGTGGCTTACAGGTACTATGCCTTGCCAAAGGGCACCCTGGCACGTCCGGCACTGCTTATTGGTTATTAGCAGTTGACCACTATATCTAGTGGCAGTTCCCCTATCCGCAACCTGGGGAGCCGATGGGGCGGAGTTTAGCATCTCCAGTAAATATCTTCAGTAAATAATATAATCCAGTAAAAAAAAAATGCCGAGCAAGCTCGACCTGGTAAGGTAAGGTAAGTATATAAGGTATAAAGCGTATTCCTGTTACGTATATAGAAGAGGGTAACCTATGATATCGTGTAACGTGATTTCGTGCGGAGTGTTTTAATTTGATTCGGTGATTTCGTGCGCAATGTAAATTCTACTATTTATAAATAATTATTTAAATTAACATTGTGCACAAGATCACTATTCCGCACTATATCACTTCGCACTAAATCACTATTATAGGTAACTGGAGGAAGTCTGCAAATTAAAAGTGAAATTTTGCATTTTAATACACACATGCATATATAAATAGGTTGAAATAAAATACGTCTGCTGCAATAAAATATCGGCACATAATAAAAATAATGATTCGGCGGTATATATTTAATTATGACGACTATTCTAATTTAAAACTAATTATATATGAGTTTTTAAATGTTCCGACTTTCTCCTGTAATGCTATTAATAATAGGTTATTAATATTAATAAATACATGTTTAAAATAAATTTTTTTTAAATTTAGAGGAGTCTTTTCATCCCATCCAGTAACTTAAACGAAATGTTACATATAATCAAAAGTCCCTTCAAATCTGTTTCATATTAAGGCATCAATGGTTTTAACGAGAATCGATATTTGTATACACAATTATATAAGATCACTTCTAAATATTATTTTAACACCTATTTTAATGGTCAGGACAAGGATTGAACCCGTGCCTATTGCTTGTGTGTCTGATCGAGTGGTTTAGCGATAATTCTACTATTTTTAAATAATTATTTATATTAATATCATTGCCCATAAGATATTACTCCCCACAAAATCACTTCGCACGTTATCAATGATATTCTGTCTGACGCCTTAGCAAACTGATCCACACAAGCAGTTAAAACATTCATATATATAGTACCATCGCATGATAATGATATCGGGGTAAGCCCATAAAACAGCACTAGAATATTCGGTATATAATAATTATAATAATATTTACTAGAAGATTTGACCCTACTGCGATGCCTAGTATAATAATTATGTTATTAGTATACCTATTATAAATAGTTTAAAATATTAAATAGCAAGTATACATTTGAATAAAAATCATGTTAGGAACTTACCAAAGATTTTAAAGTTTTAAATAACGATATAACATTCCTTATTTATGCAATGTGATTAATATTCATACCGCTAATAGCATTATTATCGAAATCACTGAAATAGATTTGGTGTGGTTTCCAATTGAAACTTTCCATACAACAATATTTTCAATGCTCTATTAAATTACATTAGCTTTTACTCGCCACATAGAATTTAAAACCGACATATCCTATTACTTTGTTGCCACTGTAATGCCTAGTATAGTAATAATGATACTATTGTAATGTCGCCACCGCCCCGTTTACAGGTGATGAGAGAGAAACTGAAGTCAGAAATCTACAAGGACGACTCCAAGGTCAACGCCGAGGACACGGTGTCGGCAGCCATTGTTGACGTCGAAAGCGACAATTTAATCGACGCCGAAATAAAAAAGTTATTCAATAGCACCCAGTTCATATTATATACGAGATATATTAGAAGCGACTATATTATATATTAATTAAAATAGAGTACTTTAAATAATAGATAAGAGATAGTATATTATATATTAGATATGAAAAAGTACATTATGTATTAGATATGAAAAAGTACATTATGTATTAGATACGAAAAAGTACATTATATATTATATGCGAAAGAGTACATAATATTAGATACTAGACCCTATTTGTTATAAATTCATAGCATAGCGCGGCAGAAGCTCATTAGTCAATATTTAGTGAATACTATAGTGTGTGTGCATCCCTTACAACTTCATCACCGATATCGTAATACACTTCATGCAGTGCGCGACGACATTATTAGGGGAGTTATATCGAAAGTGTATAATGTAATAAGCAATCAATTAATACACATATAATATATATTGAACATATTGAACATATTGAACATATACCTGAGTGTTATATAACACTCAGGTATATGTTTCAATATAGGTTTCGCAAGATCTACGAAGATAAATTATATTACGTAATATTCAAAGTAAACAAATTATGTAAAAGTCTTAATGATGGCTTGTATATTAGCGATTTTAACTTATTTCGGAATTCCTTAATACGTATGATTCTTGATATTGATGAGAATAATTCGATAAGTATCAAATAATACTCTTTATAAAACATTGTCGTTTAAAGTTTCTTAATAGTCTTAACAATATAAGTTCTTATTTTAAAGCATGAATTATTAAAAATAATGAAATACATATCGTCCCCGATTTAACCTCATCATACATAACACTGGATAGGATATAATAATAGATAGATATTAATTTTTAAATAGATTCAATATTAGATTCGATAACATAGAGTCATAACATAAAATAGCATTTCAGTAATAGTGTTATGACTTACAAACCGCTACTTCATATATAGACCTGACATATCCTCTATAGTTAATGACCCATTCTCTAGATTAGGTACAATCTTTAGTGTTGTTTATATGCAACAGCCACGAAAGTCGTGATAATATTATACGTTGTACTTTAAACTGTGAAATTAGTACTACGATATATATAATAATTATTTTAATTATATATTTCTACTAAGTTACTTTAATAGGTTGATAGATTAATTTCTATGCGAATTACATAATTCATATGGTTTATTATATGGTTTATATATATACCGGTTAAATTTACTTTGATCTATTAATTATTTAATAAATTAAGTATATGCATATTAATATTTATTTATTGATATCAGTATCTCAACATTATAAGTATACTTTCGTTAGACTTGATATGAATATATTTGATGATATGCACTTTGAACTCTACATCAATAGGTATATTTTGCATTATTATTTAAAGTGTATTATTCTATAACGTTACATTAGTCATAGTAATAACACCGTTTAATTATTATTGGAAAAGTGAACAACTTTCATAAATTAGATATATAACTAAAATATATAACAATAATAGTGAACGTTAATAATATTATAAATAAAGATAAAAACGACTAAGTCATACGTGTAATAATAATTCGTACGAGGGTTTACGGCGAGGTGATAACGGAATAGACAGATTATAGGGCACCATACGTGATCAGGCTGTGGTGGGAAGGGCATAGGAGCCTAGCGGGAGTGGATAGATAGAGGGGGAGGAGTTTATACCACATATTGTAACTATCTATAAATATGTAATACTAAGTATATATGTGTATGTATGTATATCGTATGTATATTTTATATATATATATATATATATATATATATATATAAGTATGTATGTATATATGTGAATGTGTGTGTACATGTGTGTGTATGTATCCAGAAGGTGCTGTATATAGTTTTACTAATGAGTCATTGGTAATGAGTCACCACTACACACAGGTACGGATACGAAGATTTCAGTATAGTAGACCTACCGGATCACAATCATCACCGAGTCATCAGCGAACACCCTATATCACTGCAACGTATGTATTGTGAAAGTGTATGAGAGTTGTAGCGGGACAGATGGTCAAGTGGACATATGGTCAAGTGGACATATGGTCAAGTGGACATATGGACATTCAGATGATATGATAAGTAGACTGTCCATCAGTATAACTTACCACTTTACACCTTAACTGGATGAATGTATGTGTGTGTATGTTCATGTATACATGTGTGTGATAGACTAGTGGTTCTAGGCTGCATACTACTAACTCTCTGTATATATCTCTCTCTTTCCCTCCATAGTCATACTTGTCCACCTACTTTAGTTTAATCACGCACTTGTAGCATAGAAAATATCAACATAATCGTTACTATTCACTTACTGGTGTCTAAATTTTATAATAAATGGGTATATAATTGATAATACACCAGAATGCACATTTATTTAACTGTACGCTTTCTTATCGCCTACAATTCGAGAATGAATCTGAATTTATTAAATAATATACGAAACTTATGATACACTAATATTATACTAATTACTAAACCACTCTCACGGCAATCTGAATATAGAACCTGTATAGCTTTCGTTTATTCTACCATTCCTACTTTAATACCATAGCTAAGCTATTATATATTAGTCGTGATAATATGAATATAATATATATAATTTATATATAATATTATATATTACCTATTATTTCCGCGTTATCTCCCGATTCGTCCACCAGGCGGTGTAACTGGTGTCTACGACCTCGCTGACCTCTGCACTCTACTGAGGTCGGAGAAAGGCACCGACCTCTGCGCTATCGCCATACCCTCACACCTCAACTACGTCGACCACATGCTGATCTGTACCTGCAGATCTACCAGACACATCCGAGCCGTTGCGGAGTATATTAAACTACTGGTTAGTGTGCGTTGGTTGATGATTTAGTTAAGCAAATGTATAGTCGAAATATATAGTCGAAAGTATGAAGTTAAAATATTGCTAATGATAACATACGTTATTGAAATAAACATAGAATAATATGAAATTAAGAAATTAAATATGTTGTATTGTATTGTATTTATACACTCGTGCGTTGATTGATGATTTAGTTAAGCAAATGTATAGTCGAAAGGGGAGGCGATCAAAAAGGACGAGTTGAGGGTTAAAGGTTACATTTGAAATACGAGTTAATAGTATATACATATATTTTGTATAGATATTTGTGGTTATTTGGTTTAATTGGTTTAGTTTTGTCCTGTTTGGTTTTTTTTTAGCGGCATTACATCCCAAAGTTAGCCTATACAAATTTATTTCGCATTTAAAATTTAACCTTTGCACCTCAACTCGTCCTTTTTGATTGTAACCCATCGAAAGTATTAAGTTAAAATATTGCTAATGATAACATACGTTATTGAAATAAACATAGAATAATAAGAAATTAAAAAATTAAATATGTTGTATTGTATTGTATTTATACACAAATATCTAGTTATTGTAGACTAGAGGTATTGTATACTGCCTGTGTGGCTCAGTTGGCTAAGTCGTCAGATAAACATGCAGTAGGGCGCGGGTTCAAGCCCCTTCTGGAACATTAAAATAGGTCTTAAAATAATATTTGGAAGAGATATTATATAATGGCGTATACAATAATAATTGGCTCTCGTTAAAACCATGGATGCCTTAACATGATAGCGGTTTGAAGAGTCATTAGAGCCATTTGGTTATATGTGAACATTTTATCTAAGTTCCTGGATGGGATGAAAGGACTTCACCAAATAAAATAAATATAATTGTACCCAATTAGTAGTGAAAACATATCAATAATAATGTTAATAATTATAATAATATAATGGTAATACATGGTTAAATCCTTGCTTATGTATGCAAGTATATGTGTGTGTGTATGTGTGAGTGTATTTGTGTGCGTTTGCATGTATGCGGGCGTGTGTGTGTGGGTGAGTTTATATATATGTGTGTATGTATAGGTATGTGTATATGTATGTATGTATATGTGGGTGTGTATATGTGGGTGTGTATATGTGTGTGTGTATATGTGTGTGTGTATATGTGTATATTAATTGTGTTCATTTATTATCAGTTCAATTTTAATTCACATTTATATTATCTATTTTATGATATTGAAATAAACAATTCTTTCACTATCAATCAATATATATATAGCTTACTTGTGATTATATAAATGTACTTAATGTACTTAATGTACTTAATATACAAAATATACGAAATATACTATTGTACTAAATATTCTTGATATACTTGATGCAACCGATATAGTAACTTATGTATATTGATATCTACTATATATACTTAATGTACCTAATATACTTATTGTATCTGATATACTTGATATATTACAAAAGAAAGAGAGGAAGTCATGATCTAAAGTAATAAATATTATTGACATACCTATAACTGAAGTACTTAATATATATTATATACCTAATGTAACTGATATACTTAATATATTTATATACCTATGGTTATTGATGTTTTATTGATGCTTAATATAGCTAATATACCTATTGTATCCGATATACTTGATATAGTACAAAAGAAAGAGAGGAAGTCATGATCCCGCCACAGTGAAGATTGAGGGAATTGACAAGTCACATGATTGGTATTACATAATACCTCTATTGTTCATAGTGTGCTATATTCACACCTAGTATCATTGATATCTATATTTGATTTTTATGATGTATTAATGTATCTATTATTAATATATGTATCTGTTATTAAGATATTATTAATATATGTATACACATATATATATATATATATATATATATATATATATATATATATATATATATATATATATATATGTAATAATGAGTGGTCAAAATAGGTATTGGCAATATTACACCACTCAAAATGATAGAGGACCATTGTATTTAAATTACTTTTTAAACAATCAAAACAAAAACCATACACTAATTCTGTTCAAAATATACACAACATTACAATATAGAATATTACAATGCAACTTTATACAAACCTCCACGTGTCAAGGTATAATAAAAAATGAAATAATATTATTAAATCTAATATAATTCAGGTTATATTATTTCTACACGACAGTTCATTGGTCCAACCAATTATTTTAAAATAAACTAAATAACATTGAATATAAAACAACAAAATCAGTATATATGAAATCAACATTTATACTTTTATAATTATAATATAATACACAACAACAAAATATTTAATTAAACATATATAATATACACTTAAAAACAACTACATTATAAATATAGAAGACCTTAGCAAAGATTTTCCAAAGGAAAGATATTGCACTTGTGTATATTTGTGTAACCTAATAATTCGATATGGCCATCTAGCGGTATTAGTCAGATAATAAGAATTTTCTATATGTATAGTAATTTCTTAATTTCTTAATTAAAATATCACATGTTATAATATTTCATATACTATTTCGCCATCTAGTGTTAATGGTCAGATTCATTTTAAATTTACATTTTTAAAGGTACTAGAGATAGATAGGGAATGCAATATCTTTCCTTTGGAAAATCTTTGACGTTAGTCTGCTACATATATATATATATATATATACGTATATACATGTAACTGGTCTAATGATCATGCCTATAGTTTCCTAGTTACCACTGCTTAGATATATTAATAGTATTAGATTGAGAAGCTTATCATCTTTAGCTGATAGCAGTCTGTTTATGTAATATAGATCTAATGCTTATATTAGCCATTAGGACTCCCTGATTGGCTGAGACGAGATCGTAAGATAAACACACATACACAATTTAATATTAAAATTCAACATGCTATTTATATCTCATTAAATATATAAATAATACAAATATTACTTAATAATCATAAATATATACATATTTCTCACCTGTCTATTATTTGGATGTTAGATATTATCAATATCTTTCTTATTTCTTATCAAGAACTCTATGATATCTAATCATGAATCATGATCTTATCTCTTACCATAAATACCTTATCTATTGATATTCCTACCTACATACTTGATAAACACAATGTACTTAATAACATTGAAATACTTGATGTTCTATTTCTATTCGTAGGTACGCCATCGACCTTGGAAATATCGCGGTGCACCTATTCCTTGAGGATACAAGGTCGTTCTATAACCTTGAATCTCTGTGGTCGGTGGGTAGTGAATTCGATGAACAAAGCATCAGAGGACAGAACAGCATGCACGGTTAGTTAATATAGTTATCCCACTCACACCCCTCCATCTCTACCTCTATCGCACTCTATCTCTACCTCTTCTTCTCCCTCTACATATCTCTCTCACTCTCTCTCTCTCTCTCTCACTCTCTCTCTCTCTCTCTCTCTCTCTATATCTATATCTCTCTCTCTCTCTATATATATATATCTCACTATGACTCTCTCTCTCTCTCACTCTCTCTATCTCTCTATCTCTCTATCTCTCTCTCTCTCTCTCTCTCTCTCTCTCTCTCTCTCTCTATCACTCTATCTATCTCTCTCTCTCTATATATATATATATATATCTCACTATGACTCTCTCTCTCTCTCTCTCTCTCTCTCTCACTCTCTCTATCTCTCTATCTCTCTCTCTATATCTATATCTCTCTCTCTCTCTCTCTCTCTCTCTCTCTCTCTTTCTCTCTCTACCTGCCGCTGCTAGCAGTAGTATTGAAATCACTGAAATATTTTACTCGGTTACTATACAACAATGTTTTCATTGTTTTATTAATTATCATGCAAAATAAATGATCTTTTACTTGCCGCATAGATATGTGTAGCATTTAAAACCTACATATCCTATTGCTTTGTTATATACTAGTAATGAATACTTAGTTTTCATCGTATAAATAATAATTTAAAACATTATTTTATATTTTAAAAGTGTATAGTTTGATACAAATTTATATCATAAACATCATTTTATTCCGAAAAATGAATGGTGACGCTCTTCATATTTGTGTACAAATTCGAATTACACGATTTCGCGCAAGTGTTATATCTTTCCTTAGAAAAATCTTTGGTAATACTATTAAATTATTCTGCGTATGGACAAGAATAGAAATGATAATACAATATGCTAACATCTATTTCTAGAACAGTCCTATATGAAAGATACTTTTATAGAATTTACTTTTACTAACAATCATGTCGACCAATCATAATACTTCATTACTTATCCGTATTCTATCCAGTGTATCATTACATAATAAACGTTATGCAATACCTATAGTGGTTAGAGGAGAGAAGAATCTCTCTTTCTCGCTCTCTTTCTCTCTTATCTATCTCTATCTCTCTCTCTATATATCTCTCTCTCTCTCTCTCTCTCACTCTTTATCCCTCAAGTAATATATCTAGTAATTATTCTATACCTAAATCGCTTATTTAACACATGCTAACTGTATATATTACCACATATCATAGTCTCCCCATGCGTTAACAATTGCTTCAATACTACAATCTATGCTGTTTAATTAATGCGAATATAGTATGCAGAACATGCTGAGTGAAGATGTACATTCGTTAAGGGTATCATTACATATATACCCTTATCTGATATCAATCTTTGCTTCTGTATACCTATGTCCCTCTATCTTTCACTCCTTTCCGCCACCCCTTCCTAATGATAACCAGATGATCACATAACTCAGATAGTTATATTATTTTATACTTATTGTTATTGTACTGTCGTTAGCTCCTCACAGTTATTTATAATATGTACAAGTCTGACTTCTTGAGGGTTCATTTATAGCCGCTATTTGTATTGTATTCAATATATATAATTGTGATTTTAATCAATATTATTATTATTATTATTATTATATTAATCTCTTTCTATCCTTCCGTCCCTCCTCTCCTTCCCTCCACTTCCCTAATAATACCCGATAATTGCCTATCAAATACCCTTACATGATAGCAATCCTTTGCTCCCTCCTTTCCTTCCCACCACTTCCCTAATAATACCTGCTGGTTACCTATCACATACCCTTACATGATAGCAATCCTTTGCTCCCTCCTCTCCTTCCCTCCATTTCCCTAATAATACCTGCTGGTTACCTATCACATACCCTTACACTATAGCAATCCTTCCTTCCCTCCCTCCTCTCCTTCCCTCCACTTCCCTAATAATATCTGCTGGTTACCTATCACATACCCTTACACGATAAAAATCCTTTGCTCCCTCCTCTCCTTCCCTCCATTTCCCTAATAATACATGCTGGTTACCTATCACATACCCTTACACGATAGCAATCCTTCCTTCCCTCCCTCCTCTCCTTCCCTCCACTTCCCTAATAATATCTGCTGGTTACCTATCACAGATCCATACGAGATATCCATTGATGATCCAGCCTTCATGCAGGAATTCATGACTGAGAACAACGTTAGCTTCCAGTAAATATACCTATTTTTGAGCCTATAATAGCAATAATTAATATAAATTATGGATAATAATCATAATAATCATTAGTATATTAATTTATAGATAATAATTAATCTAAATTCGAGATGATGATAATAATTACTATACATTATTAGTATATATATACTTAAATAAATTCTACTAGGTTTACAATATATTATTGATATTGTAAATTATATAATAATAATAACAGCAGACCACTCCTATTTGGATAAGAACTATTTATTTATATACATTATATATGTACTAAAAATGTAAATAAAATATACACTTAGAAACTAAAAAATTGTTAAATAGCATATGTAGTAAAAAATAATTATTGAGTAAAATGAATTTGAAAATTACTAATTTGGTTTAATTACTATTGGGTATACACAAATATTATTTGTAGGTAACTTATAATGTATATAATAATTTGAAAATTTCAGAAATTATAGATAATATATATCTGAATGATATTTAATATTAATTTAAAAACATTTTGATATAATTTTAGAAGTAGTAGGTTTTAAAGATCCCCTAAAAGTAACTAATACCTAATTATAATAATAATAATTGTAATTAATATTGTAAATTACAGAGAGTAACAATAATAAGTATAATAATTAATATGAATTATAGATAATAATTATAATAATAATTATTATTATAATTAGTATTATAAATTATAAATAATATTTATAATACTACTACTACTACTACTACTAATAATAAGTATCATAAATTATAGGTAATAATAATGATAATATTACTAATGCAAGTACAATAGTGAACGTTTATACAAAACAAATATTGAAAGTAAACATACGTATAAGAATAAATAAGTCGTATATCTTAGCTGCGTATCTTTGTTTACTATTTATACTGCATTCTGGGAAAATGACCTATTATCGAGACAGCATCATCATTGTGTTATTAAATAGAGTATCTTAGGTTACTGGATTATAGCCGGGCTCTGGGAATTACACTTATAATATAGGTAGAACATGTTAATCAATAATGGTGTTGGTATCTAGGTCATTAGCTGTTGGTTAATTGAGAACCGGTTGCATATAGGCATGAGTTCATTATAAGAATTCATTATGTTTTTTATTGTATATATTCTATTTGTTCCTTTTTATTTTGTTCATCCGTGTTTCATGTCTCATTATATGTACTTACTCGTTACCCCTAACCCTATCCCACATACCCATATCATTCGTACATATAATAAACTATTAATCTATCTATCTATATGAAACATCCCTATACCATTTCATTACCATGTAATCGTAATATAGTAAACATATTTATATATAATAATGAAACAAATAATAATTTATTCAATATATTTTTCACTTATATTAACCGGATATATTAAATATAAACCAATACAAAATATAAATATATATTTACTTTGGTTATATTTATTAAATTCTATATAATCAGTTGTAGGACATATAAGTTAATTATAACCTATCCTTATAGTGGTAAACAATTATTACTCCTAAATATATATCAAATAATGCATAGGTTAGTTGCAAACCATAAATGTACATTGGACACTGTACAATAGATCGGTTCGTTCGAATAAATTTTTAATCCTTCATATAAAATATAATACATATCTATATTTTATTATAATATGTATTAACTATTTTTATAAAAAAATAGTTACCTTTGGTCACGAAGCATTTAAAGTTTTAAATATAAATTATTATTTTAAAATTTAATTTAAAATATTACATGTATAATAGTCATTCCACCATCTTATTATCTTTGATATTTACATTTAAAATAAAAATATTTAAAATTAATTATGTATTTGTATTATATTTAATGAATTAATATAATATATACCATTATTTATATTTATTATTAATATAATATCTATATTTCATTTTTATATCTACAAATTACCAATATTAATGTCTCCTAAAACTTGAGAAAATACACCATTTTACAAAGTATTAATTTCAAAATAATTCAAAAAAATAGTTTTTTTAAATTAATATATATAATTATACTTTACATAAATTTGAGTGATCATATTTTATTGAATTTTAGATATAAGTGATAAATGTCCTTTATTGAATTAAATTAATAAAATTAAAAAATATACACAAATATTTTGTATTTCAAATAAAAATCCAAAAAAAATTACAAATGATGTTAATTTATTTTCTAAAAATAATTTTTAATTTTTTAATAATTAATTTCAATTGTATTATTATTATATATAAATTATATATTTTAATTTTTTAAATTAAATAGTAATAATTTATTTATATCAAATTATACGATTTTTAGATATTTTTTTTTACTAAAATTATTTTTTTAAATTCGGGCATCTAGATTGTTTTGATAAATATTTTTTATTGTTAATATCACTTGTTATATATTTTCTAAGATATATCAATAGTTGGCTTGAAAAAATTATTTAATTTGATAAAAATTGAATAAAACGTATTTATATATCTCGCCCATGTTAAATTGTATATGTATTCAATGTTAAAATATAAAGGTTTCGTGACCTAAAACTATTTAAGATATAGGTCTACAATTTTAAATTATTATTCATCTTAGTATACATAATTGTTATAGATGTGAAGGTTTATAAAATTATGAAAAAAAGTACGAACCGGTCTACTGTAAACATAAACGTATATATATATATATATATATTTGTATTTATATGTATATTTTAATGATAATAGCTATATATAATTTATATAAATATATATTTAATTTCTATATTATACTATAATCAATTAAACAAGTTATCACAAAAACTAACGCTTTTTACTTTTCAGACCTCAAACCAAGTAAAGAACATTTGAAATGTTGGCAAATTTATTTTCGTGACTAATTTATAAGCACATGAAATATACCAGATTTATTATATATATATATATATATATATATATATATATATATATATATATATATATATATATTTATTGATATATATATGTTTAATCTATACCATATTTAAATAATATAAATTGTAAACTATTTACTGTACATAATACATGGAAATATCATGTTATCGTTAACTAATGTATATCACCAACGACTTATTTCTTTATTAACACGAAGACAACCGACGAGAGTGCTGGGATTTTATACGTCGCCTGCTCTTATTTATTATATTTCGAGTTTGTATTTATTTTTTTATATAAAATGTTTACGCCCCTCCCCCCCCACCACCTCCCGCATGACACACACGAATAAAGTACATTTATCATATCGTAGGCCTACGAATCATCGATGTTAGTGTAAAATATAACGTAGAGAGACAGGTAATTGTACTTGAACCCTATTTAATTATACAATTCTCATAGTATTCGAGGCAATACTAGAGTAAATAGACAGTAATAGTGCTGACTAGTATAGACAAATTTAAAAAGTGGCAAAAACTATTCTGATTGAATTTAGATGTGAGCAAGTAGGTAGCTCTTATGTTGGTGTTTAAAAGTTGGAGTAAAAATATTGATGGTTTTAAGGGAGTGAGTTGGTTCCAGAATTTTCATATAGAGTCTAATACTTTAATTAAAACATCATTTATATAATTTACAAGTTAATATTCAATGTCTAATAATAATGGTTAATATAAAAACTAAATTTCCTTTAGACCACTAAGCTGTATTGGGTAGTTGATAATAATAATAGAATAATTGAATTTTTCTGTTAGTTTTCTAGTGTAGTTATATAATTATACTCCTAAAAGGCTTCAAAATAATATATTTTATTTTCTGTTGTTATCGCCTATTGTTAGTAATATATTTATAGTTATTATTTGTTAATAAAAGCAGGCAGTGTATATAATTGTAAGCCTATATTAATATCTCCTAGGCTGTAACAACCATCATGTTCAATACCAACAATGCTATACTATATATACGTAGAAAAAATATATATATAACATTCTTCCATAATATATATAATTTATATTCTTGAAAGTGATATTAGTTATGTTGTTAATAATAGTAATACCCGCTAAAACAGTTATTATAACTAATAGGAGTATCGTGGAATGATTATAATAGAGGTTAATAGTTAGATTTTAATTTGTGATTTAAATAAAACCTAAATAGTATGCACTAACATTGAATACTGTTGATTAATGATTGTATTATTATTTTGACAAAATGGTTAATTTAAAGCAGACCAAAATAAATGGAAATAAAATAATGGAGACTAAAATAAAGTAATACAAATGTGTAAAAACTATATTGTTTCTATATATTATGTATATTACTTTCCTATATAAATGTGTCTACAAATGGTGAATTATTTCATTATCCCCACCTGAATTTGATCTTATTATATAACATATTAACTAGTTACATGTAGATTATTAATTATATTATAGGCTAGTTTCCTCATTCATACTGTATATAATCACTTTATGTATATTATTACATACATTTATTTGCATGTACAAATTCGTACCTTACTTTCACTTGTAAGTTGAAATGATATTTAAATAGCACCTACTATTAAAATTAAACATAATTATAGCATAATCTTCTATTTTTTAGTATTTTAATTTTATGAATATTACTCTACTAAAAAGTCTGAAACTTTTGTATTCCTAAATAGTTATTAATAGACCTACCATTTTTTTAATAATACAATTTAGTAATTAAAATGTATATAACGTTTCAATCAATATATTTACTTCTAAAAAAAGCATACTTTTAAGTTACATTAATTTTAAATATTATTTTTAATAAATATCTCATCTCAATAAATTATTTAATATTAGTATTTCTGAAAAAAATAACTTATAAATGAAAAATGTTAATAATAGGATTATTTAGTTAATATTATATCTGAAAAAATTTTAAAGTTGGAAAAATTTAGGAAATGTTGCTTTTTCATATCTATTTAGATTCAATTTTTCATACATATTTAATCGCACGAAGGAGATCTCTACTTAAGTTACCAGATTTATACTCATATTCATCCATTACTAATTATGTACTCTTTATCAATTACCTCCACTACGAATACTAATATACTCTATCAATTACCTTTACTACTAAGTACATGCACTATTACTACTTCTTTACACATGATCAATTACCTTCCCCACTACTAATATTACTTCTCAATATTGGTCGTAACCTTCTTGTGTTCTATATTATCAACAACATAAATATATATCATAATCATATATAAATATATATCATCAACATATACAAGTACATAGATACAAGTAAGCATCTTCCTGCCATGTTCGCTATGCTTTCATTATCTCATGATATGGAAGCTATAGAGAGTATCTGAAATTGCGTTATAACCCGCAGGTAATATAATACCCGCAGTTAATTTGGAGATACCGCTTTATAATGCATTCAGGCATAAACATATTTGTTAACCTCGGTAGGGTAATTAATGCTCTCTATATAGTATATACGATATACACAACAATAATTTCATATAGAGTAGAATAAAATAGAAATAATATTGAGGTAAGTTAATGTTTGCTTTATCAGTTTTTTTCTTTCTTTAATTGTAGCATTCTCTTAGATCAATTTAAGACGTTGCTGTATTTTCTTTGTGACGTCACAGATAAATACATATACAGTAAAACCTATCTATAAGAAAATTGTTCACACATTTGGTTGGAATTCAACCTTTTCCACATTAAAAAACTCTTTATAAGAAAAATATAAGTAAAACCTCTTTATAAGAAACTTATTATATACAAATATAAAAAATAATTACATATAAATTGTATATTTATAAAAGTATTGTATATTGATAACAATTATAGAAATTAATTATTATATAAGATATTTTTTTTTCTTACAAATATTTTATATTACATAAATAGCTCGAAATGAATTAAAATGAATTAATAATTGTTATTGTATATATATATATATATAACCTATAGGTTATATAATGCATTTTCAATTATAAATTAATTCTTAAAATCATTGGAAAAGTAAAAACCTCTTTATAAGAAAACCTCTCTATAAGAAAAAAGGTACTGAACAAAAATAGTTTCTTATAGAGAGGTTTTACTGTATATATAATTAAGTAGTTTATTATTAGTCATATTATAAATACATAATAGAATACTGTGAGATGTTATTTATTCATTGTTAACATATCATTATAATGATATAGATGGTATATAATTCCACTTCGTGGTAACGTTAATAACATATAAGTGGTTTGTTTATATGCAGTGTATGCCGTTATAAGTATATATGCTCTTCGATTTAACAGCGATTGTAAAGTCTTCAATATCCCCCAGTAAGTAAGTATATATAGAAGAAGTATTCATACCAGTTATTCAGTTACCTGAAAAGTTTAAAGTATTAATTGATTGATAATTTATGTAAGCAAATATACAGTCAAACTATATTATCGAAAGTATATTTACTACTTATAACGATTAAGTATTGTATGGAATTATTTTAAACTTTAACTAATAATATATAATAGCAACGAAGATATTTTATTATTTATTTTTAATATTATAATTGAGATATACATATTTTTCCAAAGAATTTAATCACAGAATATTTAATTATACTTTAGATTCTCAAATATTCCTCATATTAAATATATTAGTAATATTTGTTTATTTTGGTGCAGTCCTTTTAACCCATTCAGACATATATGTAGTTTTGACTAATAATAAAATATCTCTCATTTTCTTTCGAACAGCTCTCTTGTTTTTTGTCATTAAATATTGTATATGTATTC
Organism: Osedax fenrisi; assembly: GCA_964019155.1. Classification (NCBI taxonomy): domain Eukaryota; kingdom Metazoa; phylum Annelida; class Polychaeta; order Sabellida; family Siboglinidae; genus Osedax; species Osedax fenrisi. Next base: position 2,226,870 of record OZ025245.1, read on the forward strand.
AATGTTATTGAATTTAGAAAATGTAAAATAGAATAATATTTTAAATTTGTTGTCTTTATTTTCAATGGTATGCTACTGTAAAATAAGTATCAGGATATAGGAATATCTATAACAATTGTTAAAGTTTTGAGAATAAGTACCTAAAGGTACCTATAGTACCTATATATACTTAATTTGATACAAATAATTGTGAAAATAACCCCTATATAAGGTTTACAGCATTCTATACACCAATATTTAATCAACATGATTTGTTTATATTATAGTTTAAATAGAAAATTTCTCTAATGATTACCTACTTATTTTAATGTATTATGTAGTCGGAAAAATATGTATAGGTAAAGAGGGTATCCAATACCAGTATTTGCTAGAATTTACTAGAAAGTTATTTTCTAACAAGTCGTAGTGTGATACCCACTTTAAAGTTACTATATTACTGGTAAGTTTCCGGAAAGTAAGGGGGTAACCCACTACAATTGTAGTTAACTTGCTAGAAAATAACTTTCTAGCAAAAATTTCCGGAAATATTGGTAATGGGATAAGCATATTTAATTTTCGATGTAATGAGGTATATCAGGGAATAATATGGTGATCCATCCTGGTTGTTTTAGGTGGGTGGATTCTCCATGTCCTGTAATTATATACACAAATAAATAACATAGGCAATCTAAGTTAAATACTACGTATATATATATATATATATATATATTTAACAGGCTACAACAATAGACAATATGCAATATTATGTTGATGCCTAATATGTGTACATATTAATAAAATAGATCTTAAAATAATATTTATAAGTGATCTTTTATAATTGTGAATAAATGTGCGATCGACTATCGTTAAAACCATAGTTAACATGATAGCAGGTTAAGAAAAGTTAAGATAGATATTAAAACCATTTGATTATAAGTGAAAAAATCATCTAAGTTCCTGGATGGGATGAAATGACTCCACCAAAATAACAATAACAATATTATTATATATAATTATAATTATAAATATACTATTAATATATGGTTTAATAATCAATTATTATATTTAAAAAAATTAAGTAATATATTAATATTATATTATAATATATGATATATTTTATATATTATATATATATATATATATATATATATATATATAGATTGACCATAAAACCCTTATATATATAGATTGACCATAAAACCCTTATATATATAGATTAGGCATAAAACTATCATAATGTAGTAATATTAATTATATATATAAATATAATGTTAAAATATTATATATTTGATTAATGTAAATAAATATAAATATGCTATTATAATGATTTAGTAAATGATAGTATCATTGTATTCATAAATGAATCATTATGATACACCTTTACTTGTATCCGAATAAAATATGATCCGAAAAAGATCTGTTCCAAAGATCATATTGAACTTTGACGTTATGTATAAATACTTGCATACCTGGGCTTGTACATTGTATATTTTGTGTAATAATTATCCGATAATTATCTGGATAATTATAACATTTCGCCCCCGAATTTCACCGTTAATTTCGTTATTTAAGGTAAAACTTTATATATAATTATGAATTTTAAACTAGTAATTTTTAATTTATTAATTAGTATTACATACATTGTAATAAATATATCTATGCAAGCATATTATCTTTTAAACATGTATTTACTTATTTAAAAAATTTTAGAATCTACAATTATTTAAAAAATTTATAATTTAAATATATAATATTTTTAATAATTATTATTATAATATTATATTATTATAATAATAATAATAAATTATAACATATTGATTTCTATTATAATTCGTAATAGAAGAGTTTACCTATAATTGTGTTATGGTATTATACTATTATGACGTTTACCTTAATAATTATAATAATAATTATTATTATAATATTATTATTAAATAATATATTATAATAATATATAATATATTAATATATTATAATAATATATTAAATTAATAATTAATCATATATCATATAATATATGATATATGATTATCATACTGATATACTTATTATAATATTATATTATCGATCATATAATTATTATAATAATATATGAATCATATATTATATATTATATCATATATCATATATTATATCATATATTAAATATATGATATATGATATAATATATGATATATCATATATTATATGATATAATATATAATATTATATTATATATATTATATATATATATATATATATATATATATATATATATATATATATATATATTATATATTATATATATATTATATATATGATTCATATATTATTATAATAATTATATGATCGAAAGTAATTAATTAATTTTAGTAAAATAATTAGTTATATTACTCACTGAGTAATTTACTCAGTAATCATTACTGTAATCATTACAGTAATGGTTACTCTAATAATGTACGTATCGTAGTATTATATATATTATAGGTGCTTCTATTTGAAATTAAATAATCTCTCATAAACGGATTGTACGGACGGAGGGCAAAAATTAAATAACTATAAATAACAAAGTTCACGCGCGAATACATTATTTGTAGTTACTAATAACTTTGTATAGGCTCACTTTGGGATATAATCATTATAATAATGCAGCTAACAAAACAGAATAATAAAACTAAACCAAATAAATCAAACAACCCAAAAAAATCATACGAAAATATTAATTAATTAATTAATACGAATGGTGTATACGCATATTTTTATAAGGGCATTATTCTATATATATATTATATTTTTATCATTTAGATTTTATTTTCGTGTGCACTAGAGTGTATAATGAATTCGGGTAATGCACGACATGCATTGCACGACGTGCAATGCACGTATTGCCCGAAATTTGCTATTTATAGTTATTTAATTTTTGCCTATCGTCCGTATTCCTCTCATAAACTATATAAAACTCCTATGTACGTATAATATTCGCATTATAATTAAGTAATTTCAAACTTAATATTTATAATATTTTCATAAATTAATTTTAGGAAAATAACGTATAGGACCATTACTACAATAATTTATGTATCGTTGTGTTATATTACTATATAGTATATTATATGTATATATATACATATAATAAATGTCTTCTACTTGGAATTAAATAGTATTTTATAAACTATATAACACTACAATGTACGTACTATATTGAATATAATATTCGCATTATTATAATTATTATAATTAAGATATTCTGAAAGAGTAACATCTATAGATCTATATATATATATATAAATATAATATATTTACCTATAAATAAATAATTAGGAAAATACGTGTATGTGTGTGTGCATGTGCACACGTATGTGTATGTATGTATGTACAATGTACATATATGTATGTGTATGCGTGTGTATGTGTGTTAATTAACAACACTTATGTATATATATAAAATAAGTGTATGTGTTTGTGTGTGAATACACATGTATGTTTGTATATATATATATATGAATTTCAAACACTATTGTATCACACTTTACACTATAAAAATATACATCTTATATCACATATGGGGCAGGTAGAAATTTAAGAATCACGCATTGACTCATTGCAGTGAGAATGCTTTGTTTATTTATAATCATTTTGTGACCTAGATATATTTACTATAAAATTCAATATACGTCGTACGACCATCGATACAAAGAAAGTTATATCGATGCGCACGACGAATATAATTGGCAATATTTCATAAATAGTTTCCTACACCTATATATATATATGTATATATATAAAAATGTATGTATGTGTATAATCGATATAAGAAATCTTTCTTTACATCGATGATGTGTATATGTCTGTATGTGTATGTTATGGTGCGTTATTTTGTAACGTACCACAATCCCATCTGTAACATACCAGGCTCATCTATATAAGCATATAGATGGGACCTTGGCAAGTTGGTGGTTTTTTGTAACAAGGTATATACCAACGTATCATATATGGTACTATAGTACCACGTCCCATCTGCATTTACATGTATAAGCATACATATGTGACTGTGGTATGTAACTAATACGTAGTGTGTGTGTGCGTGCTAGCGTGTATGCTTGGGTATATGTATACCATCGATGTATACATACCAGGGTTGGCGGTTTTTTTGGTTTTTTGGTTTTTTGGTTTTTTTATAATTAAATGTTAAAGATTATTAATTAGAAAATATTATATATACCTAGATCGATTATTAAATGTCTGTGCAAAACATACATATATAGAGTAAGTATAAAATATTCAAAACACTAATGAATATTATTTATATATATATTAATTATATATATATATTAGCGTTGTCATTCGGACCCGGACTTCGGACCCGGTTTCGGACTTTAGGTCATTGATACCGGACTGATACAGTATAATTTATGATATAGCGGACTCGGACCGGACTCGGACCGGAATTTAATATTTAACTCGGACTATTTCGGACTTTAAATATTAGATTCGGACTATTTCGGACTTTAAATATTAGATTCGTATTATTTCGGATTTTTATTATTGGATATCTAAAATACATTCCAATGTTTACCTTTGGGATTATATTTATTCGCGCCATTTTCAACCAACATAGCGGTTCTGTGTATGTATCCGCGACACTATTACTCAGCTTAGCGTCCCTTTGTGTGAATAGACGCCAATGTCAATCAAACTACCCCGCCATTCGTAGGCCTATGTATCCGCGACACTTTTAATCCACATTGCATCATTTTAAAAATTTTCATTGCACAGAAGTTTTAATAATAATTGATCATATATAATAAATATACCATTTGAGGATCATTATTGCTAATAATTAATTTTGAAATTATTATTTAAAAAAATAGCATTTTATAAATTTATTTTTTATGAAAGATCATAAATCACTAAAATCCAGTACTAAAATTTTAGATATTAAAACCTGATATTTTGTTCAACTATTTGATACTCACAAATATCTCCAAAACCCGAACCAGTTTACATCACTATACGATACTTATGCCTCTGTCAAACAATGCGAATACAATTATCAAACGATACTGATACTGATATTTCTGTCAAACGATACTGATACTGATACTGATACTGATACAGCTGTCAAACGATACTGATACGATACTGATACAGCTGTCGAATGATACTGATACGATACTGATACAGCTGTCGAATGATACTGATACGATACTGATACAGTTTCGAACGATACTGATACGATACTGATACAGCTGTTGAATGATACTGATACGATACTGAGACTTACTTTTTAGAAAATTTGACAACACTAATATATATATATATTATTAAATTTTCAATAATATATTATTAATATTAAATGTTAATAAAATTATTTTATTAAAATATATTTATTATAAAAATAAAGTAAAATATAATAAAAAAAATAGTTACAAATTGTAACAAAATAATAATTTAAAAAAATAACAATACAGTAATTAGAAATATAATCAATATAATTCTCGCAATAAAATATCAAGTTACAAATTGTAACAATATAATAATTTAAAAAATAATAATAATAATAATTAGATGATTTCTAATAATCTGAGTCATCCCCTTAATAACAAAAGAATACAATTAATTAAAATATAAAACAAATAATAAATAGTATTTAGTAAATATACTATTTACTAATTACTATTTACTAAAAACTTTCAAATTAGTTTTATATTTTGTATTCTTTTGTAATTTATTTTAAATGCCTGGTAATAGAATATATTCAATAGATGTATCAATTATATAGAGAACGTAATACAGTTCTAAATGTTACAGCATTAGTATAGGATATATAATTGTATATGGCAGGAAAAAGTAATTACATATCCAATAGATATTAGCCATATAACACCATATTAATGAAATAATGCTTTTATAATATACAAAAACCAAAAAAAACAAAAAAACCGACAAACCCTGATATATACTATGTAACATATATAACATATAGGTTAATTATTTAAAATAATTACTCAATTATATATTTAATTAATTAAATTATTATTATTAATTAAATAAGTCATTAATTAATTAAATAAATTAATAAATAATATGTTTAATGATAAACATGGCAGAATGGTTAATTATTTAAAATAATTACTCAATTATATATTTTATTAATTAAATTATTATTATTAATTAAATAAGTCATTAATTAATTAAAGAAATTAATAAATAATATGTTTAATGATAAACATGGCAGAATGACCCTATGGTCAATCTTCCCTGTTTTGCTATGGTCAATCTGCCCCACATCACTAGTATATATAAAAGTAATCTAATTAATTTGTGAATGATAATTTTTGAATTTTTTATTTTATAATATATTCTTTATTTATATACCATCAATAATGCTGTTATTACAAAATATATTAATAATATCAAATTTAAACTTACTGTCAACGAGTTTTTCATAACATATTAATAATTAAATAATATTTTAAATAGTTAAAATAAATAATGCTAAATATAGGTGTGTATACATGTATTAAAAATTACATTAAAATATTTATTAATAGCAGAAATAATTGAGATGGCCCAACCTGCCCCTATGGTCAACATGCCCGCTCTCCCCTACCTATAGGTATCCTATATGATACATGTATATATGCATATACTATTATATAATTGAATAAGTAGATATAATTGAATAAGTAAAAAATAAATGCATATGTTCATTGTATATTTAATATACAAGGTATATGCATATGTGTATTTATTGTATACTATATTATATTTATATAGGTGTTACTCCTTCAGAATATTTTTGATTGTGCAATAGAGCGTAACGGTTGCATTTCATTGACACATGTAGGCAACATAAGTTAACTTATAATATTATAACTTGAATTTTGATAAGTATCGGCGGCCAAGATGAGCATTCACATATAATTTAGTAATTTAAGTAAACTCATAGATATATACTATAGACTATAGTATATTTATAAATTTAATAATAAAATTAATGTTATGTCTTAATCATATGTCTTTCGTTAACATTAAGAGTATAATTAGATTTTAATTTTATGAAAATATACTGTATAATTTAGGTTTTATATTTTACATAATAACATATATATTTTTATAATATTTATACTTATTTACATATGAAAATATACTGTATAATTTAGGTTTTATATTTTACATAATAACATATATATTTTTATAATATTTATACTTATTTACATACTTAATATATATATACACACTATGTTATAAGTATATATACGTAAAATATATCCATATTTCACTGTTTGTATTTTCAAGGATATTATATTTCACTGTTGGAAATTTCACGGTTGTTCTTGTACGGTTTATAAATTTCACAGTTTTTCCATAAGCCATATTTACATATACATATATAGACGCTATATTATAATCAAGGAATTATGTCCTTTCTATAATTTTCATTTATTAAGTATGCATTCATATATGATTCATTTAATATGAATCATAATTATAATTATGTATAAAATGAATGCACGGAAATTGCGTATGTTATGGCGTGTGTTGCTTACAGTGCGTGTGTGCTCTTTTTCGGTCTAAACCAATAATTTATTATACAAAATAACGCTCGCCATGCGTTGTTTACGCACGCCTACTTGATCTCTTGGTCAGATACTTGAAAAAGTGCGGCCGATGTCAGTATTCAGCCTTATTAATATTAAATAATAAATAATAATTATTAATTAATTAATATTAATATACATAATATTTTATTATTAAAAAATGTATTATAATAATTACATTATATATTTTATTCATTCCATGAATGCTCATGTAAACAGCGCTTTATATTTAATAATATATAAGGGGAATATAAAATTTAATAACTAAAAATAGTAAAGTTCACGCATAAGTCTTGCGTATACTCTCTAGTGCACACAAAAGTAAAATCTGAATGAGAAACATTACGTTGAACATTTATACATGGAATAATGCCTTTATAATAAATATACGCATACATCATTCGTATTAATATAGATATGTATATATATACAGTTAACTCTCAGTAAGTCGGACTACGGATAAGTTGGACTTCTCGATAAGTCGGACACATTTAGTTGGTTTGGTTGGATTTGTATCTAGTTCCATGTTAAATTTATTGGATAAGTTGGATAAGTTTGATTGGATATGGCGGACTTCTCTATAAGTCAGACACATATTATTGTCATTTTTATGATTTTTATACTGACTAAGTCGGAATTTTTATAAATTGTCAGAAATGTTTACTTTAAATAATGTATATTATAATTTTAGTAAGTAATATTATTGAATACAACATGTTATGTTATTGATTTTTGCATAATTCTACATTTCGGTAACCCTTTAACTCACGCTGCGCATCTCATTTCGTATTTGCATGATATTCTTAATATCGAATAAGTCGGACATCTCGCTAAGTCGGACACTTTTCCCGGTCCCTTTGCGTGTCCGACTTATCGGGAGTTGACTGTATATATATATATATATTAGTGTTGCAACCGGATCCTTATTTCCATGTATCAGTATCGTACAATTCAAAAAATAAAAGTATCAGTATCGTATCAATTCAAAAAATCTAAATATCAGTATCATATCAGTTCATAAAATCAAAGTATCAGTATCATAAAATCAAAGTATCAGTATCGTATCATTATCATAAATAATGTTTTTAAGTATCAGTATTCTATCAGTACTAGTGTTGGAAATTTTCAGATTTTTCACTCATTCGAAGTTTTCGAATAGTAATTATATACACTTCGAAGGTTTCAAAATAGTATTATTTTTGTTAAATTAAGTATTCAAAGTTTTGATAGTGAAATTATTCATTGCGAAGTTTTCAAATAGCAAATATATTTATTTCGAAAGCTTCAAATAGTAAATATTAGTTTTAATTTAAAAAATGTTACTTATTTAATTTTAACTTTATAACTCATAATCAAGCTAAGTCCAATATTTATTACCATTTACTTCCACTTACTCCCACTAAACTACTTCTACCCAAAATTATTAATGACTCCACCCACACTGACTTTATATGCTCCTCATGTAACACTATCGCCACGTCACTCATGGAATGCGACTATTGCCTTTAGTGGCTTTGCCAATCATGTTCCAAACTCCCCAAATCTACCCTTAACAAAATGACTGCTCTCCAAAAATCTGTTTTCTACTGGTTTTGCACCAACTGTAGAACTGACTCTAGACTGTCCCAACGTAAGATACTCTCCGATAGCTCCTCCCAAACCTCTTCCATGAGTTTCCCTCCCATCTATTACAATCATTTCCCTGCACCCCACTTATTCTACATCTTCACCGCTCATCCCACCACCCAACCCATCATCCCAAACCATACCCCGTCACCCCCCAACTCTACCACTGTTCCTACCATCCCTACTATCCCCACTCGCCTATCCCCTGTTACCACTAAACGATTACAATCCATCACTTCCATAGCTAACCCCCCCTCGTTTTATAACCCTCACTGCTCATGTATACCTCCCCTACTCCCCCCCAAATCTGAGAAAATTGCATTGAAAATAATTAATAACTCCCCAACACTCCACTTATTAACTTTCTTGTTGGTAAATTACCAACTATCTCTCACACAATCATTGGAGCCAATGAAACAGGTAATGACACAGCTTACCTGAAAAAGCTTTTTACCTTCATCAATATCCACTCCCAGCCACATATACACTCTCACCGTATCCCACACTCACCCAATTCCTCCTCCAACCTACCAAAACCCCTATCCATCACATATCTTGATCATCATTCCAAAAACACTGTTATCCGCTCTCTCCACCTCTTACAAAATTCCACCTTTCAAGTCAGGTTCTGTGAACCCTTCAACATTTCCCAACTTCTAGCTCGTAAAGACTGCATCTCCACCATTAATCACCTGAACTCCTCACACCCCATCCCCAACTTCAATTACGTGGTCCCGGTACCACAAATGTTCTTATCGCCTTAATTTCATGTGTCCCACCTGATATTGTGATACCTTAAACCCCCCTACTAATACCTCTCCCCTTAATTCCCCCTCACCCAACACATCCCTCTCCCCCTCCTTTCCCTCACTCCCCTTCAATCATACTCTTCCCCTCCCCTCCCCTCCCCACAATTAACCACCCTCCACCCCACCTAACTTCCCTCAACGCTGCTCTTATTAACGCACACTCTCTTCGGAATAAAATCCCTATTGTAATTTCCCTCATTACTGACAATGACTTCGACATCTTATTCATCACAGAAACCTGGCTATCTCCTCTGGATTCTCCTCACATTGCTGCTCTTAACACTCCCCCCTACTGTTTCATTCACAACCCTTGCGACTATCCCCATCCAGGTGGCGGCAGCGGAATACTTTACAAATCTTCTCTAACTATCTCTAATATTTCTTATCACTCTTTATCCCACTCTGAAACCCTCAGCTCACCTTTCTCTCGTACCTTCAACATTTCCCTTTTCTACCCCCGTTTAAACCCACTCTTAAAACATACACACCCATATATATATATATGCCAATAGGATGACCATTTTGTTGAATTTACATGTATATAAGGAACGCATTTCTTTTGTATTTTGAATTTTTCTAAAAAACTATTTATTGTATTAAAACATTTTTGTTGTTGTATAAAAAGATCATTCATATCTATTACATATGAGGATAAAAATATACCTTTTACACATAATAATTATATTTTTGAATATTGGTTGTGTTATATTATGCATACATATGTTTATTATATATAGTAAAATAAATTAGTTGGATCGCTTTGTATTTTTATCTAAACACACATTTATATAGGCAAACATATATGTTGCTATAGCAAACAAATTATTTCTAGTAAAACAAATTTGAATAGTCAATACAAAATAAAAAACCACAATGATTTAATATAGCAAATAATGGGTCTATTCAAAGTTAGGCTTACAGCATTCAATTCTATGAATTGAGCTAGTTTTTTTGTTATTATATTAAATACATTTACATACACAATCATATACCTCAAAATTATTCATGTGTATTATTCATATATATATAAATATAAAAATATAAAAAACTCTATATTTTTTAATATGTATTTTCTATAGAAATTTTTATTTTTTCAATTATACATATACAAATATTTAAATATTTGAGGTATAGGATTATTTATATATTTTTTTGTATACAATGCTAACAAAAATAGTATGATACATATAATAGTTTTTGAGTTACCTACATTTATACACACATACCTAGTGCAAATTTATTTATTCTGAGTTAACGCTATTTGAGGTTAGACAGTAAAAAGCAATTAATTTTATTTTTAAAATATATAAATGAAAACAACTATAAAATAAGAATAACTAATTGAATAATAATAATTTATATTATGTATAATATATGTATAATATATATAAGTATATATAATTATATATAATATATAGTATAAATAGTAATGTAAACAAAATAAAATAAATATAAATATAAAACTAAAATATATATAATTAAAATAAATAATATGAATACAAATAACTAATAATAAAATATAATAGATATGTGTTTGAATAAAATATATATATAATATTCAAATAAAGTAAGTAATATAATAAAAGTAATAATGAATTCAAAATCATAAACCATAATGAAAATATAGCAAAATGCAAATAGCTGAGTTTTCAAACTAAACAAATATAGCGTCACCTATCTGCTCTCTAATTGGCCAGTATGATCACATTATATAGAATTTATGTGTGCAATGATATAGAATAATTCAATGTAAACAATATCGTTTTTATTTCATATAAATTGGCAATATATAAGTTATAAAACATTATAAACTAAAATAAAATAGTCAGGAATACTAAATAAATAATAAATAAAATAGTAATACTTTTATTTTTGAAAAGTATTATCAAAAAACTACCTTTTATGCTATTTCTATATTGAATGCATGGCTAACATTTTTACACATATTAAAAAACTCTATAATTATTAATATTATGGAACACAAAATAAATATTTTTTTTTAAAATTCAACCCATTGCGTGCGTGCTACGATATGCCCTTAAGTATATAAAGCCACATATATTGTACACTACTTCATTAATTTATAACAATTAAATATATACTATATATGTAGATCTACAATACAAATTATATTAAAAATGGACAAATGTTCCATTTGTATTGAATCCCAGAGTAACTATAAATATACAGAAATAAAATATAATGAATTAAATTTAGATCAGTAAATAGTGAAGGAATTCATTGAGTATGTGTATGTGTAATTCACCAAAACTTTAAATTAATGTTAAATATTTTACCCCATAAGATAAGTTATAAGTAATTGTAATGACTGTCCCAGTGTAGATATTAATAGTGATTATTTAATTAATTTATTTAAAGAGTTTGATTATGAAGATGATAGTATTATTAAATATAGAGAGTGGGTACAAACAGATAGATCATAATTGTAGAATATCTATACTAATAATATAGAACTTTTAGAATTTATATATAAATTAATTAAAACATTAAGGGGATCCCGCACATAACACGCATTTGCCAATTTCGTGTATAAATAGATAGGAAAAATATAGGTCCACTAAAAAAAATAGAACTGATATTCTATTCATTCAATTGACCTAATTTTTTTTGTAATGTATTCATAACATATACATGCATAGGAAAATAGAAAGTTATTTTTAATATTATTATTTATTATATTATATATATCTAAATTAAAAATTAGTGACACTAAAATGATGGTATTTCTATAGAAATTATCATTTTATACAATGAATTCTATACATTTTATTAATTATCTCTCTATTTTACTATTCACATAATTAAATTCTATATAAAGCAAAACAAAATTAATATTATAATTATAATAGTTATTATGTTCTATATTTTTGAATGCATATACCTAGCACGAAATAATTATTCTGAGAAAACAGCGTTTTAAGTTTGACAGCATAAAAATATAACATTGAATAGTATATAATATAGCATTATCTTAGCGTCATAAAACACATTTTTATGCCATTTCTAGACTGAATTCATGTCTAATTTTTTTACAGATACTAAAAAACACTAGAATTAGTATTATGTAATAAAAAAAAATATAAAAATAAATAAATTATCATCACTTTAAATGTGCGGGATCCCCTTAACTGATATTAAATCTCATTATTTTATAACTAAATCTAAATCTGCATATTTAAAATTAATTAAGGACAATTTAGCTTTAGATAATAGGATTATATTATTAAAGTATTCAGAAAATGTTAGTTTTATTTATCAGGATGCAATTCACAGAATACACTAGGATATTCATTCAAGCTACATTGCATCCTATAGTTGTATATATTAATGTAAATAGTTCTTTGTATTATATCAGATCATTTCACTCATAATACTGCTATACATTCATTTCTTAAAGTAGTTTTAGATTATATTAAAGTAAATTATGTAAATATTACATATAATATATTGTAGTGTTGGGGCTAGTCAATATAAGAATTAAAAAACTATGATAAATTTATGTAACCATTATAATGATTTTAATTTAAGTGCAGGATGACATTTTTTTTGCCATATCACCTGGATAAAGTCCAACTGATGGAATAGGTGGCACTGTAAATATATGTGTAGATAGAGCTAGTAATCAATCTTTAGAATAATGTTTTATTAATAATACTAACATAATGTATAAATAACAACAACATTGTAATATTACATTTTATTCCTTAGATATAAAACATATTATAAATCATATTTAATAAATCATTTTTAATTTGTATAGACAACTGTCCCATATAAAAAAACTATTAAACAATTAACTACATTCACTACGCCTTATTCGTAATTCAATATCAATATCCACCGCTACTATTATAGCTTCTGCTTACATCCTACCTCTATTCGACTACTGTAATTTTATCATTTACAATACCCCCTTATCGTATATTATTAACTCCAAATACTTCAAAATTCTATAGCTAGGTGTATATTCAACATACCAAAATACTCCCATACTCATATATCTCCATTCCTAGTTAAACTCCACTGGCTACCTGTACGCCATAGAATCCTATATAAAACTATACTACTGGCTCATAAAGCAATCCACCATGACTACCTAGCATTCCTACTCAAACTAAAATTACCAACTAGTACCACTACGCGCTCCACCAATACGTTTCTACTTCAACTCCCTCCTAAACAAAACTTACATTCAACTAACACTCGCGCATGGGCAATATCCGTCCCATACTCCTGGAACACTCTCCCTACATCCATCCGTACATCACCATCCACTCCAAACTTCAAGAAACTACTGAAAACACACTTATTTAATATGAAACATTAACTTCAAATATATATAGACGGCCGATTGCTTTATAAGCACAGTTCGCAGTCCGAACAATGTAAAATGTATTTAATGTATATAAATAAATATAAATTAGAATAAAGTAATTTATTATATTATAAAACTATTTAAAATAATGACAATTACCATAATAAAGTACGTGTGCGGATACAGAATATTGTCAATATTTAACATAGGTTTTCTCAGAATATTAATTGTTCGCATTGAATTTTATTTTTTCAGTCGAATATTAATACAATTTTCTTTCCTATTTCTGTTATTATGTCTTTATTATATATAAATAAATTCTAAACAATTATATATAGAGATGATTATATATTTTAAAAATATTAATAATTCTTTATCAGTTATAGAATAGTCTACTACATAAAATTACATTGTAAAACATAACCAGTATATTCCCTTAACTGACATAGATCATAATTGTGTATAATATATAATATATAAATACATTTAGTAAATAATATTTACTATATTTAGTGCAGAGGTTCGAAAGTATGATCAATGAACAAGTTCAATAACAATATGTTTGATACATTCGATTAATAATTTGATAAATTACATAACCATTGCCAAGTCTATATATTTTTTTTTGTATTAATAATTTTTTCGTTTATACATTCCTATTATTTATGTTTTGTCTAATTATTTTCCTATAAAAGGAATGCCTCTTGTTGAGATCGAAATAATATTGATTCTGCATCTCATCGAGTAGGAACTATGCTATTATTATTATTATTATTAATAATTTCCTTTTGCTCAATGTAATTTGAACTAAATGAAAATATTTAAACCATAATTTAGTTATATATATATATTATTATATTATATATATATATAATATATATATATATATCATTATAAATAATTACTTCTATAATTTAATTTATATAAATTATCTATCAGAAATTCAGAGATAAATAATCAGAGGATATACAATCATGGATGTTCAGGAAGAAGTTGTTGGTTAGTGAAATTAAATATAATTGTCTAAAACTAATGATAATATAATTAAATTAATATCCCAAAATTAATATATACAACTATACTATACTAGATATATATATATATATTTTATTATTTATTTATTTTATTATTTATAATGTACATATTTGAAAGACTGAGCTTTTAATATTACATAGAAATATTACTTTTGGCCCTTTAATCCCTTTGATTTACTTTTAATTTATTTTAATTATTTTTGTTAATATTTATTCATCAATATCTATTTATTTATATGAATTTCATATAACTTATATAGTGATAATAGTGACATATTTAATTTTCTATACATATGTGTATATATTTATGTGTTTATGCATGTATGAATGCTGGAATATATGTATATGTATGTGTATTTATATATGTATTCATGTATATATATATATATATATATATATATATATATATATATATATATATTAGTGCTGTAAAATATCAAATCTCAAATATCAAATCTCAAATCTTTTTTTTTCGGTTCGGTTCAAATCTTTAATTTTCGGGTATTTGGAAAGATTTGATGTTCTCAAATCTTTATTTTAAATTTAGTTTCGGTTCGGATATCATGTCGGGTAATTGTTCGGGTAACGATCGATTAACATAATTATGAAATACGTTTCTTTCAACTATTTTAAAATATTCATTAAAATGTATAGATACTATTAATTCGATCATCAATTATGCCACCTATATGATAATATATTTAAAATTGAATAATGTTATCAAGGACACCGTTTCCTTGATTTATTATCCATTAACGAGTTAATGAGTTAATATCAATATTTAAAAATTAATACATATATTCTGCATATTCCTGAAGGAATATCATTAGTTTAAGTTTAAATGATTTATACTCTGTATTAATATATATTATTTAATATATATGTATTAATATATAAAAATGTTAATTCATAAACCGTTTAAAACTATATTTGTCAACAAGTACATTTTTAATAAATATTTGACACTATGGTATATATATATAATACTAGATATATCTACTAGATATATAGTCTAAATATAATATTTAAATTTAGCCTTCAATATATATATATATATATGCTATAGCATATATGCCATATATGGTGTATAGGATTCCTCTTACATATTTATTAAATACTATATAATGATATATATATGATTATTAGAATAGTAACGTATTCAATAATTCTAGTAATTAATTAATTAATAATTATTTATTGTTAATTATTCAATTATAATTTATTAATTAATAATTATTTATCAATTATTATTATTAATTAATATAATTAATTATATATTATTTTAATAATTATTAATTATTTAATTATAATTTATTAATTAATAATTATTTATAAATTAATTATTATTATTATTAATTAATAATAATTATTTATTAATTATTATATTTATTTATTAATAATTATAATTATTTATTAATTATTATAATTATTTATTAATTAATAATAATTATTTATTAATTTATTTAATATTATTAATAATAATTAATTAATTAATATCTCATTTTTTTCTTCGTTAACTTATTTTAAAATATTATTAAAAGATTTGAAGTTCTCGAGAACATACCTAAATATGAGAGATTTGAAGTTCTGGAGAACTTGATATTTTTTTAAAGATTTGAAGTTCTCGAGAACAACAATTTTAAGATTTTAAGTTCTCGAGAACAACCAAGTATTTGAAATTTTACAGCACTAATATATATATATATATATATATATATGAATGTGTATAGGTGTGTATGTACACTGTACGACGGTACTGTATGTATATGTATATATGTATATATGAAAATAATATATTGGTATGAAATTATTGTTATTTTGTTGAATCCTTCTTTCTTTTATTAAATTATATTTTTCAAATGTGGTTACATCTTTTTAATTCTTTTTTAGTTTTGTATAAGGTTATCATTATTTTCCATTCTCGAATAATTAACCGGGTAGAACTAGTTGAGGGGATTCACGGTCTTTAAAATAAAAAAATGTATAAACAACATTTTATTTTTAAAATAGATTACTACATGTATAATGTATGATATGTCAAAATATCATATGTTAAAAACATATATAAAGCATAAAAAAACATAATTTTATAACGCTACCTATTTCTAATAAAATAATAATTAAAAAAATGGCGCAAAAATTACGGTTTACATATATTATAACACTGTTTTTCAGCGCCATCTGTTATTACCAGCGCCATCTGTTGGTTTCATTTTATAAATTCTAGTGATTGGCCGTTGGCTTTGTTCTATAATAATAAGATAGCATCATTTCATTATTATTATTATTTGATATGGGTCAATTGACTAAACGACAACTTTCAAGGCGTAATCGAGATACAATCAAGGTTTATATTATATATAATATGTAACTATTATATAACTATATAATAGTATCATATATTATTTATAAAACGTCAGATAAATGTGTTTATTTAGGAATATAATATCATAATATATTTACAATATTTCAATTTGATAAAATTGAAACAAAGAAATTAGATTTTATTATATTTATGCTAATCTAATGTTATATTATATATAATATATAACTATTATATAACTATATAAAATTATCATATATTATTTATAAAACGTCAGATAAATGTGTTTTTTTTGGAATATAATATCATACAATATTTACAATATTTCAATTTTATAGATTTTACGGGTAGATACGGCGGCTAGAGATGCTACAAGAGTGAAAGCCTCCAAGAAGAAACAGGTGACAGAATCTAGGGAAGGGAGACGGGCAAGACAAAGAAGGCAAATTTCATCAAAGGATTCTGGAAGTGGATTACTTTTATAATATCTAATAAAAAAAAATCAATCATAATTATAATAAAATTTATTTTTTGATATTTTTATTCTTTCATATGCAACTATAATATATAATAATAATAATTTATATAGATGCAATTTATTTCAAAAGCATGACAAATTATACAAGTTATATAAATATAATATAAAAATTGTAAGAATTAGCTAAACTAACTTTCACCATAATAATAAATGTCAAAAAGCAGATAAATAATATAGTCAATCTTTAAAATCAATTATCTCAGAATATAAGTTTTTTTTATGAACATTTCTATTTCTCAATGAATAATTGACTAAACTTGTTCAAATTTTCAAAGTATGTTTAGTATTATATGTATATTGTAGCTATAGAAAATATTTGTGATTAGATGTAGAGTTTATAGATAATTCAATTTTTTAAATAAATATTTTATTTTTTAAAAATGTTGATATTTTCAAAACTATTATTCTATTCATTTAGAATTCCTATAGAACAATTAACACAATACATCTTAATGTTATGCAATTTAAATTATGTGAAAATCTTAATTATTTCTTGAGTTTTTGAATTTAAAAAAAAAAAAGTCCTATCTAATTACATTGAAATCTAAAGACAGTGAACCCCCTTAAGCTTTGAATTTTTTCTACCCAGTAATTTGCTACACTTTCTGAGTTATATATATGTCTATACCAGATTTGGTAGAAATTTCTTGTAAAATATTAATAATTTAGTAGACATATTTATTTGGTTTACAATATAGTATCCACCAAATAGCTAGGGCAATAATGTATTACTTTTTGTATCAATTTGACATATAATACAATTATATCATTAATATGAACTATATTTGTATATTATTTAATAATATTAAAATATAGAAAATAAGGGAGTTTAAATAATGATTGAATTAACCTTATATATATATTTGATTCATAAATATAACTATTTGGTAGACATACCATTATATAAATTTTAAATGACATCTATATTATTATTGGATATTTGTTTATAGATTGTTTATACAGTTTTATATTATTTATATAAAAAATAAAATGTTACATTTAAAATCAAAATAATTTAACATGCATGTAATTTGTATCTATCATTAAATATAGAACATATATCAGAGAATGGTAAAGTTAAAGCAAAATTTACATAAAAAAATAAATCTTAATATTGTATACAAACTCATAATTTAAATTATAATTATACATAATATATATTTGTTAAACATTATTTTTATGTTTTTTATTATTCATTATTTTGAAAAAATAATTAAATATATTTATATTTTAATTAAAGAGTATATAATAATTAATTAATATGTACATTTTCACCTTCTTGGCTCTCTTTAAAAAAATTTCTACCATATGATTATATTTTGCATTGTCTACCAAATGGTTATAATATGACTATATATAGAAGATTTTTAATAATTTAACTTTATAATATAATTGTCCTAAACTTACTATATGTAACTATACTATACTAATTATATATATATATATAGGTTATATATAGATTTTTAATTTCAATTGTAAATTAAATATTATAGTATAAAACAAGTTTGGCATACAGAAATATATATAATATATATAAATACATTACTATAGTTACGAGTATCCACTCTGTCGCATCGGTTGATTCAGGTATACACTCCAGTGTCAGAGGTTTTTATATATTTCAATTAAAATAATAAATAATATTATAAATTATATAAATTTGAAAATTAAATATTAAATGAAATTTTAAAATACTAATTTTCATAAATAATATCTTGAATATCATCAATAATATTTAATAATTACTATAAACAATATAAAATATTAACTCAATTAATATTCGTTGAATATAGATCATATTCAATGTGATATGTGTACGCTAGTATTTCCATCAGAAGAAGATATGGATAAACATAGAAGAAGTGAACATAAGAATGCAGACATTGACGATATTTCTGATGCAGAAAGTGACGAATACCCAAGTGTATACATATGTAATTACTGTAACTATACTTGCAAGATGGCTACTGGTATGAGAATTCATTATGATAATGATCATGAGGATGAATTTGAGCAAACCAAAAAGAATGTAAAGAAATTTAAATGTGATGCATGTTCATATAGTAGTTTTAAATCACATCTACTTAAAACACATAAACTAACGCATACAGGGGAAAAACCTTACAAATGTAATATGTGCATATATAGAACTAAAACAGCAGCATGTCTTAGAATTCATAAACAAGTACATACAGGTGAGAAATCTTACAAATGTGATATATGCACGTATACTAGTACACATTCATCATACTTAATTAGACATAAACGAATACATTTGAGTGAAAAACCTTACAAATGTAATATATGCACATATAGTAGTTTAACATCACGTCAACTTAATATACATACACTAACGCATACAGGTGAGAAACCTTATAAATGTAATATGTGCATATTTAGAACTAAAACAGCATCATGTCTTAAACTTCATAAACGAGGGCATATAGGTGAGAAACCTTACAAATGTAATATGTGCATATTTAGAACTAAAACAGCATCACGTCTTAAACTTCATAAACGAGGGCATATAGGTGAGAAACCTAAGGTTGCACATATAATATATGTTTATTAAATTTTAAAACATTATATCTACTTAATACACATAAAATAATAAATTATAGTGGGACCTTACAAATGTAATACATGCACATATAGTAGTTTAACATTACGTCAACCTAAAATACATAAACTATCGCATACAGGTGAGAAACCATACAAATGTAATATATGTTTATTAAGTTTTATAACTTTATATCAACTTAATAGACATAAACTAATACATACTAGTGAGAGAAGACTTATGATTGTAGCACATGCGATTATAGTTGTATTAATTTAAGCATGTTGAATAGACATTTGTAAGTCTTAAAGGTGGAGGCGCGAGTTAAAATATGATTAATATTTTTATTTTAACAAACAATTTTTATTATATATTATCCATGTTTAATATCTTATTTATAAATTTGTAAAATTTCATTAATTATTTGTGAGTATTTATATCAATATAAAGTATTTTTATAAGCGTAATCGATATAATAATTATTTGAAATTGACAGGATTTTTTGTAAATAATTGTTACATTTAATTGTATATTTGATATTGTTTAAAAATATTTTACAAAACAATTTTATATTTTTATATTAAGAATATATTATAGATATAATTAATAAATTTGAATGTCATTTTCTCAAGTTTCTACTTTTTTAATTTGTATTATTTTTATCTGACATTTTTACATTAAATATAAAACATTTACATCTATAGGAATCCTGTTGGATTTATTATTATATTTTATATTAATTAAATAAATGATGATAAACTTGCATTTTAATGAAAAAAATGTAAAAAAAAATGTAATTAATTGAGACTATTTTTTTTACAATATTTTAAATTAAGTACATTTATATAATGACAGATCCTTTATGATAGAGGCAAGTATATATTGAATACAACAACATTTATGTAATTACCACCATTAGTTATTTATACTTAGCGTTTTTAGATAGAGCTAAATTAGCATTGGTTAGATGAACGAGCGCCTCCCCCCTTAAGACACACAAATTAACAGATACAGATGAGAGACCTTACAAATGTAGCATGTGCACATATAGTTTTATCAGAAGATATATTTAATTAAAAGACACAGCATTAAACTACGAATGTAATACCTCCGCCAAAATTAAGTTGATAAACTACTCTTAATAGATATAAATTAACAATTCAATAACAAACGTGAAATAAATAAAATTACTATTACTAATTTTAAATAAATATTACACTTTTAAATTTTTTTATTTTACTCTAATATAATTATATAGAAAAAAAATATATATACATATATATATATAACTATTTATATATATTATTTATTAGTGTGTACCCAGTGTGTACTACACACTGTGTAGTAATATGAACTTAAATTTATTAGATTATATATAATTGTAATTTTTATTTATTTGAATATTAAAATAAGTTCATATATAAATAAATAAAGATATAAAATGTAGAGAAATATATAATACTAGTAATATATATTGTATTAACTATGTTATTAAAATCAAAAAATATAAACAAGCTTTAGTCGGCATCATATTTCTATTAAATTAAAGAGTATTTTTGTTATTTTGATAATTGTATTAATAATATTAAATACAAATTATCAACAATTTATAATATTAGAAATATTTAATTTTCGTTAATATAAAGTATAGGTTACCTACCTTATTGGTTCCTGATAATATAATGTTCTACAAACATAATACTATTCTATAATTAATATATAACTTATATTGATTTATCTATGTAGAATGTACATTGTACATGAAGACGGTTCGGCTCGGTACATTTTTTATGAAAAATCCATTATCCGTTTTTGTATGAACTAGATAACAATAAATTTAATATAAAAAAAATATAAAAAAAGTATTGGAGATGCATCACCTCATTCAAGTTTAACATGAAGAGATAGGTATTTTAATATGGAGGATATATTTGAAACTTCGATTTATCATTACCATTTTTGTTATAGTTATATTAGTAACTAGTTTGAATTCGTGCTTACCCAATTTAGGAACATTTTTAGGAACGCTGTGCGTGAAATCATTGAAATAAATTACATAATATATTTCTGTGATTAGGGGCGTGATTTAATGTATCATTATTTTTTTAATATATCATTATTTTTAAATTCTTGTAGGTTCAACATATACTACATAACATTTAAGATATATATAATATAATATATTATATATATATATATATAATTAATTGCGTATTATATGTATATTTACGTGTGTGTTTGTGTGCGCATGTATTTTGTATGTATGTATGTATTATTTAGTAGAATATATATATATATATATATATATATATAATAATATATTATTAATAATATCAATACTATATATAGAGATATATAAATATATACATATAATAGTATATATATATATAATGTATATTATATATATTTATATACTATATATAGATATATATATATATATATAATAGTATATATATTATATATATATATATAATATATATACTATTATATATATATATATATATATATTTATATATCTCTACATGTATTGATATTATTAATAATATCTATAATATATATAATATTATATATATATATTTATATATCTTTATATTTAGTATTGATATTATTAATAATATATTATTATATATATATATATTCTACTAAATAATACTATATATATATAATATATTATTAATAATATCAATAATATATATAGAGATATATAAATATATATAGAGATATATAAATATATATATATATATATATATATATAATATTATATATATATATATATAGTATTGATATTATTAATAATATATTAATATATAATTATTATATATATATATATTCTACTAGTATACTAGTATATATATATATATATATAATACATACAACATACACACATACATGCACACACACATACATACATATATACTATATTTTAATCCTATGTACTTATAATATATACATATATATTATCATATACATGTATAATGCATAATGCATTATGTATAATATATATAGGATATACAATATACTATAATCAAGGATTTATGTCCTATAGTTTCTATTTATAAATATAAATTCATATATGATTCATAATTTTAATGCGCGGGTATAATTTGTGCCAACAGAAATTGCGTATGCTATTGCTCCTCCCCTATTATATAATCGCCGCCCGCACTGGGTACGTTTGGTAAAAGTGTTCCTAAATTGGGTATAATCCGTTTGAATTATATATTTTTGTATAAGATTATATTTATATAATATTTTTTTTCGATTTTCCAGAAAATTTTGGAAAAATACATATTATTTTAATTTTAATTAAAAAAATGTATTTAATGAAATATATACATAAATATATATACATGATTATATGAGTGTATATGACATTAATAAAACACAAATTAATGTAAAAATATGAAAAAATTTATTCAAATATAATATTTTTTTATAAAAAAAGTTAACGAATTATTACATATTTTTTTTAATTGACTGGATTAATAATAGGTTTTTTTTAAAGAATTTAAATCATTCGAATTTTTTTTAAATATATTTCACGTCTTATTCTTATCTTATTTTTTTTATAAATTATTAGTTTGTAATATACTTTTTTTTCTTTTGTAAATTTGTAAAAACCAAGATACAACTTATATTATAGAATTTTAAGAGATTTGTAAAAATATAAATTATTTAAAATTTTAGATGAAATAAATATCAAAATAAAATTCCCATCTTTTCCAAATTGGTCAGAAATGCTGATAATTTTGTTATTTCTATTTTGGCATTTGTAAAAGCTCTGACGCATGTCGAATACTACATATAAATAAAAAATACCGAACAGAACCGGCTTAGTGTACAATGTTCACTGTACATGTATATAGGTAACATATATACAGAGTATACAACGTATATATGTTACCTATATGCAAGCTAATGTCTGCATAGACATTAACATTACCTATAGGTTTTAATTGTAGTTTTTATGATAATAATGTACATATTAATTAAAATCACTCTCATAATAGTTCGACCAATCATATAAACGTATATATGAATACACTTATATTAAATTTTATTTCAGTGATATGATATCTAACGTAGAATCAATCATGTGTGATGTGGCCTGTATTACGAACATTATGTGGCCCATATTGCAAACATTTGATACACCTGTTATATAACCACTCACTTAAATATTGAATATAAAGTAAATTTTGAAATATATATTCTTCATATCTTTCCAATGGTGTTTTGAAATATTTAAATAATGGTAGATTTATTAACGAAAATGATAAATAAATTATTATTTAGCATATTATCATTTGTAAATTAATTGTTGATATAATGATCAATAATAAAATTATGAATGCGATTATTAAAATAAAAAATATGCATTATTAATAGGAATATGATACTGAGTAAATCTTGCATATATTTTTTTTATATTTGATCAATAGTTACAAATATATCGTAGTGACCCAAAGTCCCCTACGTTGAACAAAATGATCATAAGTTGATTATGCCTTAAGAGTGGACCTCCTTCGCTCGATTGCATGTAAATTGATATGAAAAACAAACTTTTTTCTAAAACTCCAATTTATAGAATTTAAATATGTTTACATAATTTTTTTACAGATATAATAATAATACATTATTACATAGGATCACCATTTGTTTATTTATAAAATATATATAATTTTAAAATAAAAGTAATTAAGTATACTTTGTTTTTAAATTGAATATAGGTAATTATTTTAATTATTAAATTATATTGAAAAACGAATATTAATATGTGTGATTTCAAAAAAATATATTAAATACTAAAATAGTTGCGGACTTTTTATAGTAATATTCACCAAATTAAAATATTTAGAAAATCGCTTTCAAAGTTTAGAAACATATTTTGATTGAATTGTAATTTATTTATATTTTTAATAGTAGATGTTATAAAATCTTTTTTATACTTATTACCAAAGCCCCAGGGCTTTGTTATTACTATAGATAATTCAGGTACGATTTTACATGAAGTGATAGATAAATAATTATATAAATTATTTTTAGATACAACATAATATATGATTTTTATAAAGGGAAATTATTTAAGAGATCCCTTAAATAAAATAATATTAATAATTTTTGTAATGCTTTTGATATCATATGTATTATATGTATATATCATATTTCTACAACATAGATACATATTTTAATTATCTGATATTAATTATATTTCATATTACATAACCTAAACTAAACAAACTAAAATAAAGAATAGAATACTGTGAGATGTTGTTTATTCATTGGTAACATTTCATTATAATAATATACATTGTATATGATTCCACTTCGCGGTAACGTTAATAAAATATAGCTGATTTAAGTGGTTTTTTATATGTATATGTACAGTGTAAGCCGTTATAAGTATATAGCCCTTGGATTTAACAGCGATTGTAAAATCTTCAATATCCCTCAGTAAGTAAGTATATAGCAGTAGTATCCATTCCAGTTAATCAGTTACCTGCAAAGTTTAAAGTATTACTCTATTGATAATTTATGTAAGCAAATATAAAGTTGTAATATAATTATAAAACTATATAATCGAAAGTATAAAGTTGAAATATTTGCTAATAATATGGATAAAGTATATAATCCCAGAATATTAAATTATTATTTAAATTGTAAATATGTTAAGTATAAATATATTAAGTATATATATATATATATATATTCCTTTATCATAGTACAGTATATCTATAGTATAATCGTACATGACATAACCATGATATCGATATCGGCCAATGCCTGCGCAGCGAGGAAACGTTCCCTCTTGATCTTTGTGCCAAGTGTCTCGGGAATGTCGGGCACTATGATGTCTATCAGACGGCATATTCCAAATACTATGTGCTGTTTGGTGTGGGAGATAATGTTCTGTTATTATTGATTATTACCCTTAATATATTATGATAAGTTCAATAGAAAAATATACCAACATTATGTAATGTACCGAACATTAGTGAAATACATTATGTGTAGTTGAAAATATTTATTGTAGATGTTCTATTACAGGAAGGGAGGTATGAGCTATAGTATCCCCAAGAGTAAAGATATTATGATAGATAACACATATTATAGAGATAAAATGTACGCCTGTCAGATTACACAGGTTAACATGATTTTTGAGGTTTGGGTTTCATAAATGTTTTCTAGACTAATTTTTTGCACTGATCACAAATATGTAATAAGTTTTTTCAGATCAGATCAAGTTTTTTTTTATTTCACTTATAATTTTTTTGAAAAAATGTTCAAATATATATATATATATATATTATTATGTAATATAGATATATACACATTATTATATACTCTATATATTGTATATATTATATATTATATTTAATATACTGTATACACTGTATAGTGCATTTTATATACTAGTATATACTATATTATATGTATATATATATAATAAGTATATTTATTTATGTCTAATAATAAGCATACATTAAAAATATCCGAATATTCCATCTGCATTATAACGAGTACCACATAATACTGATATTCCAATACAACACATATTTAATTTAATATCTCTACTTTATTATCCATCTGTTTTGTACCGTCATCGTGAAAGTGACTTTCACAAATACTTTACTAAGATAGTTTTTCAAGACGGTTCATCGATATATTGCCATAATGTAAATGGAGTAATTGAATTAATGGGCATATCCTATGAACCATAATAATATCGGTTATAATAGAGGCTATTCATAGACTCATCAAATACAAGTTGAAAAGCTGTATTGTTCTATAATGGTAATACTTCACTTTGGATATTCGCTACAATTGACTGAAAGATATAGCAAAATGTCTATTATACTTAATTCATTAATATACAATGATTATACTTGGAATATATGTGGAGACTTAAAGGTTATATCGATACTTTTGGGACGACAAGCAGAATAAAATATCTATCAAATATCCATGCTTTCTCTATTTATGAGATAGTCGAGCCTATGCTGTACATAAGTGATTTGTCAGTTACAGAGCATTTATTAATTTATTTTAGGATGTTTCATACAAGGCTAAGTCACAATCGCTTATTAATACAGAATGATATATATCCATTAATGATATCCTATTACCTCCATTACACATTAAACTTAGATTAATGAAGAATTTTGTAAAAAATATTAGATAAGGAGGTGCCTGATTATACTCATTTACAACAAAGATTTCCAAATATTATTGAAACTAAGTTAAGGAGAGAAATTATAATGGACCAACAAATAGGGAGTTAATGAGTAATACTAATTTTGATTTATTTATGAAACATATTGAATTAAGAGCTGACTAGAATTAGAGTCAATTTTTAAATATTTTTGTCGAAAATTATATATGTACAGAATATGTAAATATGTGGAATATTTGCTTCTATATTTTATAGATATCTGAGCTCGTATGTCCATAAACATTCATTTTCTCAGTTCACATCTAGGCTATATTTTCTGATAACTTTGATGACTAGTGAAGAACAAGGAGGGTGCTTTAATCAGGATATTTTAACAATAGAAGATAGATACCAAGGAAACGTAACTATTAACATCCTAGATGATTATTGTTGGAGTAAAAAAGAGATATAAAAGACTTCAAATAGAATAATCATTACAATAATCGTTTAATCAGTGAATTTTATAATATTAACTATGTACATTATTATTTTGTGTTATTATTTATTTAAATATACCAAATACTATAGAAATAAATTCATTACATTTCCGTTATTTTTCTTTATTTTTCCTATTTTTGTGATTTTTTCATAATTTTCAAACTTAAATAAATAAAAAACTTGATCTGATCTTAAAAACTAATTATACAGTTGGAATCAGTGCAAAAAATTAGTCTAGAATCAGTTAACAGAACCCAGACCTCAGAGAATTTGTGTTCAAATGTCAACCAGTGTTATCTATGTTATCTAGATGTTATTTACCTACGAGAATATCTAGGTTATATATTACGGAACATTTTTTTATAAATAAATCAAATGTTTAATTATTAACGATTATGATTCGAATGATAGTAACTATTCATATAACAATTTGGTAAGATTATGTGCAGCTTCTTGGGAGCATATTACACAAAGCTAACACCTACTAGCATTATGTATATATTTGTGATAAAATATTATATAGATGTCAATATGCGACTATCTGCTTTTTGATTGGTCGTTAAAGCGTACTAATTGCCGGACAAACCTCAAACAGAATAACAAACAGTAATCGGGCGCACAGAAGTTTCCAATAGAACATCGTGCGGTTACCTTCTTCATCTCTGTAGTCTCTATACCTATAGATAGTAGTGTATCGTATTACACTATAGTGGGGGCGGGTTAATATGGTTACATCAGTGCTAGATGTCATAGATTTGATGCTCAGCTGGTGCAAATTATATAACATTTTATAATTTCTATTTAAAATTATAAAACTAAAATATTTTATACACGATCGTTGTATATATCTAATGCAGCGTAAACTTGAATGTAGTAAAGATTGATTTATATAGACATGTTACAATAAGTTTGAAAATATCGCAGTCATTTCACACGTCTGACAGGGAAATGAATAGTTTAGAATTATGATAATTTCAACAACATAGTCAATGGAAGTAATTGCTCTTCCATCCATGCTATGCTACCTAGGACTTGAGCTATAAACATTGCATTATCTACGGATGAAATGAAGGTAATGGACTCTCTAAGTAAGTACTTAGTTTGATCTTTAAACAAGTAAATTAACTGTAATAGATAATTACGATTATCTTCTACATGTCAGTATATCGACTATCACGCATTTCTTTTCTATAGAAGGTATACCTAGCTTTATTTCTATACAAATATATAGCAATGTCTATTTAAATATACTAATAATAACTGGCTAAGTATACAACATTACAATACATCATTACTAGATCAGTGTATTGGCACATCAACTATAACGATGGCGTTACTACGAATGTGTTCTGGCTGCGGTGATGACAAATCTTGTGCATATTGTAGGACATCTAGTTAACAGAGTTTTATCCTAAACATTGTAGGATAACATTCTACATGTTTATTAGATATAATATTAATCTGTGATACACATTCATTGTTCAGCCCAGCTGCAACCCATATTATCTAACTAACGTCCGGTTTACAAGCATTCATTATTAACATTATGATCAACGCAATGGCTGATACCTTAAAACATATGGGGTACGAGATTATATCAAACACATAAACATAACACATTAATTGTTATCACTTCAGCATCAGAACGTGATGATGGATATCATCTAAAGAACCTGCAACTCTGCGACAGGGTTCCGTTGGGGGCGTAGGCGAGGGTGAAATTCACGTATCCCTTGAGGTCCCAGTCAATCTCGTACTTGTAGAGGAGCTTCGGTAAGAATTCGGATGTGAACGCTATAAGGAATGCCTGTGGCATTGTATGGAGTCAATATATAATGATTATGTAATGATGATGTATGGTGGTGGTGATGATGATGATGATGATGATTATGTAATGATATTGAATAATGTATTGGCATATACAATATACATGTGGCATATACAATAGGATTTAGGAACATTTCGCTCGTGTATGATTTAAACAGTAAACAAATAATAATATTAATAAAGAATAAAACAAATTATTATAGCCGTTATCTAGCATAACGTATACGTAACAAAAATATTATCTTATACACTGAGAAAAACATGTCTATCTTCATTTGAAGCCACTAGGGTTATGAAAATGATGACAATTATTATAATTTAAAAATTTAACTAACTAGTTCAATTCCATTAAAATAAATGGCTGGTATATGTATATATTAACAATAATAATAATAATTATGTATTACCAGGTTTATTGTTGGTTTCGTTTATAAGAAAATAAATATGAATACAATTATTATTTTTTGTAATTCTTCATATGGGCATCAAATAAGACTTTATGTTAAAACCATTACAGGGGAAATTTGCAAGTTTATTCTTCTTAATTTTTTTAAACCATTTTTAATTATTCTTCTTAATTATTCTCACTTAATATTCTTTACTCTTACTACATACTATCATGAAATCAAATATTCATACAATCAATCAATGTATGTATAACCCCATCCCCTCCCCTGTGCTATGCTGAAAGCAATGGTCTATTCTTACTGATAATAATGAGTCGAGTATAATATATCAATAAAAATACTATATGTATATTAAGAATATTATCCGTAGATGAAAAGATGACTGTGTTAATTTGAAGTAACATTGCGTTCGAACATTACTGATAACAGGATATTTATACATCTTATAAGCTTAAATCCTCTCACTCTGCTATAAGCTGTAGGTTAATATTACTGATAAATGTGAGTTTAGTGTATTATATAAATATCATATATATATATATACATTCATATATGATGACTGTGAATATAGGATAATGGTTTGGTTAAAAATAGAAAGTTAATCTTTCTATCGTTATCGTCAACAATATGTAAGCTTAAATACCTTCAGTACGCTACAAGCTATCGTCTAACATTACTGATGACGGCGAGTTGAGCAAGGGAGTCGAGGATAGTGAACCAGACGCCGATATTCTGACACTTGGCCGCGATCGGGCGCCGGGTCTCGCGTACGAACTTCTGAGCGTCGAGTCGTACCTCGGTCCAGTTGTTTAAGAGGGCGAACAGCGGCGCTAACGGGAACGCCGCCACGAATATCGTGATGAACCCGAACTGAAGAACTAAATAGGGGGGGGGTCTAGTTTGTAGCGTTATATGTTTATAGTAGTGGGCGGTATAGTTAATTATACAAAATAGGTATAACACTAGATTTAATTCTCTACATTATTATATATATATATATAATGGTCATATTTATTGTTTTTAATGATTAATTATATATTATTGTTATCACTATTGTTAGATTAATTTTTATTTTGGCAAATATATTGTCGAACATATGAAGTTTAAATATTTACTCACAATAACATATATTATTGAAATATATAATGAATAATACGAAATTAAGAAAATATAGAATGTAAAACGTCTTATCGTAAACAGTTTATCGTAAAATAAACATGTTGTTATCATTAAGTGTATATATATTCAGTTACCCATTTCAAGATATTCTTGAAATAATCCTTCGTTCTCTATCAGTTTATAATCGTTTTGCCAGGGAGGAAACTCTTCTTTGCTGATGGTTTTAAATTTCCAGTTTTGTATGTATTTCTTTATTTTCCTATAATCACATTCATTTAACATTAGTTAAGTAAATCAACGAGACTTATAGAACATATTACATAGACGACACCACTCTTACATAATATACTATCAATGACATCATAATGTTATAACATTCTACCAATTACTTCACCATTATTACAAAACATATCACCATTATATAACAAGACTACTATTAAGGACATACTACGAACGGAACTACGAGTTCTTGTATGTTGTTAATAATCTGCTTCCCCACCATTATGACGGCCAGCTGTTGAGCCAATTCTATCAGGCATCCTCCATTTTGACACTATACAATGGCGAGTGTATAATGATGTATAACAAGATAAGTGAATGAATATTATAAATATTAACCTCTTCGCTGCGTAAACCGAAGAATGTGGAATATTTACCAGGATATCCGACAAACCTGCAAGTTTTTCATGTCATTATTATGGCGGGTTTAAATTAACTAATAATTATTAGTTAAAAGTTTATAATTAATTACTATATGTTATGCACGGAGTCAATATTAATTATTATATATTACACAGGTTATTATTGATTATGGTTAAGCTGCAGATATTAGAAAACAAAATATACAAACTTTCCTTTAAAAAATCCGATATATATAATCGACGAGTAATAATTCACAAATTGAAAGAGAAACACTTTGAAGGTCAGCTGATTCTCAAATTCACTCTGCGTTCTGTGCATTTCTGTTCGGACATGGTTATTGTTGTTAATGTGGTTTTTTAAGTTATCTAATTATATTTACATATATATATATATTGTACATTGGTCTGGTTAAACCATATTTTTACTAGTTACTGTTTAATATATACATAATGTTGGTTAAATGTTTAGGATAGGAATACATTATTTACATTGAGGGGACGCGCGCTGTTCGCATGTTTACATGTAAAAGATAGGGAATTGTTATTTTTAAGTGGTGAAGATTTATCAAACAGTTGATCGTGTCGTTGGAACCTTCCAAAATCATAAATTGTTTAAAAAAAAATACTGAGATATAAGCTTTTAAAGTTTTGTGTATAATAAATCTTACATAATAATGTGTATTGTATGTTGTTCATAAGTATATTTATAACGCATACATAATTTACTTATATTACTTTTGAATAACATACATAATTTTAAAGATAATGAATTGTTTTTTAATATTTTAAAGTAAAATAATTGTTGATAAAATAATGAAAACCTTTCTCTTAGTTACATTATATTTACTGTTGATTATTTTGTTGTGAATATATTTGTATATAAATTTCCAATATATACATTTTTAAGTTTTTTGTTAAATATGTTAAAAATAAGATTATATAGCACCATTTGATACAAATATATACACTACAAGTAATCAATGGTAAATATAATGCAAGTATTATTGATTTATACAAAAAAATTATATAAAAATAATCAAAAAATAAGTTAATATCTTTTAAAAAATAGTCAATCTTTTACCCCTATCTTTTACATGTAAATTAGCAAATTTTGCTAGTTTCCTATGTAAATGTAATATTACTTATTATAAATTCCTGTCGATATTAATTAACATATATATAAGTTAATATATATATATATATATAGATAGTAAATACGCATATATTGTCAAATAATACTAAAATCGTTATTGTTGAAAGTGCATATTTAAATAACTCTATTTACTATACAGTATATAGTAAAATCGTTATTGTTGAAAGTGCATATTTAAATAACTCTATCTACAATGTATAGTATACAGTATGTACTATATAGTCTATAGTGTTGACCCCATTGCGTGAGTTTGAAGGCGAGTTTCTCGTAGACTAGCGACAGCGACATGATCAGCACGAGGTTAACGCAGGCGGCGGTCAGACTCGCGATAATGGAGGCTTCCGAGCGGAACCACGCGTTCTGGAACAGCGGTATAGCGATCAGCACTCGGTACATTATCACCGCCACTATGAATATCACCACCAGCACCATCTGTGGGTGTCAGGGTTAGTAGTATAGGCAGAGCTGGGCAGTATCGCCGATACAGTATCTATTAATGGGGTATAGCTATCAGCACTCGGTACATTATCACTGCCACTATGAATATCACCACCAGCACCATCTGTGGGGGCGGGTGGGTGTCAAGGTTAGTAGTATAGGGTAAATGTTATCGTGTGTCTATTTATATTATATAGATAGCACTACCGACACCAATAGTAAATAATGTATAGAATGTGTATATGTATATATATATATCTCGATAAGGTCTGTTTCTTTAATTACACTGGTGTAAAAACATAAATCAAATAACAATAATAATATACTATGTTTCTAAAGATCTATACTACACAGTACTACCAAAGATTTTGCGAAGCAAAGATATAACACTCCCTATGCATGCAACGTAATTTAGTAATAGCCCCAACCGCTGCTAGCAGTAGTATCGAAATCACTGAAATAGATTTAGGTTCGGCTCTGTTTGCATACAACAATGTTTTCATTGCTTTATTAAATTACATGCAATATAAATTAGCTTTTACTCACTAAATATATACTTATAGCATTTAAAACATACATATCATATTTGTTTGTTATATATTAGTAATGAACACTTAGTTTTCATCATATAAATATTAATTTAAAGCATATTATTTAACATTTTAAAAGTGTATAGTTAAATACGAATTTACATTATAAACAACGCATAGTTCCTAAAAGTAACCCGCTATAGGTGGCACCCGGGTATTTTGTATACAAATTCGAATTACACGATTTAAGTGCGTTTAAGTTACGCGTAAGTGTTATATCTTTCCTTCGGAAAATCTTTGGTACTACTACAATACCTCCACAATACTACTACTAGTATTGACCCCGATGAATAGAAGATTAAACACCGAATGTGGATATTACACTCCAGTGTGGTGGCTACACTACAGAATATAGAGGAATGTTTTTAAGAAAGATATAACATTTACATGAAATCGCGTAATTAAATTTTGTACACAAAAATGAACTATATAGGATCAGTTTTCGGAAAAATTTAAATTCATATTACCTATACACGTTTGAAATGTAAAATAATATTTTTTATTATTTACATAATGATAATAAGTATTCATATTTTTAATATAAAATGAAGCAATAAGATATGTTGGTGAATAAAAGTTCATTTAAATTGTAAGTAATTTAACAGAGCATAGAAAATACTGTTGTATAGAAAGCGCACTAACCCTACATCTATTTCAGTGATTTCGATACTACACATAGTAACATCTGATCAACAAACTTCTAATTACATTACATGGATGTGTTATATCTTTATATCACAACATCTTTAATAATACTACACTCTACTACCATACCACTACCTCACTACCTCATCAAACTAATACACTACAATACATTTTGTCTCACACATTCAGTTTGTTGTATTTAACGCTTTCACTATATTCATATTCAATTTGGGATATGTTTAGTACACGGCCCTTTTGAATCAATTTTGTTACCAATTTTATAATATATTTATTATTATTCTTGTTTCGTGTCGGTTTGTTTCGCTTTATTTTAAACTCACTACTATTATTATAATTTTATTCGTGTTGCTAAACAATAAACTATTTATTTATCTACATACTAACCATGATGAGAATAACGCCCACTGTGGATATTATCCGGGGCAGCCGTTCCCGCTGCGAGAAGTGAGGCTCCCGTACGCCTGTGATAGGGTTCAACCGGAAGTGATTGCATAATGTGGCGTATTCGGGTCGTGGTCTCTCCTAGTGAAGGCAGTATAGGGTTATAAAGGTTATTAGGGTCGTGGTCTCTCCTAGTGAAGGCAGTATAGGGTTATAAAGGTTATTAGGGTCGTGGTCTCTCCTAGTGAAGGCAGTATAGGGTTATAAAGGTTATTAGGGTCGTAGAGTTTAATAGTACAAACTTTACGTCTAATATATATATATATATGGTTTTTAAAAAGGAATTTCAACTTCCGATGCATTGACTGACCTAACTGGAACCATAGCTTCAAATAAATGAAATATAGTGCAGCTATATCTATTGACCTAAAGAAAGCCTTAGACTCCATCGGTCATGATCTATTAATAATTAAGTTAGAGAAGTATGGTTTCAGAGGACTTGCTTACAAATTATTAATATCCTTAATAATAGAAATAAATTTGTAACACTCACTAATTCTAAATCCCAAATAAAGAATATTAAGTTTGATGTCCCTCATGGATCTGTTCTCGGACCCTTATTATTTCTAATATTTATAAATGACATAGTCACTATTAAAACACAAGGTCATTTTATACTATTCCATGATGACAATTCTATTATATTCTGTGAAAATAATATTCATGCAATGAAAATTCCAAGAATAAAACTTTAAAACATCTTGATATAACAGCTATCATTAAATAAATTAACCAATAATTTAAACAAAACTAACTATTTAATATTTAATAATAATAAAGCAGCATTATCTATTATATTAAATAAAATATTTGGTGTAATAAGTGATACAAACATGAGTATGATAACACACTAGTATGGTTAAACCTAAACTTTATTATGGATTACCAATTCTAAGAAAACTTAGTAAAATTGTACCTATCCATATTTTAAATCTGATATATTAATTTGTAATTCATTGTTATCTTATTTATTGTACTCATATCTGGGGAAATAATTATGATTCTAAAATTTCAAAATTTCTATATATATATATATATATATATAGTACATATTACTTACTATTAATTATAATATATTTATTTAAAATGGAATTAAAATGTAAGATAACTGTTGTTTTAATGTAATAATTATGATATAACATATATTAGGTATATAATATATAAAATATTATATACCTAACATATTATATACCCAGTAATGTATATTATACAGCAATGAGTAATGATTAATAATTTATAATACAGCAAATATATGTGCATTGTACAAGGTTACAATAAAATCATATCATTAATAATTCTTAAATATGTATTACATTATATGTTATGATATTTAATTAGTATATTTAAATATGACATAATAAATGTTGATAATTTCATTATTTAATATTGTCAACCATTTTAACAAAAGAAAAAATCTATGGTTTTATTTTTACAAAATAAATGAAATGTAAATATGTTATACACATATATACATATATATATAGAGTTATAATAATCATATACTTATACATTTTATATATAAATTAGTTAAATTGTTTATAAGTACACTCTGATTGTTTAATTAGTGAAGTACCTATATAACCCCTACCTAACCCTTAAATAGTAGGTGAACCCTTAGAATCCCATATCCTAATAGTAGATACACCTAATCCCTAATTAAAAGTGACCTTCAAACCCCTACCCCATAGATAACCCTATAACATTAAATAGTATGTTATCCCTCTAAACCCTAACCCATAACCAGTGGATTAACCTCTTAACCCTTACTATAGTTACGCGTAGTACGAACCTGATGATCAGAGTATTCCATACAATCCCAGTGGTGAATTAAACTGCAATTCTTTCTTTTCCAGTACTCGAGGAAACTGACCGCTAATGTGATAATAGTCGTATTAGGTAGCGATAAGGTAACGTCGCATGTGTATTGGGTTATATATTATAATATAACTTATAATATATATGTATATATATATATATATATATATATATATATATATATATATATATATATAACTCAGAAGGTGTGACGAACTACTGGGGAGAAACAGCGAAGCTTACCTTTCGTTCTACCCTGTTAATTATTTGAGAATGGAAAATAATTATATAAATATATATAATAAAAAAAATAGACAATTTGGTAAACTTTTACAAAACTAAAAAATAACTATATATATACACATATATATATATATATATATATATATATATATATATATATATATATATATATATATGCATGTATATAGAGTTATAATAAAATAAATATGAGTATTATTAGAGATTGATTATTTATTATCTAAGGAAACATATAATAAAATTATAAAGATTAATAATAGCATATGCTTTTTAAATAAACATCGATACGAAATACAGAAAATAATAATGGAATAAAGAATATAAAACTATTTATTAACTATTACTAGTATTATATTCATATATAATGAATAATTAGGTATATGCTATATATATAAAATATATTATTATATCTATATTATAGTGATATATAATAAAATAAAACTATGACAGTTATTTACACCTATATTATTATTTTAATCATTATTTTATTATAATTTATAATGATTATTATATTAAAAACTTGATCATTAACTATTAATGATATTTAATACTTAATTAGTATATTAAATAATTATTTATATGACAATTACTAGATACACTTCATTATTATGTGTGTCAATAATTGTTGATTATAATCAATCATTATTATAGATACTTAGAAGAGGCCAATTAATTGGAAATCAATAATATAGGATATATATTTAAGTTCATGTATCACTCTATTACCACTGTTGTATGTTGTGATACACAATTAAAAGATAATTATCATGCACTATACTATAGTCAATCCCCATAACAAGGACAGCAAGTATGTCCTTGCCTATAGTATACACATGTCTGATGATAATTATATATTATGTGAAATAACACAGTATTTTCATACCTAGGACAATACATAGATAAACAGCTAATACTTCAATATTAAATTCTACTTTATTGTTATATATCTATATATATATATATACACATAGGATGTATATTTTATCCAAGTTTAATAGCAAACTCAGTAAAATTAATGAGAATTCCGACATAATTAGATTACACCTAGATTAACGGGTTGCAATTCAGACTGAATATAGTGGATATATGAATCAAGCGTAGTCTGTAGAAACTATATCCTTAAAAACACTACCTAGTATTTATTATTAATCATCTTATATTTATAATTTTAACTGCCCATGTGGCTCAGTGGCTAAGGCGTCAGACACACAAGCAGTAGGACACGGGTTCGACCCTCGTCCGGACCATTAATTAATTTTATAAAATGGGTCTTAAAATATTATTTAGAAGTGATCTTATATAATTGTGTATAAATAAATGATCGGCTTTCGTTAAAACCATGGATGCCTTAACATGAGAGCGGCTTCGAAGGGACATTAGAGCCATATATGGTTATAAGTGAAAACTTCATCTAAGTTCCTGGATGGGATGAAAGGACTCCACCAAATAAAAATAACAATAACAATAATAACTATTGTTAAAATCTATGACGAATGTCAGATTAAGAAAATAGTGTAACATTTTATTTCCGATTATATTTATTATTAAATTTGAAAAAATATTAAATAAAATAACAAATAATCAATAATCCGATGATATAGGTTTCATAGAAGAACAATGAAAATCTACAGAATACTATATTAAAAAATAATAAATAACGTATATACAATATGATATGTACAAAGTAATTTAGGATGGCATAATTATAAATACACATACATATGAAATGCTTATTATTAACTATACTCTGTACACTACTGGAACCGATACTGACACAGATACTAACACCGATAGTAATCATTAACTAAGAGATAATTAACATATATAACAATGCACAGAACTAGACTAACACATGCTTATACTATAACAAGGAGAGGTATCAAGATATACCACTAACCCAGAATGATATGTAAAATTAAGATATATAAATATTCATAGAAAACTGTTATATGGCTACATAGTTCTGTTATAATACATATTAGTAGTATCAGTATATAGTAGTATCAGGGTATAAAACTAACCCCTGGACTAGACTAACATATGGTTATACTAGTGACAAGTATGAGTAGGCTAAAGCCCTAATTCCAGAACTAGACGTAGTATTAAGAGATATTATGATCCATAGATAAAGATTAACATAATATTATACTATAGTATCATGTATATAATTAGTAGTAGTATCATGTTATACCACTAATACTAGCACTAGACTTACATATATAATAACATGATAAGTATATATATAGTTTATTCCCCGAATATCGAACATAATAGATGGAGGATATCATGAAGCAGTAAACTATAGGCTTATATTGAGGATATTCTTTACATTATTAACAGGTAACTCTACCGATAACTCTAAAACTAGAATACCGTACGGTTATGCTAGTGACAAATATAGGTTGAAAGATATATCACTTAGCTCAGAAATAGACTTATATATAACGATAATTTATTAGAAGAAATATGTTATTTCCGTTTTCATTCTCGTTTATATGAAATATGAACGAGATTATTTCTAAAGAGCTTGTTATAGTTACACTACTGACGAGTAGGAGTGGAAAGTTTGACGACTAACCCCAGAAGGAGACGAATATAGCGTAGAACAGCGTGCCGGGATGATCGAACAGATAGGAGAGACGAGAGTAGGCGCAGATGTCGCTCAGGTTCCAGTACTTGCAGCCAATCAGCTCGTCGCACAGAGGACACATCTTGTACAGGCTGCCGCTATCGCAGATCTCATTACTATGAGGTGGGGGCGGGCGGGGGGGGGGCGTGTCTAACTCAGTGGTAAGGATGGTAGGGGCGTGTCTAACTTACTGATTTGAAATATATTTATATATATATATATTAAAGATGTACTAAATGTATCTATATAATAATAATATATAGTTTATTAGGTAAACAAAAAATAAATATATAAACAAAAATAATGAAGAAAAAATAGATATAAATTGATACCCAAAACGACATGGTACAAAAATTAACATTAGGTTTATAATTAATAAAAAAAACGCCTTGGTTTATGCATGCCGAACAGATATGTTGAGATACATTGAAATGTTACCATGGTATTTAGTACTATGCTATTTACCTCCCGATCATGCTAGCAATAAAACCTAAGGCCGCGATCGATGCGATACAATGAAATGAGCGGAAGAATTGACGATCGTTTGATTGTTATCGCCTAAGATCGGTGAGCGTTACGATTTCACTTAACGGACTTACTAAAATAAACATTTTAACGCGCCCCTTAGGTATCATTATCAGCTTCATCGAGAGGTCAATACTATATTTACGTTAGCATTTTAACCTAACATCTAAGTAAACTTATTATGCCATTAATATATATATATGTATGTGTGTGTGTGTGTATGTGTGTGTATATATATATAAACATAAACTATAAATGAGTGTACATTGTCTGTATGAACGTTTACGCACAGTGCAGCAGTATTTGCTGATACGGATAAATTAGAAATCTAAACCCTATCTATACGGACACAGCCTAATACGGCGTAATGGCGATGTCGCTCGAGGACATGGCGCTCACCAACTATGTCCTTAGTGATATATAATATATAGGTCGCAAAACTCGATAATTATATATCTATATATAGCGAGGCGGTTGCCGAATTATAATCAATTAAATAATTATATACACATACACATATGTGTACATATTTTATTTCATATATATGTGGTATCGATCGCGCTATTACCACCGTATTACCACCGTATTAAGATACCCGAGTAATGAATTCAAGATATTTTATACCGTCTCAAGAGAATTTAACTATAGATAAAGTTAACTATAAAAAATTAAAAATAAATTCAAATAATATACTAGCTGTTACTTATATATAAAAATGTATTATATATATAATTAGTATTATCATATGCAAGCATTCTATGAATATGTCAGAATTAGTGTTTATAAAGTTAAATTATGAATAATAATTGACTAATATATATATATATATATATATGAAATATATCCTTAAATAATACCGATATTATCCCTATATACATGTACACCTATATACACATCTATATACGCATGATACTAACGCAAGGACATAATCGTCCATAGTAAACACCCCGTACAGGAACACCAACACACCGATAATAGAGGCGGGCAATAACCAGGCTGTGTAGAAACCTGTACTATTTAATGAAAGCAATATATTAATATATCAATGTATATATATATATATATATATATATATATATATATATATATATATATATATATACTTATTACCATTTATTTTTATTGATTATTCTATTTGGCTTTCGTCAAAACTTTATTATAATAGTATTATTTCTTACTAACAAACTATTTATTTATAATTAAATTTTGGTGAACATGTAAAATTACTACTACTACTACTACTACTACTACTACTTATAATACTACTACTACTACTACTACTACTACTTATAATACTACTACTACTACTATTAATACTACAACTACTACTAATAGTAATACTACTACTACTACTACTACTACTACTACTACTACTACTACTACTACTACTACTACTACTACTACTACTACTACTACTACTACTACTACTACTACTACTACTACTACTACTACTACTACTACTACTACTACTACTACTACTACTACTACTACTACTACTACTACTACTACTACTACTACTACTACTACTACTACTACTACTACTACTACTACTACTACTACTACTACTACTACTACTACTACTACTACTACTACTACTACTACTACTACTACTACTACTACTACTACTACTACTACTACTACTACTACTACTACTACTACTACTACTACTACTACTACTACTACTACTACTACTACTACTACTACTACTACTACTACTACTACTACTACTACTACTACTACTACTACTACTACTATTAATACTACAACTACTACTAATAGTAATACTACTCATACTACTACTACTATTACTACTACTATATTATAAACAAAAATAAAACTTAGAGTTATGGTACCACTACGAGCTGTGACCTCTACCAGTATAACCGGTGACCTCTACCATAGTATCTGGTGACCTCTACTAGCGTAACCGGTGACCTCTACCAGTGTAACCGGTGACCTCTACCAGTATAACAGGTGACCTCTACCAGTATAACAGGTGACCTCTACCATAGTATCCGGTGACCTCTACTAGCGTAACCGGTGACCTCTACCAGTGTAACCGGTGACCTCTACCAGTGTAACCGGTGACCTCTACCAGTATAACCGATGACCTCTACTAGCCTAGCCACGCGAAGTAGATCGCTATCTTCTCGCCGAAGTATGCCCTAATATGGTCGAGTGGTTGATATTTGTACCAGACGCCCCACCTAGCCCAGTACTTGTACAGTATACTGCGCGCGTTATTGTCCGACGTGCTTCTGTGGTGACCCTGTAGGGGAGGCGAGTATTTATTTTATTTATCGTAATTCGCGTAATTTATTAAATGTAATAATAGCAATTGTAATTAATGTTCATATTATGCTAGTATAAAACCGAAGTATCAAAAGAAATAGGTTTAAACATTAACACTGCAAAGACAGAATATATGACTCTAAATATAGACAATACAGACAATACGAATAAAATAAAAAGCTTAAATGGAAATGAAATAAATAAAGTAAATGATTTCAAGTATCTAGGGAGCTATATATCATCAACCGAGAAAGATCTAGATATAAGATTGGCAAAGAGTTGGTCAGCACTAAACGCGATGAATAAAATTTGGAAATCAAATTTGAAAGATAAATTAAAAAGAAATTTTTTCAGAGCCACTGTAGAATCAGTATTGGTGTACGGATCTACTACCTGGACTATGACTAAAGCCATGGAGAAACGTCTAGATGGAAACTATACGAGGATGCTGAGAGCTGCTCTAAATAAATCATGGAAATCACACCCGACAAATAAAGAACTCTACGGTGACACCCCTAAATTGTCGAAATCCAAAAAGAGTCAACGTCTACGCTTCAGTGGACACTGTTGGAGAGCCCGTACGGAGCTAGCATCAGAATTGTTACTATGGACCCCGAAACATGGAAAAACGAAACCGGGTAGACCTAGGAAAACGTTTATCGATCAACTAGTAAAAGATACAGAATGCGTATTAAATGAACTGCCCGCAGCGATGGAGGACAGAAGTGGATGGAAGAAAAGATGTTGTTAACTGCCGAGCAAGCTCGACCTGGTAAGGTAAGGTA
Organism: Osedax fenrisi; assembly: GCA_964019155.1. Classification (NCBI taxonomy): domain Eukaryota; kingdom Metazoa; phylum Annelida; class Polychaeta; order Sabellida; family Siboglinidae; genus Osedax; species Osedax fenrisi. The sequence goes on from OZ025245.1 coordinate 2,270,898, forward strand.
AGTAATAAAACAGGCGTATTTAGTAACCTGGTACACATTTAATCTATTTTTTGACTCATCATTCCAGATCTATTAAGAATCAAAATAAAAACATATTGGAATAATAACCTAGGAACGATATCATGGAACATAAACATAAACTAATAAATTACCAAAGAAAGAAATTATTTCAAGAATAGCACAAATCACATCAGTATTAACAAAGCTCAGTGTGATTTGGAACAACAGGAATATAATGCTGAAATCCAAAATCCGAATGCTACATTCATTCGTGAGTTCGATATTCCTATATGCATATGAGACACGGAAAATCACTAAAGAACTTCAAAAACGAATATCAGCGATGAACTATAGATGCCTTCGAATAATTCTAAAGATCACATATAAAGATAGAATTACCAATATTGAAATAAGAAACAGAGTACTCTAAGCTATCGGCCCCCATAAGTACCTATAGGTATACTAACGAAAGTTAAGGAGAAGAAGTTACGGTGGTATGGACATGGTAGTGGTAGTAGTAGCAGTAGCAGTAGCAGTAGCAGTAGCAGTAGCAGTAGCAGTAGCAGTAGCAGTAGCCGTAGCAGTAGCAGTAGCAGTAGCAGTAGCAGTAGCAGTAGCAGTAGCAGTAGCAGTAGCAGTAGCAGTAGCAGTAGCAGTAGCAGTAGCAGTAGCAGTAGCAGTAGCAGTAGCAGTAGCAGTAGCAGTAGCAGTAGCAGTAGCAGTAGCAGTAGCAGTAGCAGTAGCAGTAGCAGTAGCAGTAGCAGTAGCAGTAGTAGTAGTAGTAGTAGTAGTAGTAGTAGTAGTAGTAGTAGTAGTAGTAGTAGTAGTAGTAGTAGTAGTAGTAGTAGTAGTAGTAGTAGTAGTAGTAGTTAATTACCACTAACATCATGCAATGGATATGCAGCTAAAAATACTCGTTCCTCCAATAATCTTTGTATTCCTATTTCAGCTTTGTATTTTTTACCTATTGATCATGCGAATTAAATAATAAATATTATATAATATTATATCACTTTTTAGTAATATACTTATATATACTCTATATTAATTATAATAATCATATTATAGTATATATATATACATACCATAAGACGTGGATGTAAGTAGTTCATATGCAATATATTGTCTGTCTTTATTCGAGAAAAACGTATCTTTATTTTCATGTCCTAGAAATCTAGTAATCAATTATTTAGGAATATGAAAGCGACTATATATTGTTATTGTTATTTATTATTTTCGATGAGTCCTTTCATCACATCCAGTAATGTAGATGAAGTTTTCACTTATAATCATATGGCTATAATGTCCCTTCGAAGCCGCTCTCATGTTAAGGCATACATGGTTTTAACGAGAGCCGATCATTTATTTATACACAATCATATAAGATCACTTCTAAATATTATTTTAAGACCTATTTTATTAGTCCGGACAGTGATTTTACCAGCGTCCTACTGCGTGTATGTCTGACATGTTTGCCAAATGGGCTAAATTAAATAACAATATATTACAAGTGTATATATCTGCATGTATGTACGACGTACATATGTGTGAACATATAAAAATATACATTGTACGTATGTGTACAATCATGTTATTATATATTTTCAATAAATAATTCCGATATCAACGGGCTCGGAATATAGGGTAGAGGAATTATCCTCAACGCACTAAATAAATCTAGGTAGGGAATCATTTTGTCCGTCTAATTTGACGTAATTTGTAAAAATAGTATTCCTTACTGTAGAATAATAATGTAATATATCCCTTATGCTATCAATGTAAGAAAAAAATGTCCCATATTGAATAAATTGATATTTATAATGTACTATGACAATTACAATGTGTGTCTACATACCTATTTAGTTTTGAGAATTTGAACTGACAGGTGTAATAATCTCTCGGGGCATTGGGTACTTTCTGTTTCATCACGTTGGGAATGTGAAGATAGGCGAGAATCTCCTCAGTAAAGTTAACGGACGGGTTCGGATGGGGCTAATGTATTGGGGTAGGGGCTAATGTAGGGGGAGGGGCTAATGTATGGGGGAGGGGCTAATGTATGGGGGGAGGGGCTAATGTAGGGGGGGAGGGGCTAATGTAGGGGGAGGGGCTAATGTAGGAGGGGAGGGGCTGATGTATGGGGGTGGGGCTATTGTATGGGTGGAGAGGCTAATGTATGTGGAGAGGGGCTAATGTAGGGGGGGAGGGGCTAATGTAGGGGGGGAGGGGCTAATGTAGGGGGGGAGGGGCTGATGTATGTGGGGATGGGCTAATGTATGGGGGAGGGGCTATTGTATTGGGGGAGGGGCTAATGTGGTTGGGGAGGGGCTAATGTATGGGGGGAGGGGCTAATGTAGGGGGGGAGGGGCTAATGTAGGGGGAGGGGCTAATGTAGGAGGGGAGGGGCTGATGTATGGGGGTGGGGCTATTGTATGGGTGGAGAGGCTAATGTATGTGGGGAGGGGCTAATGTAGGGGGGGAGGGGCTAATGTAGGGGGGGAGGGGCTGATGTATGTGGGGATGGGCTAATGTATGGGGGAGGGGCTATTGTATGGGGGGAGGGGCTAATGTAGTGGGGGAGGGGCTAATGTATGGGGGGATGGGCTAATGTATGGGGGGAGGGGCTATTGTATGGGGGGAGGGCTAATGTAGGGGGGAGGGGCTAATGTAGGTGGGGAGGGGCTAATGTAGGGGGGAGGGGCTAATATACGGTGGGAGGGGCTAATGTATGGGGGAGGGGCTAATGTATGGGGGAGGGGCTAATGTAGGGGGGGAGGGGCTAATGTAGGAGGGGAGGGGCTGATGTATGGGGGTGGGGCTATTGTATGGGTGGAGGGGCTAATTTATGTGGGGAGGGGCTAATGTAGGGGGGGAGGGGCTAATGTAGGGGGGAGGGGCTAATGTAGGGGGGAGGGGCTAATGTAGGGGGGAGGGGCTAATGTAGGGGGAGAAGGGCTAATGTAGGGGGGAGGGGCTAATGTATGGGTGGAGGAGATCTAAAGTAGAATGAGTTAGGCTAAATAGGAGTGAAGGCTTAAAGTAGGGGGATGGGGTTAAAGTAAGGGGATGGGATCTAACGTAGAAAGAGTTGGGCTAAATAGGAGAGAGGGGTTAAAGAAGGCGAAGGGGTTAACATTAGGAAGAGAGAGGCCTGCATAGGAGGTGGGGATAAAGTAAGAGCAGAGGGGTTAAAGTAGGGGGCGACAATAACATTGTGTTAGAGGGGATAATGTACTGTGATGGGGCTATTCTAGGGGTAGGCTATTATATGTAAAATAGGCAATGCATATTGTGATATATACAATTTCATTATACATCGTACACTGTACAATGTACACTGTACACTGTACAATGTACAATGTCACTTTATAAATATGTAATTAACAATTACATTGCATGTTATCCCCAGTACAGTACTGAATATACACACAAATCACATGATAATATATTCCGATCAATGTACACTGTATAATATGCAATTTATTTGTATTATTGCATTTTACAGAGTACAGCTGTACATACTAGTATACAGAGTATATTGCGTATTATCATGTACATTGTAATGGCTACATAGTACGGTATACAATGTACGATGGTGTACCTAGTAGTGCTATGGTGGTAGTGGTACCTGGATGGGGGCTTGAAATCCCAATATCTCTGCCTGTTTGCATAGTAACATCCACGGAATGTTCAGTTTCCAGTAGATTATCTTCTTGTTCTTCTTATCTATATTTATATAATCCTGAATACGGGGAGGGGGGATATATTATAAAATATCGGTGATTACAACAATAGGTCAGTTGTTCATGAGTCATGGGTCATGAGTCATGACACAAACTTGGGTCATGTGAGTTTTTTGTTCGGGTCTGTTTCAAAAAAAAATTTATTTTTAAATTAAACTAAATGCTCATGTGTTATTTAAAGTTTAATACAAATCTATCGTTTAACTAAAATTTAATAATAAAAAATAAAATTTGTCATTGGGACATGGTATATTTTTAAATTATGAATTACCTAAAAATGGTTATGTAATACTTATATAGTTGGGTCGCGCATGTTGAGGGTTTTCTTAAGGCAATATTGAATGTGGATATATATAATTTATATTTATAATAACAACTAATATATATATATATATGTGAATCCTTAGGATTAGTTTATTATATATATTATTATGTATCAAATACTGAAAATAATATTTAAAATGAGACCTCATAAATCATAATAAAAACAAATGGGGCCTTATTCGAAATAGACCATTTTAGTAATTAGAAATAGACAACATAGTTCTTCCGACGACATAAAATGTTCTCAAATAAATACTAATGATAATAATAATAATTAATATGTATTAGATACTATTTTGTTTTTCTCTTTTCAATTGTTCTTACCTATTAAATAGTGATGAAAGGTTCCAAATCTGTCAAAGATATAACCCCTACTGTTTAACTTACAATGTACGTCGTACATTATATTAGTACAGATAAATTATAACTATCTAAAAATCTAATATTATTCTATTATTTTGTAAAATTATTCTAAAATATGCATGATTATTAGTAGTATTATTTTACAATATATGTATATATATATATATATATATATATATATATGTATATATATATATATATATATATATATATATATATATATATATATATATATATATGTGCGTGTGTGTGTGTATGTGTGTTTTAACATATTTATATATATATACATTCTTAATTATTACACTTATCTTAAAATAAGATAATAATACACAATCAATACATTAATACTGTAGTCATTCTGAACACTCAAAGATAATGCTGTGCCCTCAATAATATTGATTGGTAACAGCTTGAAATTCTATATAAATATATATATATATATATATATATATATATATATATTTATATATATATATATATATATATATATATATATTTATATATATATATATATATATATGAATAATATATACAAATATGTTTTAATAATAATATGCTGCAATGAAGTTAGTCAATAAAGATATATATAAATAAGTAAGCATAGATAGCAGGTGAAGTGTGATACTTAACTTTAATTTCTATGGTAATAATAATAATATATATATATATATATATATATTGATACCACTGTAGTACTGATAATAAATAATGTTATTGTTATTATTATTTGTGGGATCTTGATTAATCATGATGTTGATTGGAAGATTCAATGATCATAAGATATTATGATGATAAGATTAGTTATATAATTAATATTGTTAGAGCTTCTCCTGATGTAAGATATATATATATATATATATATATATATATATATATATATATATATATATATATATATATATATATATATATATATACCCATATAGTATCATAGATATTTCCTATAGGAATTATATCTAATATAAGGAATCTTATAACTAAGGAATCTTATATCCTATGGATTCTATGAATGCATACATTACATATATTACTTTATTTGTATATCAACCATAATTAATAGGTATAATTATATTAATGTTACCTATATTTATTTCAATAACTCCATAATTCTATCAGGAGAATGTACCCTAATTTCTTTAGATTTTCCATTCGATTATTTAATTGGCATTTGTTAATATTGATTATTATATAGCCAAAATCCAAAATATGGTGTAATAAATGTATATCGAGGGATAATTATCTAGATAAGCTCTGCTTCTATAATTACCCTGGTGTAAAGATCTAAATCTGATAATAATAATAAAATCGATATTATCAATATATATCAACATATATGTATCAATTACCGTTTCGATATTCACTCCGATCTTGATCAGATTGTGGTGAAACTTCTGACGCCATTTCGCGAAGGACAACCTCGGCGGTTTCTTGTTCTCTTCCTCGTAGACTATCACGTAATCTGCGAGGACAGAGTGCGTAACGTTACGAGCGGTATCGTAGGCGGTGTGCGGCACTATATCGTGCGAGTGACGATATTGAGTTTAGGGTGCGAGTGTTGAAATGCGACTGAAATTATGAAAATACAATCAAATGTTATATAAATGAGAAGTAGGAGTGATATTTATATATTAGAGAGCTAGCTAGCTAGTTCAAGTGTGGATTAGATGTAATAGTTTCAGTCCCAATACTGGTTATACATTAATTTTAGTGATTAATTTAGAGATGCGATTCAATCCACCGAATTTATTTATTTCAAAAAGTAAATTTATTATTGAATAAAAAGTATTTTTCACAAACATTGAATAAATGAAGTAACACGCCCACATATCCACATTCACATATACGTATACATAGGTAGATTCACATGCGAACGACACTTTTGGTTTCTCACCCACTATTCGCACGTTATAACGCTGTTATGTATATATATATATATATATATCAAAACTATGCAATAAACAGGAGTTTCAGTTATAGATATGGTTGACTTGAGTAGGCTTTTTGGAAAAATGCGTTTTTAGTATTTTCTATGTTTAAACCAACAATTTAGATACTTGGTTTTTGGGTTTTTACTAATATTTTATGATTTATCAATAAATGGTTAGAATACATTAAATTAATGTATTCGATTTTTATGTACAAATAATTTTTATTAATTTTAATAAATAATTTGTTATTAAAAGAATTATTACTATAAAAAGTATTACTATATTAATATTAGATTTTACAGATGCACACTATAATAAATCATATGATATTTAAATTATTTTTCAAACAAATAGAAAACTCCCAAAAAACAGGAAAAACCCACTTAAAACCTATAATATCCAACATAAATTATGAGTTTTTTCTACCCCTGTTTATAGATATTATAGACTACATTTGGTGTTTATTTTGGGGGTTTTATTATATCTATTTTATTAATGGAAGATGCCGCATAACTGACATTTTATAAAATCAAAAAAAAAGTAAAATAAATGTTATTGTAAATATACATTATTAATATCTGTAAGTTTAGATGTTGTGTTTTATTTTACTGACGAGTCTTTATAATAGATAAACTATAAAGTAGATACTAGATTGTAGATACTAGATTGTAGCATATATTTAGGGAAAACATAACAGTAAAATATGCCTTAATAAGGGTTCCCTATCTGCCATCATATTACTAGCTCCATCTATATATCCAGGTAGCATTCAGGTGTAAGTCTTTACGAAACTTATCATACCTGCACTCATTGTCTCCCTAATATATATATATTATTATTATTATCAAATTTATTGGGTCATTATAAAAGCAGAGCTTATTTAAGATATAAATCCCTTTGTATATATATATATCTATATATCTGTATATAAACATATAATAGAAGCTTTACAATCTACACTGTTGCTATTGTATTGACCATTGTGGTATTATGGTTGTTGACCTAGACCCCACTGGTCATCACTGAACTAGAGAGAGAGGGTGTGACATATTCCCTGAGGAACGTCTGTGTTTCTCAGTTTTATATGGGAAAGGATATATACAGACTGTAATCTATGTATACACACATATATACAGCTATATATATATATATATATATATATATATATATATATATATATACATAGACTAACATAATAATATATATATATAATGTTGCCTTATTAATGCTGAATATAATAATTATGTGAATTCATCAATATTATAACTAATAATAATATACTGGTTACATTCAATATATGGCATATATATATATATATATATATATATATATATATGCGTGGGTGAAGTAATTACCTATTTTACTATTTCCATCTTTAAAATAATAGCCACCGTTTTCGAAATTTTCGTAATACTTGTTGACCTGAAATAAACAACAAAACATTACGTAATGCTATGTATTAAAGTCGTGTGTGGTCTTGCGTATTGAATACGTGGTTATCGTAGGTCAGTATATTCACATCGACTTTAGGGTTAAGAATTATAATACGTATATGTAGAGAAGTACAATTGACCTCGAGTAGCATTATACCATAACGATTATTTATACTGATGGTATACCATACATGTATGTATACATACATTGACAATGACCATTGCACTTATAACAACAATATACATATATAGAGAGCTGTTTCTGTATCTCGAGTTATTTCACCACACCACGGCCTATGACTCATAGGCTATGCGTCATAGGCTATGCGTCATAGGTTATGCGTCATAGGGTGGATCGCCACGTCATAAGATTACATAATAACGAGGTTTAAATTTATATTACTGTTGTTCAGGTAGAAGCACTGCATTCTATATGATGATACCGTATATACTTTATTTATATAGATGATATACAAACTGACATATATATATATATATATATATATATATATATATATTGCTATTGTTATTTTGGTGGAGTCATTTCATCCAATCCAGGAACATAGATGAAGTTTTCACTTATAACTTTATTAAAGTATCCATGGATTTACGAGATTCGATCATTTAAGTATACACAATAATATAAAACCACTTCTAAATATTAATGTAAGACTTATAGGTATTATTAATTATTAAAATATGTTGTAATGGTCCGACGGGGTAGAGAATACGTGTCCTACTGTAGTAGGGAGAAGTTACGCATGCTTTATCTGACGCATTAGCCAACTCATTAGTATTGATATATATATATATATATATATACAATATTCAGAGTTAAGGGCTTAAAATCCTATAGGCTTAATATTCTATATATGAATGAAAAAGCAAAGGCTTGTCTGGTTATTCACATATTTACGTATATATATATATATATATATATATATATATATATATATATATATATATACGTATATATACATGAGTATTACGTAACCAGATTATCAGTGTCCGAACTCATCACATTTTCGGACATTTCGTAATTCTCAATCTGTGATATATTATATTAATATGTAATATTTAATAGGTATATACCAAGACCTCCTATAACCTCGGAGGTTATAGGAGGTCTTGTATATACCTAATCGTTTCAGTAATACTTTAACTAATTAACACGATAGAATATACGAATAATGGTTATATATAGGTATTATGATGTATTTAATAATTATAATGGTTATAATATTATATAGGATACTAATATCTACCTATAGAATTGTATAATATATCATCCCTTCCTTATCCGAAGCCGATCCTACTTATTTACAATAAAGTGATAACTTTATTATGTGCAATGTATTAGTGCTGTAAAATTTCAAATCTCAATTATCAAATCTCAAATCTTTTTTTTTCGGTTCGGTTCAAATCTTAAATTCTCGGGTATTTAGAAAGATTTGATGGTCTCAAATCTTTATTTTAAATTTAGTTTCGGTTCGGGTATCATGTCGGGTAATTGTTCGGGTAACGATCGATTAACATAATTATGTAATAAGTTTTTTTCAACTATTTTAAATATCCATTAAACTGTATAGATACTATTAATTCGATCATCAGTTATGCCACCTATATGATACTATATTTAAAATAGAATAATGTTATCAAGGACACCGTGTCCTTTATTTATTATACATTAATAACAATATTTAAAAATTATTACGTATATTCTTCATATCGTACCTACTCTGTAGTACAGAGTCTGTACTAATATATAAAATGTTAATTCATAAACCGTTTAAAACTATATTTGTCTACAAGTACATATATAATAAATATTTGACACTATGGTATATATATATATCTATATATATATTCTAAATATAATATTTATATTTAGCCTTCTATATATATAAGCTGTGGTGTATATAGTATATAGGATTCCTCTTACAACTTTACTAAATAGGTTTTAAATTACTATATAGCTTTATATAGCTATATATGATTATTAGAATAGTAACGTATTCAATAATTCAAGTAATTAATAATTATGTATTGTTAATTATTCAATTATAATTTATTAATTAATAATAATTTATCAATTATTATTATTAATTAATAATAATTAATTATATATTATTTTAATAATTATTAATTATTTTATTATAATTAATAATTATTTATAAATTAATTATTATTATTATTAATTAATAATAATTATTTATTAAATATTATAATTATTTATTAATTATTATAATTATTTATTAATTATTATAATTATTTATTAATTATTATAATTATTTATTAATTATTATAATTATTTATTAATTAATATAATTATTTATTAATTATTATAATTATTTATTAATTATTATAATTATTTATTAATTATTATTATAATTATTTATTAATTGTTATAATTAATAATTAATTTAATTAATAATAATTATTTATTAATTAATTTATTATTATTAATAATAATTAATTAATTAATATCTAACTTTTTTCTTCGTTAACGTATTTTAAAATATTATTAAAAGATTTGAAGTTCTCGAGAACATACCTAAATATGAGAGATTGAAGTTCTCGAGAACTTGATATTTTTTTAAAGATTTGAAGTTCTCGAGAACAAAATTTTAAGATTTGAAGTTCTCGAGAACAACCAAGTATTTGAAATTTTACAGCACTACAATGTATTATATATAATTCTATATATATATATATATATATTTATATATATAGCTATTAGCTACTATTAGCTACTAGTATCGCGATACAAAGTGTACAACGAGCAATGTACATTTTACAATGTCAAATGTATACTGGTATACTGGGGACTCCCCTATTGTACTCAATATAGTATATAGTATATACAATGATTGTCCGAAGGAACCACTTCGCAAAATATTTGGTATATATATAATATATATATAATATATACATATATATATATATATATATATATATATATATACGCGTAAATAGGTGAATAACCAGACAAGTTTTTGCTTTTTCATTCATCTATAGAGCATATAGGCTTAAAAGCCTATATATAGGCTTTTAAGCACTTAACTCTGAATATTGTATATATATATATATATATATATATGTATATCAAATATTTTGCGAATCATTCCTTAGAAAAATCTGTGTGTACGAAAAACCTATATCATAGATATATTAACAAATCGCTGTAAAATAAATAGTTGTTTGCGATGATAATTTATACCCAATGAATTTGTCGTATATTAAATACCTAAACTATATACAGTATATATATATATATATATATATATATTCATATATATATATATATATATATATAGATTATATACTCGTATATATACTCGATAATTATTTAATTATCGTGAACCAACTTGTTCGCTATTCAAACTATTTTAAAATGGCAAATGTTCAATTACTATATGATTATATATAATCCTCTATATATAACTATAGTAATAATAACATATAAGGTATGATAAGAGTAATTATCAATGGTGTTGTTGTAACGAATAATTACGTCACTAATACCATTGTTAGGGCAATTAAACAATGCATTTTATAAACACAGATACAGACGAACATATATGTAGTCTATAGTCTATAGTCTTGAAATATACTAGTACAACACTATATATTCGTATGTAGGTAACTATACATTTGTTTAGGCTGTATTGTATTATAATATATTGTATTCAATCTATAGATTAAAAGTATGGTAATTCACAATAATGTTCCTATCCCTATTCCGATCTTTCCTATGTTATCCGATAACGATGTCCTGTCCATAAATATACATGTAGAATATATACTGTACACTATATATATATATATATATATATACGGCGTGTATACATCATACCTGAATGTAAGGTGTTCTGTTGACAATAACAACAACTGATTACATACGCGCCCATTAACTTGAAAATGAGTCATAGTTAATGACCATAGGGCTGTCGTTCCAAGATCACTACATACATACAGTATACTAACTATAGTATACTATAGAATAAATTATAGTATACTATAGTATTATATATATATAGTAATATGTAATACATACAACTGATATCAATATGCATGTTTTGTATACTGATGTTATCTAGGTTATCTGTACATTATCTATTATCTACTTAGATATTATCTAGGTTATCTTATCTACCCATTATATTACGAATAATTACTTTATCTATATTATCTATATTTAACCTATAACACCTACAGTTGTAGTGTATAGTTACCTACAGTTATAACTACTATACAGCATAGCTATACTATAATATAGCTTATACTCTTGTATACTATAGTATACGAGATGTTAGTAGCCACTGTATTACATCTAATTTAGGTCACAACTAACACATATAGGTCATAGCTAACACATATAGGTCATAGCTAACACATATAGGTCACACCTAACACATATAGGTCACAACTAACACATATAGGTCATACCTAACATAATATAGGTCACACCTAACACATATAGGTCACACCTAACACATATAGGTCATACCTAACACGTATAGGACATAAGTGTATTAGGCCACAACCTAAATACAATCGCTCTGATATACACGTGTAAACTCTAAACAATGCAGGGAATGTAGCCTAGTGGAACGAGACGTATATCGTATTGAAATATTGTTACGCGATAAGTAATATTGTGCAATAGGTGCGATTAAACATGAACGTAAATAGGTATTCCTAAACAATGGTATTATGTAAAAGTTTATATATATATATATAGGGGCGTCGGAACGATATTTTGAATGGGGGGGGCTATTTATTTATATTTCATATTATATATCCTATTATGTATTACTAATATAATTACTAATTATATCTTATTAATATCGTATACCTTTTTAGTCTATGTTAACCCTTTAATATGCAATTAATAATATTACATTTTTATAACAATACTTAAGTAGGAATATATTAGAAAATAAATAATAACCATTAAATAATTTATTATTATATAAATATAGATATTTATTTATAAATATATCCATCTCAATTGTGTGAATTATTTTTTGATTTATATTTGCCAATACTAATGCATTTAATCTACTATCTAGCATAGTAGACTGTAACAACGTATTTATTATTCGTAGATTAATAAATCCACGCTAACATGACACAGAACTTGAGGGGCAAACAACTAAAAGTGTGATCAAATATATTATGCAGGAAAATATTTTTTGAATTTTAGGAGATTGTTCCGTCATATATATGTTTATCCTCATCAGATGGTATTGAACTTATTGATTGATTTGAACATATGGAAATTCGATATTTCAATCGTTAACTCTTCATACATTTTTTATTAATGTTTAGTGTAGAAAATTAATAGGATTAATAAGATTATTCTAAAAAAAAACAACCTTTTTTTTCATGAATTATATTATTTATAATAATGATTCCTTTAATTTATAAGAATGTATAAATGAAGTTTCCTTAGTTTAAAAATTGGTTTTAATTTTCATCATTATGGAATCAAATAACTCAGTATATTTTATTCTTTAAATATTAATGATAAAGTATATTAACATATTACTTGATAATATCTAATCACATTCTTATATTAACATAACATTAACAATGTTATATTATGTTATCTTAATAAGATTACATGTATGTCTTTTGAATTTTTATTACTATTCATCTCATAAATATTTATAATAATTTATTTTATATGTCTTATTATTATTCTCTGAATTAGATATAATTAGAAAATTAAATTAGATATATTTAAAATTAAAATAAATTATTATAATATTTTATAATAAACATTGATTATAAGCTATTTTGTATTTTATATCATATTTTTTATAAAAGTAGGATATTAACCTTGAATCAATATAAAAACTTGTATATATATAAAATATAATATACTTTTGTTTCTATATCTTCAATGAATGTGTGCAAATTATGTCTATCATTATTCAATTTAATTAGAATCATCTTTACTATTATCTAATCCTTTATGTTTATTTATTATTGAGTATTATTATGATTATATATAATTATAATAATATATGCTTTCAAGTATATTTTTTATAAATGTTACCTTCAATAGTATTTGTTGGTATCATGAAAGCTTTCACCTTCATATCCAAGCTTTCAAATATCAAACTTGAAATATTCATATAACAAATATTTGACTTATTCATATTTTTTAATAATAAATTTGCAATATATTTGTGGTCTTGGTAATATAATCTAATTTTTATATTATTTCAGTTCATCGATTATACCACTATATTTATCTAATGTTGTTTTAATACATGATTTTCACAGTCCATCTTATTGGGCATAATGGTTTCAATGTATTTGCTTTGTTATTATTCGTATTATATACAATCCGTAATTTGATAGTTTGTTCATATAATAATCCCACATTATAAAACACTCTCAAGGCTTTTCTTATATTTATATTATAATCTAATGATTATGCTATTAAGTTTATGCGATGAGCTCCACATTGTGTATCAAAATGTAATTGTTGTCTATTCATTATTATAGTCTTTACAACATTATATTGACCAGAAATATTAGCTGCACCGACATATGAATGTCCTCTTAATTTAGAAATAGGCAAGTTAAGATGTTAAAGTTCAGATAACATTACATTTTCTATATTTTCTAAGTTAAAAATGTCCTACTCAATTCCTGATATATCTTGAATTCCATCACATTGAATTGAGAAAGTCCAATTAATATCTTTCAATCAAATATTTAATAATTCAGATTTATATAGTTGAATAATGTCATTCTTAATATCACTAGATAACAAGTATCTCTCAGAGATTCTCTCATGAATATTATCATATTTCATGGATGGGGGGGGGGCAAACAATACTTAGCCCCCCCCCATATGTTTGGTAACATTCTTTAGAAAAAATTTGTATTAACAAAGACAATATACTACATTTAATATATATAAAATGTATTAATACATATTTCATGGGGGGGGCAAAACATACTTAGCCCCCCCCATATTTTTGAATGGGGGGGTCCGATACCCCCCGCCCCCCCCCCCTTCCGACGCCCCTATATATATATATATATATATATATATATATTATATATAGGGTTCCTATAGGTATCTATATATGTCGTAATGTATGCATTACTAGAAGGGTGTATGTGTTCGCTATTTGTATTATATATATATATATATATATATATATACTATAATATATATATATATATATATATATATAATACACGACGAGATCCGCTGTATATAATGCAGATACAGAGGCGAGGTATGGGGCGAGGTCTAGGCTTGTTTATCTGGGTATCGATTTAACGTCACGTGGACAGCTAAGGATTTGCCTAGGAAGCTCCTAGAACAATGTACGTAGAACAATGGCCACCCACCCGCTGCACACTTCTATGCTAGCCCATTATTAGTTGTATTATTAATTATAGTAGTGGAGTACAACGCGAGCTCGTAGCACCCCTATAGCGGCTGCGGGTCTAACCCCTGGGGGGTAATCCCGCCATGGCGAGTGCTGCCCTCTGGTGGTGATGAATTAATCATCTACTAACCCAGCTAATAACGATATTAACGATATAACCAACAGAGAACAACAGCGCATCATTCCAAGACCTTCTATAACCTCGAGGTTATAGGAGGTCTTGACCATTCGCTGATAGTAAACATCCGTTTAAACAGCATTATATATCTAATCGATGGGTCAACTTAACGTCAGGTGGACAATGTCCACTAGAAATTGTCCACACGTCCATCTGTCCACCTACAAAACCACACACCGCTAGCCCCGTATAAGTATATCCTATAGGATCATATATGATCGTATATGATCATATATGATCGTATATGATCGTATATGATCGCACTTGTAGCTCGTTAAATAATACTCCCGAGGGATTATGTCTAGTGTTAGATATACCCTGGGAGATATACTATAACATATCATAATATATTAATAATATAAGATAATTGATCTGTACCGTAGTGTATATTCTGTAATATATAGTATATCCCGGTATATATGGGTATACCTTCGCGATTATGTATAATATATTACGTATACTATATTGTCTACACCGGTACTACATATGTAGTATGATACAATATATGATACTGTATACATCTTGCATGTAATATAGAGTGACAGATACATTAGCGGTCTACACGTATACATGATCCCGTAGCGTGTGTATAACCCTCTCCGCCCTCTCTCTTCGCGCGTCCTATCAACACCCCTATAGGGGTATATATAACCTTTGTTATAGGGTGTTATAGGATGTTATAGGATGTATTGGTCGTATTCGCATGTATATATATACAGGGCGCCACCGGTAGAGATCACGCGAGATCACAATAACAATGGAGTCGCTACAACAATGGAGTTACGCAACATTATACATCGTAATCGCACACACGAAATATATACTATAATATACTATATAGTATAGGTATACGGTAGTAGTAGTGTATACACTACTAGCTATGACACTACTACACTATTGCTACTATATAGTATAAAGTGTATATACTATAGTATCACGTGCCCTATTGAATAGAACACGTGACTATAATCTCTATTGTCCAGCGCGAAGCATGCTATAGCAGAAAGTCTCGATAGAGATAAAGTCGTTATTGTTTTATTATACCTATTATATAGGTACAAATAAAAGTGTTTTAATATAGTCTCATAAAGCCTATCGGGTGTTGGGAATAGCGATGGGGTAATGGTGGGAGAGACTTATGGGGTCTTCCCGTATATTATACGGCGTATGATATTATTAAAAAATATGTAATTATATATAATATATATATTAAATATAATTACAAATATTTTTAATAATGTATTAACAATAGTATATATATACTAGTATTATAATACTGAAGGCCTTAAAAACCCTACAAATTGGGCTTTGATAATATGGTGCAAATGAATTTATTATAAATTCTATACAAATCTATAAAATATCATCCCTCCGCAACTACAAATCATTCCTGTTACAGGTACAGTAATCCTGTACCTTTATACGTAATGATCTATAGATGTATACTTGTATACGACGTTATTGTCTACATAGATATTCAATTATAACGATAATAGTATTGCTATTAATAATCAATAACGCATTATTACATAGCACTCATTGTGTACTATAAGCTGAGTATTGTTAATAAACTCGTCACCGTATTGAATAGAGGGGTTCTAGTCTAGCACTTCTATGTGTTCCGGAATTCGTGTATATATTATTCAGTGTTTACGAGAATAATGTTTACCGCGGGGGCAGATGTTTTAAAGTCGTCGGAGAACGTGTTTATTTAATACATCGATTATGTGTGTATGAATAAAACCCTAGGAATAAAACCACTGAAACAATAATAAGTGAACTAATGAAACATGCAACATATATTATAACGTACAATGTACGACATACATTGTACGTCGTACATGGTACCCTCGTGAGGAGATTTATATATGTATATATATATATATATATATATATATATATATACATGTATAAACGTATAAGATACACATAATAACATTATTGTTGATAGCAAATAACCCTACAAATTGTAGGCTATATTATATAGCCTATATATAGCTAGTGTACCTAGGCTATATCCTATGTATCCGTAGATGTAGAGTACCACTTGTACTCTAAATCTATGTATGTATACAATACATAGAATGGATTATAAACGTTGCAGTACATAAGTCTTTATATATGTATTTTCCTAGGAAAATAGCTATCCACTTTGATAGATATATCATGTTATGTTAAACATGTATTAATATATATATATATATATATATGTGTGTGGATGTGTATGTGTGTGTTATATCACATTGATTATGATGACGTAATAATCACTAATTAGTATTCTATTGTGTTATTATACTATCATATTGCGTTATTATATTGTCATACTCATGTATACATATATGTTTAATTAGTGATATTTGAGATTTAGATATTTCTCACACCATTAATGGTTGTTATCTGGGCATATATATATATATATATATATATATATATATATATATATATATATATATATATATATATATATATATATATATTCTATATATATCCTATAGGATTTATAATTAAGTATACCGTTATGCAGGAACTAAAATGGTAGGTTATTTATAAACAAAATAGGTCAAATACGTCCTCAAAATTAGTCCTTCCGTAGATGGTATTAAAAAGATGACAAATTATTCTGAAAATAAGAAGATATGGTCCAAGATCTAACCCCAGAGCACCTGGCCACCTGAACATCTGACCATATGACCATCTGACCACCTGACCATCTGACCATCTGTCCACTTGTCATATGACCACCTTCCCGTCTACAAACATCACACCCTAAGTAGTACAGAATACGTAAACTACAAATACCTCTTGTAGGATTATATAGAAAATATCCTATCATATATAAATAAAGTGGAGCCTATAGAAATATATCTATATGACAATAGGTGGTACACTAGTTCTAGGTATCCAATCGGATTTGACCTAGCACCTAATCAGATTTTGTCAAATTTGATTCTTGGGTTTGCACCTAAAATTTGCTATAATTTAAAAGATGTTTAGTTTTTAAAATGTAGGTATTACCAGGGAGTATTACCTCACTGATAGAACATCATTTCAGCTACAATTATATTAATTTACAATAGAAAATAATATATCTCTACGCTATATATTTAAATATTTATGAAATAACATTTTATTATTTTATGATGAACCTTACCAATAACCAAATAAAAATCACTATAAATTTAATTATTGATTCATTTATAACCCTGGATATTATATGCTACTTTGTATTAATAATTAATGACCTATATACATGTTTATGTAAATATGTTATGCATACTGTGTTATACTTAATGTGTGTGGCATCACCTTATAAGGTATAACATACTGTCTAAGTTAAAGTTCCATGAAAAGTAAATATTTATTATTATTTTCAAAAATGTAATAATTTTAAAATATCAACTGCAGAATATATCGGTGATTATAAGTATATCTAATATAGGTTAGGCTAATACAAAGGTTAATGGGCTAATTATATATATATATATATATATATTTCATAGAATATAATACAGTACTATATAATTACATATATTATTTACACTTAGGATACAATATATATATATATATATATATATATAATATATAATATATATATGTAAATATTATGAACCTTATTGTTATTAAAAAGATAGTTATAATATAAATGATACTGTATAATATACAGTATACTGTATATTATACATTATACTGTATATTATACATTATATATATATGATATATTGTATGTATACATAATAATAGAGAATGTGACCAGAACAGCTAACGAAGCTACTAACATTGTTATCTCCTCTAAGACACTGATGACAATGATGGCGATACTGGCTACTATTATGCAATACTATTACGCAATGATATTACGCAATACTATGACGACATAACTATAGCGAATGGTGGGCTTGTGACCGTGTGTGTATGTGTGTGTGTAAAACAGTAATGATTAGTAAAAATCAATCGATTCGGCGCGAGTATGGTAGTGTGCGACGCACACTGTGCGTGTGTGCGACTGTGCGCTAATGTGCGTGTGTTCTCATACGGAATACAACATGCGTCCATATCATAGAGCTAGATAGAAAGGCTCTATAGCTCTATGGTCCGCATGAACATATAAGCACTAATTTGTATTGGCATATACGTATTTTTAATAAATATATATACATATATATATATATATATATACGTTCGGTTTTATTGTGTATGTGTATACATGTGTGTGCATGTATATCATAGAGCTATAGCTATCTATATATATAAATTTATCTCTAGCTCTATGATGTGTATGCATGTCTCATGATGAGAGTATGTTTGTGCGTGTGTTAATATATACCAGTACTCTAGATCTATGATATATACATATGTTTCATTATACACTAAAATTAACACTATATTATATATAAATCATGGTTTATGCATACATATCTGATAAAATCCATATAGGGATACAGGTGTACATTGTACACTGTACAATGTAACAGGTGCACTGTATCTGTATATATATATATATATATATATATATATATATATGTAGAGGCAGAAACACAAGCAGAATGACGCGAGTTAAATATTTGCTAATTATTTAATATCCAATATTATAATATGCTATTATAACACTGTACATGTGTATTTAAAAATCTATGGGCGATAATAGAGATGTCAAAGTTCATTCGGTATCATATCGATAGTTGGTATCATCTCAATACGACACCGGCACATTGAAATATGTCTTAAAATAATATGTATAAGTAATCGTATACAATTATATATATATATATATATAATTGTGTATACATAAATTATCGGCTCTCGTTAAAACCATGGATGCCTTAACATATGTTCAAATGATAGAGTCTTCGAATAGACATTAGAGCCATATATGGTTATAAGTGAAAACTTCATCTAAATTCCCTGGTGGTATGAAAGGAATCCACCAAATAAAAATAACAATATATATATTTAGAAAAATCGTTGGTATATATTATAGATCTAGAGATAAAGCTTTCTCTCTAGCTCTGTGGTATATATATACTAAAGATTTTTCTAAAGTTAATATAAATGTATGCATATAATGTATATTATTAGTAGTTTATATATTTAATATACGAGGGTGATATATTGAAGTAGTATTAGGTTATTATTTAAAAACATTATTTGATCTAAACCTAAAATATATACAAGTAACTACACATCTTAAAATTAATTATATTTATTGTATTGTATTTATTATAATGTGTATCATTAATTTATTTAAATTTAAATTCATTTTTTGAACACAAAATATGATAATTAATATATTTGTTATATATTTAATACGGAAATATAATTATTAAATGATCTTATTATCGATTATTAATATGTATTATTATCAATATATTGTGAGTGTATACTTAATAGATAAGTGATTATGTATACTACTTCTACACCTAATACCATCTAGGAACTGTTTAGCGTTCCTAGATGGTATTAGGTGTAGACGTATTCGGTGAACATGTTTCATTAATAAAGTTATATTTATAATAAATATATTAATATCAATATCAATGTAATGTTAAAATATACGATACATGTAAAATATATTTATAAAAAAATATCGATTTCTATAGAAATCAAATGAATCAAAATGTATTGCATAATAAGATGTTGAATTGTATGGCGAATTTTAATTGTATTATTGATTATTAATAGAATAGTATTTATAATTGTAAATATAAAATAAAACTTTTCACTGAACTATATGTTATAATGTGTGCCTGTATATCGAACGGCGTTAGGCACACATAATATATATATATATATATATATATATATATAATATCTATACATTAATAATATTACGATGCATTATATATGTCTATATATATTGTACAGTATGCAGGATATAGCGAATTTAACAATATTAAAATATAATTAAAAAATATAAACTAAAAATATAACCTAATTTAATAATTAATTAAATATGTTTTGTATTAGTGAATATTATTCACTGAATACATTTGAAAATGGTGTATAAAATATAAAATAAATAATAAAAGAAAATGTCGATAAATAAATATAACAAAAATGTATATGAATAAACAAAAATATTGTTAAAAAATTGAGCAATATATAAATATTATAATCTAATTACATTAAGTTAGATGAAATAAATAAAATAGAAATAACAATGACAAAATTGAACAATACAATTTAATAAATTCTATAGAATATCGATAGAGCGTAACTTTAATTGTTCTATATGACGTATACTATTCTGAATAATGTATACATTCATACGTATGTGTTTCTAGAGACTATGTCATATTTTATAATTATTTTCTATCAACTGACTTAGGAAATTAATGTAACGGTGAAAATATATACAACCTATATGTAGAATAATATGATATAAAATCATATAATAATGAATGGAAATTAGGAATGAGATAACATTCATTATTTATTGACAAATATATATATATATAATTATTATTAATTATGTATTATAAATAATATCATATAATCATAAACATATAATTGTTAACATAAACTATTTACCAAACATATGGTTTATAATATGTGAAACAATAATACATTGTATACATTATATATTATTAATACACACATTAATAAATCAGTAATTCATATTATAATTACTTCAAATGAAATACATTGTAACATCTATATTGATTCTACTTGACTTGTCGTCGGCGTTCGATACGTTAGACCATAATATTCTTATTCGAAGATTAGAGAACATTGGTATTAAAGATTCTGTCCTTAGTTGGTTTACATCCTACCTAATTAACAGATCCTTTTCTATATGTATAGATAACGCCATAACAGAACCCCGCCACACAACTCATGGTGTACCCCAAGGTTCTGTTTTAGGTCAAATTCTCTTTAATATATATATTTCCCCTTTACTTTACTTACTTGACGAATACCCCGATATACACTTTCACTCATATGCGGATGACTTACAGCTATACTGTAATTTACCTGACCCAATCAATAACATAAATACTATAAATAAATGCATTAATGACATTAGTAAATGGCTTTCAAATAACTCCCTACTATTGAATAGCCTTAAAACAAAAGCTTTATTAATAAATACATCCCCAGGACATCATTCCATACCACCTATTATTATTAATAATCATATTATAGAATACTATAACCAAGCTAAAAACCTCGGCCTCACACTTGACCAAAAGCTGTCTTATCTACCACATATAACTAATATATCGAAGTCCATTAATTACACCTTACATACGATCCGACTTATTAGACCTTCTATAACTACTAAACTTGCCAAACTACTAGTTACTTCCTTAATACTGCCCCGACTTGACTACTGTAACTCTACTTTAAATTCACTCCCAGCACATACTATCAAAATGCTCACTAAATTACAATATAGAGCCATCAGAACCATTTTCAGGATAAAAAAATACTCAAGACAACATATCACACCTTATATGAAATCTATTCACTGGCTACCCATCCCTTACCGCATACAATACAAAGTACTCCTACTGACCCACCATGCCACCCATAATAATAAACCTGACTATCTTACTGAACTACTTACGAACTACAAGTCATCCCGACCACAACGAACAATACATAAATACAAACTAAATATACCAATAACTTTATCACTAAATAAAAAACAGGAATCTTCTTTTTCTATAATATCACCTAAACTATGGAACTCCCTACCTCACTCAATTAGATCTATAGTTTCTGACCACACCTTTAAAGTCAAATTGAAAACACATCTATTTAATATATCTTATAATAATTAATATACGATACACCGCCGAAAACTCATTACTGATGTTGATCGCAGTGTCTAAACAAATTGGTTACAAGGTTACAAGGTTATAGATCTACGTATACGACTTTCTTTCACAAGTATATTATAAACAAACAATGCATTTAAATATAATTGCTGCCTCGCTAGATATATAGTGTATGCCATCTCGATGAGCTAACAATAATTTCCGATCTCACTAATTTTAGATAATATTAATTATACTGTATATTAAAATGTACATTATGCTTTAATACTTATTATATTACTTATTAAATACTATTATATTATATTATATCATTATATATACCTATTATATTATATCAATTATATTTCAATATAATATTTATCGATTATAATCGATAATTATAGATATCTATAGATACCAATTATGATTTTATTATTTAATATTCAAATTGATACACTGACATAATTATAAATAACATCACATTTACAAAAGTTATATATATATATATATATATATATATATATATATTTATATGAGCATGTATCTATGCGTATACATATTTGGTTATATATATATAATACAATCGTATATATATATATATATATACGATTACACATATTATCTCTCATATATTCAAATATATGTACAATATTATAAATGCATATATATTTAAACATATAATATGCCTTTATATATCAATACATATGGATATTCGTATATGAGTATATGCGTATACAGTGTATATGTGTATGTATATATTAACATAT
This sequence comes from Osedax fenrisi, assembly GCA_964019155.1. Classification (NCBI taxonomy): domain Eukaryota; kingdom Metazoa; phylum Annelida; class Polychaeta; order Sabellida; family Siboglinidae; genus Osedax; species Osedax fenrisi. The sequence continues at coordinate 2,294,815 of OZ025245.1, forward strand.
ATGTATACGTGAATACGCATACATACAGTGTAATAATCATATATATTAGAATACCTAATTGTAATTTCTATGATAATAATGTACACATTCATTATAACCACTCTCATAATAGTTGATCTATCAATAAACGCATATATGAATATTCGATATAAAGAAACTTTCTTTATAACTATGGTATGAATATACGCACGATGTCGCACGCACTTATATTAGATTTTATTTCAGTGATATGATATTATAAAATAGTAATCTAGAATCAAGCATTTTCATTAGGTGGCCCGTATTGCAAACATTTGATACACCTGTTAAATGACCCCCCACGCACTTAATATTGAATATAAAGTCGATTGTACATATTTATATTCTTCGTATTTAATTAATCTTTCCAATTGTGCTTTGAATTATTTAATTAATGTTAGATTTATTAACGAAATTGGTGGATAAATAAATAATTATTTAGTAAATTTTCATTTGTAAACTATTTGTTGATATAATGATCAATATTAGAAATATAAATGCAAATATTAAAATAAAAAATATCCCTTATTAATAGAAATATGATACTGAATAAATCTTGTATATATTTTTTTTTGATTTGAACAATAGTTACTGAGATATCGCAGTGGCCCGTATTACACACTGGCCCGTATTAGACATAATTCCCCTACTATAATCATCTCTTTTAAATATTGTATATTTATAACATTTTATTTTATTATATAGATAGTATTCATATATATATAAAAGTTAAATAGTGACTATATTATTAGATGATGGTAAGATGAAGACAACGAGTATATGATACTATGTAATATATATGTATCTATAGGATTTATGAATATATTTTAATCATTTAATATATTATTAATAATATATTATATATACTCAGAAAATGTTATAAAGATTCATCAAAAGGTTCAACATTGAGGGGAATTGAAAAAAGTGAAAAAATGATTAAAATGTTCAGAAATATATAGATTCCTAAAGTTTTACTTTTATATTGTTTTTTTTTGATGAGCTGATATTTTAACATTCAAATTTATTATACTTATTTTTACTTTTAAATAACATGTTATATATCATTATTTAGATAATAAATTTTGATATTTAAAAATAAAATTAAAATATAAAAATAAACGAACTCATAAGAGTTTTTTTTAAATAAATATATAATTTATATATAATTTTAAAGTAAATATTTTATATTTAAAAAATATCATCTACTATAAAATTAATAATTTATTTGTTGTTGTAAATTTGTATTGTCACCCTTAAGGAGATAGTTTTTGTATGGCAGCATATATTTATTTAAAAAAGAAAACTTTACTGTTGATTCCTCATATTTATTAAATACATATACTATTTTGTATTTTATACTAGATATAATGATATATTTATTTAAAAAAGAAAACTTTACTGTTGATTCCTCATATTTATTAAATACATATACTATTTTGTATTTTATACTAGATATAATGATTTAATATATTATTAAATTTAATTTCATAAATAAAATAGCAGCATATATTGATTTAATATACTATTACATTTAATTTCATAAATAAAATGTAATACTAAAATGAAATACCAATTTTATAGAAAAACACTAAAGATATTATGTAAACAAATATTTTATCAATATTTTAAAGATTATTTTATATAATATCAATAGTTTTATGTGAATTGACACTCTGACGCTTCATACATAGCTATGGATTAAACAAGTGCTAGGAAGGGTGGGTGTAATGGGGGTATAGGGGGTACAAACATCATATGTAATCCGTAGAGGTCTATGTCACATATACATGTCTATAGTTAATAGTGCATGATATAGCGTATACAGGTATGGTGCCTGTAATACATGCAGTTGTAATACATACCTATAGGTGTATTATAGTTATGTTATACTGTTATGTTATACTGTTATGTTATACTGTTATTACTATGCATAATTGTCAAGTTATTCATGAATACTACCTAAATATATACATATATGTATGTAGGTAAGTATACGCATAACTATAGTCTTATGAGAAGTACTGATAATTTATCTAATATTGTTTGTGCATATATATATATAAATATATATATATAGTATAGTGGGTACATTATTTGAAATTTATGTATATAGAATATAGGGTATACATATATATATATATATATATATATATATATATATATATAAATATATATATATAATAATAATATCAGAATTTAGGCATGACCATGGTAATCGAAGAAGCGCAATGCTTATCTAGTCGTTTACCTGAATCTAGTCGTTTACCTGTTTACCATATATATATATATATATATATATATATAGGTGAAAGTAACCGAATACAGACACTCTCGGTATCTCAGAAACCATAAATCCTACAAAAAAATGTTTAACTAATAAAATATTCATAATTATAAAAATAGTCTAAAAAAGTATTTTTTTATTTTTGAATGATACAAAATATTGCTAATATATCCAATAAACTGATTTTTTTATTACGTTTTTAAATTTATGAAAAATAAGGTAAACTTTCTCAAGATTATACAAATGTATCGATATAAAATATAACACTATATTATTAAAAAATAAAGAATTCTAAAAATTGTATTTTTAATTTCTATATTTTGTATCAAATATTCATTAAGTTATAAGCATATAACTAGAGGTCATATAAGTTCCTAATACGGACACTCTAAATGTCTTAATACGGACACCCTATAACCAATCAGCGCGCAGCATATGAACAATTCTTATTTTCATAAAAATCGCGTGCGTTATAATATTAATACCACCAATAAAGCTAATTCTAAAAAAATTATTATTTAGATACTTAAATTGTATTATTAATTAAAAAATAATAAAAATAAATAAATTATTAACTAATTTAATTACAATAAATTTTTTATAAAATTAATTATAAATAACGTAATTGTAATTTGTCTGATTGATTCATCAATAATATATAGTGTATCTAGTCGTATACAGGGTGTCCGTATTATAACACAGGGTTTCCGTATTCGGACATGGGTACCGAATACGGACACCCCCGTTATATATGGAATTAAAAGATTAAAAACAATTTTAAAATTACAATAATATCTATAATCATATAATATTAATATATTATAATTGTTGATAAAATAATGATAAAAATAATGAGTCATAAAAAGTTAATACCATTTATTGTTAAAGTTTCCGTATTAGGTTACTTTCCCCTACATGTATTTAAATTAGACAGATTATAAATTAGGTTAATAAATTATTGATTCCTTCTCAAATTTAAATAAATTCAGTCTGGCGTAATAATATTCGTAACAATAACAATAATACTACAACAGATGCACAGAGGAAATAATGAGATAATCGTGGCGTCTATTGATTGTGAAAAGTACGGGTATACCTGTAGAAAATACAAAGAACAAAGGTTCCCCAGTATCAGACTTTATAAACCTAATTCGGACGAAAATGATTTCGAGTTAGTAGGCCTACTGTATTAATCTACTTTTATAATCCATAATATATATATATAGTCTACTGATTTATAATATTCGTAAACTATAATGTACTAAAATATAATAATATACATATAATATATACAAATATAAGAAACAAATAATAGATATATAATTGATTTTATAAATCATATTCGAATATATATACGCAGTCAACTCCCGCTAACTCAGAATCGAAGAACAAAATGAGTATGATATATCGAGTTTCTGAGATAAGGAATTATGCTTATATTTATATATATATATATATATATATATATATATATATATTTATCTATATATATAGATACAAAACAAATTAGACTCGTACAAAGTTTGAAATAGTGGGGTTTCTAGTTATCGAGAGTGGATTATATATATATATATATATATATATAAATATAAGCATAATTCCTTATCTCAGAAACTCGATATATCATACTCATTTTGTTCTTCGATTCTGAGTTATATACAGTACACTCTCGTTATCTCAGAATTAAAAGAATCAAAGAAATTTGTCTGTGATATCAAATTAATTTTGCGTGTATTTACCTAGGTACAAAACCAAATTAAGCATTTGTAAACAAATCTGAGTTAGCGGGGGGTCTGAGATATAGAGGGTCTGAGTTAGCGGGGGGTCTGGGATATAGAGAGTCTGAGATATTGAGAGTTGACCTTATAATATATATAACATTTTACTATTATTTGTTTCTATCACCAATATATACAGTTAGCGGGGGGGTCTGGGATATAGAGAGTCTGAGATATTGAGAGTTGACCTTATAATATATATATAACATTTTACTATTATTTGTTTCTATCACCAATATATACATATATGTATTATTATTACTATACTGTACAATGTACAATGTACAGTGTACATATATTAAACGTAAATGGTAATATATTGTAATAGGTAGCATTACATTATTTATATATATAATATTAATAAATTATACTTATTAAAATAATACTATAATTATATTCCTATCCACAAATGAATATTAATACCCATATAAGGAAGTTGTTGTAACTATAGTATACTTATACGTATAAATGAACAAGGAGTTATGAATAATAACTTATAATGTAATATTCTTCAACGTTGTATAGGTACTTTAATAAGTGGGAGAAGAACGCCATCGAGTTTTATTCGTGGAGTATCGATTTCATCCCTAAGGTTTAGTATAGTATATATATATATATATCCTATAATATATTATAGTATATACCCTATACTATAGACTTTATAGTCATAAGTTTATCATGGTATACTATGGTTATATTCATTATTTAATATTGATTATAATATAGAAAATATATATATATATATATAATTTTAAATATTAATATTTATAATATAAATTTTATATATATTTATTTTTTCCGCAGTTCAAATAATTAAGTTCTCATTGAGATTCAGTCGTATATATTAAAGAATCATTGAATACATTTTTTCAGATAACCCCATAAGTATTATATAATACTACTTAACCCTGCTATTAAACATGCGTTCTATAGATAACAGTTGAAATGGACAAACACAAGTTCACTAGATCTATACTACGAGGCAACAAACACAAGTATTGGCTGATGACATTCTACGTGTCAGGCAGTCAAATAGTAATTATATTATATTAGCAGTTATCTATAGACCTACACCTAAACTCTCATCCATAATTCGAGAGCTAATATTACACAGCATTCTATTTGTAAACCACAGATTATAGAAATATTCAAATGACAAGATACATAAATTACCCCCGAACTATTAGGTCACAACCTGTATTACGTAACACACCCGTTTTATTTATCACCCCTCAATCCCTGCTGTATTAAATCACACACCCACACTAGAGCGGCTTGAAAAATATAAAATTTTCAGATAATTTATCGCTTCAGTGAAATAATATTAGAAAACATGTAATATAATTCAATTCAAAAAAAATTAACTTAATTCGTAAAATATTGAATAGTCAATATGACTTTTAATTTTAACATAGGATTGATAGGAAATCTTATAATGGAGTAGATACAAAATTAATTCAATACATTTTTTAATATACTTCCTATTAATGAATTTTGTCATACGATATATATATATACTAGAATGAAATATTATTAACAGAATAGCAGGAAAAAAAAATTTTAAAATAATAATTTCTGTTATAATTTTATCATTTCTAGGATTGAACTTTTTATGTTTATTATTTATCGAATATTTTTTGTTTTTTGTTTTTAATAAAAAATAAAATTCAGATTAAGTTTATTATATTCTTAATAAATGTATAATATATATTTACTATATATGATTATAAAAAAAAAAAAATTTAATATTTTTCTAGGAATAATTTGAATTTTAATGATTTCTATAGAAAAAATAAATATTTTCAAGGAAAGATGAATAAAAAATGTCTAGGACCTAGTCAATTTTATTTTTTTTACCATAATATAATATTAATTATCATTGAGATGACCGCAATAAAATTGTTGTTATATTATATTTTTTTCTAATTTAAAAAAAATAAAAATATTTTGTACTATAACAAATTTAAAATCTGAATTTGTTAGATACATATTTTGATTTAAATATACTTAAGTCTATTAAATGCATATTAAATATATAATTAAATTAGAAGACGATATAAATTAATTGATTGTCAAGGTAAAACTAAAAATAAATAAATGCTATGCATGCGCAGTAAATTTAGTAATAAACAAGTATTTTTCCTATAAAATGTTATTAAACATCAAATTGACAACTCAATTGAGTATAACACAATGTTTAGTTGTTACACTACTGTTTATATATATTATATGTTTATAGTTTTTACTGAAGCAACATATTTAATGACTGACGAGCCACCCTAACCCACACTGTACTTCATTCAGCTATACAACCTCACCTACCCATAATGTATTATGTCACACCCCACTCCCGCACTGTAGAAACTTCACGAGAAGAGCATAAATATAGCCATGGTAGACTGCAATCACAATGAGGACATATGTTCACGAGCGGAAGTACAACAGTAACCCACTCTCGTGATGTATATGTTCGATGCGAATGTCCACGAAGACCAGGTCAGTAGGTCAAACTGAGTAGGTCACATCGCAGGCCTATAACTCATGTAGTAATGTATGCTTCGTATATGTGAACTATTAAGTATTTATAAGCCAGTATATGGAATATAAACATAATATCACCCATATATTAATACATAAATACAATATTTAATATTTGAAGAGTTTATGGGATAGAGAAATTTTATATTTAGCTAACAAATATTTTTTTATTAAACAATAATTTATTATCTTTACAAATTGATCAATTTAATTACTGACGCCAACTATTACCTACATTACGTTACGGCGAAACTAAAACCAACATATTATTGTGCGATATATTATATATGGATATGATGTATCTACTATGTCATTGTATAAACTCCATGCCTATACATCATTGTAGAGGTACATCGGAGTTACTTTAGACACGAGCTTATCTATTGATGAACCATGGCGGATATACTTCATAGGGTTGATCAGAATACAAAGGTAGGGTTATATTGTATTCTATATTATATATATATATATATATATATATGTATATATTAGTATAATTGTGTATAAATAAATGATCGGCTCTCATTAAAACCATGGATGCCTTAACATGAGAGCGACTTCGAGGGACATTAGAGCCATATTGTTATAAGTGAAAACTTCATCTAAGTTCCTGGATGGGATGAAAGAACTCCACCAAAATAACAATATATATATATACATAAATATATTATGAGCTTGACTTAAAAAGCTAAATATAACTTATATTAACATACATAATTATTATTCAGTGAATATTCTATATTATTATTTACATTTTAATAGGGCATACATGAAGAATTATAAAGAATATCTGCTATATTATTGTGAGAAAGGATGATGATCTATATTATATAATACTATAATTGATATACCTTTCATATAGTGATATCATTTCTGATATATTGCCGGGAAAATATCAATTAATATATAACAATATAAATTAACTGAATAAAATATGTATTATTTAATTTATTCATCTTTATTCTTATCAATATACACACTGTTGCGCACACAAACACATTAAAATATAGAATATTACAATTACTTGCTTAATATTATATTTAAAAGCAGATTTCTTAGATACACAAAACTAATGTTATATATAAACGATAATTAAATAGTATAATATTATTAGTTATAACTACTATAGTAGTAATCAATCGGATCTCAATTAGTGTACTGCATAATAATATAAGGTAAACATTGTAATAATACCCGTATGTAGAAATATGGCGTATTTGAAGTACTATGATGACTGTAGTATTGCGGGAAACAATTTGTTTTCAAATGGGTTTGAAACATTCACATTTTCATAGGTAATTTAAAGATCACAAATCATTAATTATAAATATTAGTATATCAATTTATTACATTACTGACATGTAATTTAGGTAGGTTTATGGTAAACATTCAAAGAAAGTTAGTACCCTGTTCTAACATTCAACCCACTCAGATAGAGATTGAATGGATACAGTATTTTTACTTTAGAATATTATTAGAAATGTTAGTTATTTTAGGATTGATTTTATAGAATTAGGCAAATCTATAGATGATATTATATTTTAATAAATTATAGTAATACAAAAATAAACTTTATTCAGAAATACCTCTATATTAACCAGTAATGCCAGTCTGATAATAATTATGTTTATTAAAACTTGTAGATTAATAATATTGGTTATCTAGATATCTATATTCTTAGAGAATTGTATAGATTTTGATAGATATTATACTATATATAACAATATACTACAATATATTAAACTATAATTTAAATGTAAAGCATTCATTTTATCACTACTTAATACATATAACCTACATGATTATTAGGTACAATATTTCAGCAACAATTATTATTAAATTCAATAGAAAAAATTGAATAATATTTATTACATTATCATTTAATTTTGATTAATTTATAAGTAATAAAATAAGTTCCTAAAATACATAAATAATTCTAAATCATGACTAATCATTATTAAAACACATTATTTATTACTATTATTTGTGTGCCATATACCCATATATATATATATGAATGATTAAATTAGCACAACAAATTATGAATAAAAAGACTTTATAAGATTTTATTAGAAACAAAAATAAAATTAATAAACAGTAAAAGTATACTACTATAGTATGTGTAGTAGTAGTAGTAGTAGTAGTAGTAGTAGTAGTAGTAAAAGTATGTATATAACTTGTATAGTAAAAGTAGAACGAAAGGGGGGATTAATAAATAATACTTACAGATAAATATACAACTCTGCCAGACATCGCTGCAGGGGTCGGGTTGTGTTAATAATACTAGATCAACATATAGGGGTTATAGTTATTGAGTCGTGTGTCACTGTTGAAGATAGGCAAAGGCCAGCGGATAAAGCTTCTACTATTGCTGAGGCGTTGCATACCCCTTCGATGATAATAATGCATAATTAATACATTGAAGTATGTTAATGTTGGATACACCCTTCACATGCGAGGAGGAGGAGGAATGTATCCACTACATACAAAGACAATAGACTAGCACCCCGGTCATGGTCAACGAGAAGGAAATGCTGCGCCCAAGGTGACCTTCAGAAATAGACGCCTGTGAAACGAGAACAATGAATTAACTGACGTATATATCAAATTGGGGCATGTGCTTGATCTTTCAATAAATAATAATCGACGAATAATAAATCTAGTTATCTAGTAATATAGATTGTGTATAAAACATTTTCATAAAAAAAGAATTATAATAGTTAATGTTGTAAATATATTTTTTAATTTCACGAAATTCAATACAAATTTTTTTTTCTATACATATTCATACTAGTTTATTATTTTGAATTGTCGGTCAATATAAATGAACAGAACATTGTAACGATGTCTCTATAGATAACAAATAATCTTAATATGAACAATGTAAATTTCCTTTGTAGATACAAAATTAAATAATATTTAGATATTTTATAATATAAAACTATATAGTGGGTTATATGTTATATTGTAATATTATTAGTTTCATTATTAATGTATATTGTTTGAAACAATTTGTTTCACAATAAATAATTTGTTTAAATATTATAAATACTTTATTTCTTTAAATAAATAATAATATAGCTATGATTTAGGCTATATGTTTCATGAGAATAGTTATGTTATTAAATTTATGATATCAAAAAATATATATATGCTAATATATATATTTATTTAAATAAATTAATACTTTATAATATGGTTACAACATAAAACAATTAATAATACAATACAACATAAAATAATCAATAATTCAATTGAAATGTTATACAAATATATTAATTTCATGCAAAGAAATAAGAATACAAAATATGTGAAAAATGTGAGGACAAATATTCGTAATATCCAAAAACACATTTGTGTATTAATTATAGTATTATGAAATTATCGAAAATATCTTATGTGTATGAAAAGTTGTGTATATATCTTATTTAAAAATGTAATAGTATTCTATATTTATTTCAGTATCGATTTATTATCTATATAGGCTATGGTGAAATTGAATAATAACTAAAACTAACAATAAAAATCTATTTATAGAATGTAGGTGAGTGTGTATGTGTATTAAACATTTAGAAATGAAAATAAAGCAGTGACAATGTGCGAGGGTCTCTCCCAGAAAGATGTCAACAATTCTATGTGTATACAAAGATGAAAGAATCAACGTACATTATTATCCTTGTCATCTTCCCGTGTGCTTGGCTAAACGTGGGTGGGGGCGGAGAGAGAGGATGAAAGTTGCACGATAGGTGACATCACATGTATAAGTGGGTGTGGCGGGGGGAGGAGCTAAAGGTGGGCGGGGCATACCTGAATATTTGGCTTGTTTTGACTCTTGATCTTACTGGTGTATTTTCTTTTGAATATTAACCTGTAGTAATGATATAAATAATAGTTAATTTCGACACTTAGATTACAAATAATTCTCTAAAGTGTAAACATATTCTCCTATGTGTGTGTTTGTGCGTGCATATATACAATACGTAATAAGAATGAGTTGTACATAGTACCTATTTAAACATATGCACATCATCGTAATGTTTGAATGTAATCGGGTATACTGATTGGCTTTTAAGGGTTAATTAAGGGCAGGCGCAACATACGATTATTTACATGATGAAGATAGGAAATCATGGAAAAATAGATTCAATCTATGTATACTTCAAAATATCAACTAATTTTTTTATATAGTATATTTCCAATATTTATCTACAATGATAACTATCGACTATGAGAATTATACCAGAAATGGACCTATAATTACCTATACCTAGACAAAAATATATGCAAGAAATGTCAATGAAATATAAAAAATATTATATATAATTGAATAATTTATTAGTTTTAAATAGTTATATCCGAAGAGTAAAATAATATTAATATACTGTGGACTTTTCATGTGATTTGAATAAGTATTTCTATAATCGAAAGTGGTTCAAACATAGATAATAACAGTTTTTTTGAATCCGAGATATTAGAGTTTTAAAAATTATTTTACTATAAATATCATAATTTCATGGATATAATTATTATAATTTACTTCATTAGATATAGTTAGTATGTTAGTATAGTTAGTATGTTAAATTATTTATATATTATAATTTTTAATTGATTTATTTAACATTTATAAAGCATTATTTAAATTTTATAATAAATTTATATATAAATAAAGTATTTATATATTATAATTGTTTTTATAAATGATATAATAATAATTAAATTACATTTATTCTTGGTAGAATAACTCAAATTGGTTAATAATGATATTATAACTATATTGTAATACAAAAATTAGTTTAGTAATCTTATAATATACATATTTGAATATTAGCATAACATTTTAATTAGTTATAAATTGAAGAAAATTATGACGTTTTCTCTTTTGCAATGACCGATGAAAATGTTAATTAAATTTGTTAAATTTGTCCTAGCAAATAATAATAATTTATATATTGTTTTTAATATAAAATATTTATATATATAAAATGCTTTGTTATTTTCCTTAGTCGTGCACTTCTAGAATGTTTAGAAATTTGAGGCATTATGAAAATATAACGGACTTTGCGTTACGAAATTATATGATAAATTATATTTATCAAGTGCATGATATGTTCCAACAACCCATTGGCTAGACATTTAACCAATAATTTAAATGTTTAAAATGTAGCGACTTCTATACTTATTATAATAGTTTTTATATTTTAAATTCGTAGTTATTTCATAGAAATTATAACAAAAATGTAAACTAATTATATGAATTTTTTGTACATAGAAATTAGCAAAAATTATAATGAAATATTTTACAAGCTCGTTTTTATAAATGCTTATTTATGGCACTTTTATTCATCCTGCAATATACCATTTTAAAGGGAATTAATCAAAGTTTATGATCATCAGATAATAAATATTTTAATAAATAATATTTTATTTTCAAAATCTATCTGTTGGCTCTTAAATATAATGATAGGTATGATCTACTTATCAGCTAAAGAAAGCAATATGTTTCTATAGCAAATGTAGCCGTATAATATAGTAGAGTTAATCGAGTGTTGTGACATGTGACATGTGCATGTCACTACAATTAGGTAAACAATAGTGTGATGCTGTAATAACATTGTACTATTATTATTATTATCCTAAGATGATATTATCATTGCGTGCATAGCTAAGGATTGTCCTAGGTCGATATTAACATTGCGTGGATAGCTAAGGATTGTCCTAGGATGATATTAACATTGCGTGCATAGCTAAGGATTGTCCTAGGACGATATTAACATTGCGTGGATAGCTAAGGATTGTCCTAGGACGATATTAACATTGCGTGGATAGCTAAGGATTATCCTAGGACGATATTAACATTGCGTGGATAGCTAAGGATTATCCTAGGACGATATTATCATTGCGTGCATAGCTAAGGATTGTCCTAGGATGATATTAACATTGCGTGGAAAGCTAAGGATTATCCTAAGATGATATTAACATTGCGTGGATAGCTAAGGATTGTCCTAAGACGATATTAACATTGCGTGGAAAGCTAAGGATGATAGATAGACTGACTAACGTGTAATCATTGATCATACGGTCGATGCGATCAGATCTGGTTCTGCTGTGGCCCATGTCGCTGAACACATCATACACTAGGTCTGGGGAGAGGAGACGAGCTGCGGAGTTACCCACGCTAGTGTAGAACTGCATGAGGGTGGGTTTGGGGGGATGGGGCTTAGTTAGGGAGAGTGGGGATTATTTAGGGGGAATGGGGCTTAGTTAGGGGGAGTAGGGCTTAGTTAGGGAGAGTAGGGCTTAGTTAGTGGGAGTGGGGCTTAGTTAGGGGGGGGTGGGGATTATTTAGGGGAGTGGGGCTTAGTTAGGGGGGTGGGGCTTAGGTAGGGGGAGTGGGGCTTAATTAGGGGGAGTGGGGCTTAGTTAGGGGGAGTAGGGATTAGTTAGGGGGCGTAGGGCTTAGTTAGGGGGAGTTGGACTTAATTAGGGGGAGTGGGGCTTAGTTAGGGGGAATGGGACTTAATTAGGGGGAGTGGGGCTTAATTAGGGGGAGTGGGGAATAGTTAGGGGGAGTGGGACTTAATTAGGGGGAGTGGGGGTTAGTTAGGGGGAGTGGGACTTAGTTAGGGAGAGTGGGGCTTAGTTAGGGGGAGTAGGGCTTAATTAAGGGGAGTGGGGCTTAATTAAGGGGAGTGGGGCTTAGTTAGGGTGAGTGGGGCTTAGTTAGGGAGAGTGGGGCTTAGTTAGGGGGAGTGGGGCTTAGTTAGGGGGAGTGGGGCTTAGTTAGGGGGAGTAGGGCTTAATTAGGGGGAGCAGAATTCATATTTAAATATTCTGAAATATAATACAGGTCTTATATAAATAAAACTTCAATATTAAATGGTTACATCATATATAATCTTATAATATATGATGTATATAAATGATAAATAATATTAAATGATCAATATAGCCCGACAAACAATTAGTACTGCACAGCTACCTTATTTGTAACAATCGGCCTATCTATTATACATGTAAGCAGGGACAAATACGAAGACTACAAAACGAATTTTCTGCATCCTGCTAAGGACGAATAAGGACTAAAAAACGAATTTTCTGCATCCTGCTAAGGATAAATAAGGACTGAATAACGGACATTCTGAATACTGGTAAGGATAAATAAGGACAAAATAACGGAATTTCTGAATACTGGTAAGGATAAATAAGGACAATATAAAGGATTTTTTAATCCTGGTATAGACAAATAAGGGTCATATAAAGTATTTTCTATTCCTATATATAATAACCCAGAATTCAACTTACATCAAAAACTTAAGTTCAAAATTTAAGTTCAACTTAAGTCAACGGTAACTAATTAACTTAAGTTCAACTTAAGTTCTAAACTAAATTCTAAATTCAATAATAATAACATTTTAATATGTACACTTTAATCAATATTCAATTGCTATATATTCAATATTGAGCAATTAGTTCAACATAATTTCCAATTATATTATCAATATAATTACGATTAAAATTGTAGTTCAATGTGTCAATTTAATGAGATTATGATAATTTTGAAAAATACATAGGATTACTTAAATAATTTTAGTTTTTAGAATAATATTTATTTATTAAAAGCAGTATATTAACTTAAATATAAAAGTAAAATTATAATTAATAATTAATTTGCATAAATAAAAATTAAATCAATATATTAAAATAATTAAAAGGTATAATATGTTATTCTTTCTATATTAAAACAAGTATATATATACTTATTAATAATTAATAAACAGATAAATAAACAGTAACATATTATTCTACTGAGCAAGGTATATAAAGGACACAAAAAGTAAAGTTCAGCATTCTATTTATAGCTATACAAATGTTACTGTGATGTTACTGTAGATGTCCTGCTCAGTAACATATTATACTACTGAGCAGGGTATATAAAGGACATAAAAAGTAAAGTTCTGCATAGTTATTTGGTCTACATTTTTAACACTACTCTAGGCACCCTTTACAGTAGTATCACAGTACATTTATACTGTTCAGTGTGTTATAAGGATAAATAAGTATATTAAAACGTAATTTATGCATGCAATTGTTTGTCGGGAGATGTATTACATGTATTGCATTGATGGAATAGGATCTATAGTAAGAGTAATGTAATAACAACGTTTAATTATCAATATCTGAATATTTATAAATGAGGAATTTAGATTAATTTAGAAATTAAATATTAATTACATTAATATAATAGTTTCTCCCTATCTGAGAACATCTCCTCACTAGATGGCAGTTCTAACTGTATTACTAGACTGCAGGTAGACTATCAGTAAGTCATTATCGCAGGTGCCCAATGTTCACTGTTTCAGTAGATCGGAGGAGAATGTCACCAACTCTTCAAATTGTCTTGCAGTTAGCATGGATTTATCTTCTCTGTAAGGTAGTGATGTCAAGGTTAGTGTGAGCTAGTGATGTCAAGGTTAGTGTGAGCTAGTGATGTCAAGGTTAGTATGAGCTAGTGATGTCAAGGTTTAGTATGAGCTAGTGATGTCAAGGTTAGTATGAGCTAATGATGTCAAGGTGCATGATATAGTAATTTCAAAATACTGGCTTAATTTGTTAATATATCATAAATGCTGGTTTAAGGGCATACAGCAGTTGATAAATCAGCGAAAATCATAAAAATAATTTAAAAATTTGTATTCAATATTATTAATTTAATATATGTTATTTGTTATCTGTCAAAATATTATAATTGAAAACGGCCTAAAAATACCATAAAAAGCATATTTTATAACACACCTTTTAAAATAAATAACGTTGGTTTATAATTTATTTGAAATCTACATGAATAATTTTATAATAATGCCCACATTTTATTTTATAACATTTTTATACTTGTATATTGTCGATTTACAAAATTTAAAAATCCAATTGTCTATCTTTATGTATTCTATATTATTATCATTGTAAACATATGTCATGTGATATTATACACCAATAGAAAGCTAATAAACAGACGCTATATATTTTGTATTTCCTTTACATCATTTTACCTTTATTTCAACTTATATTTATATTTACAACTTACATTTATATATTAGTTTTATATCATTAGTATTAGAAAATAGTTATTTGTATACCATTATTAGCCTTTATATTCGATGTTTAGTTGAGTTTATTTTATTTATAATTTGGTTTTCAAATTATATTTCTACGTATATTTTCATTTATTTATATTACTTTATATTACTTACATTTTGTTATAGTTAGTAGTATTTCAATATATATTTATTAGTTATTATAAGTATTAGTTTTATTTTATAATATTAGAATTTATATTAGAGTTATAGTTGTATTTATAATATTTATAATTTATCACTATTTTTTACATTCATTTCAGTACTATTCACATATACATATAGTTATTAGTATTTATATATTTATTAATAATTATTAGTTATATTTAATTGTATTGGATATCATTTATATTTTATTTATATTGTTTGTTTTTTTTATAAAAATGGTAAGATCGAAGAGGAAATCACATATGCGCAACATGGTTGAAGCTATTTATTAAAATTATGTATTCAGTGTATTTTACAATTTATAATTATTTATTGAATTTATACATCTATATATATTATTTTATAAATCATACAACACTATTATTGCTTTATTTTATCATAATATATAAACTATAGATAATAACATATTTTAATTCTATATACATAAACTGTATGCTTTATTTTATAATAGTGATTTTTACTTAGTAAAACTTTTGATGCGTTTTACTCAGAATCAATATTTTCTACTACCTAGGTGAATATAAATGTATGTTTAGAACAATCTAGCATAGGTATCCTAACCATTTTTTTTGCTATATGTAAATGGTATATGAATAAATAAAAATAAGTTCTTAAATTTTTGTAATTATTATTGAAAAGAGACAATATTGGTATAAATTAAAAAAAATAATGGTTTAAATAAATTAGACATAATAAATAATATATTTATACATGAAATAAATAATATTTAAAAAAAATACAAACTTTAAATTGTAGCAGTATATATATTGTATACAATACAAAAATAATTAGTTAAATTCATTGAATAGTTTTACCTAAACATAGATTTTAATGGACCTTTGTATTTCCTATCTCTTAACATGTAAATGCGTGAAATGGTGTGCGCATTGCCGTATGCCCTTACTTTGTTAATAACACATAAATGTAGTGTGTATTAGCAAGGGTTTACACTATATCTACTATTAATGAGGTAGTTAGGTGAAGGTTTATTAAATAGGACTCAAATAGGCTTTCGCAGTACTTTGATTGTGCATTATAACTTAATTCATTATGCATTATACAAAATTCATAATGCATTATAAATTAAACAATATGATATGAACAAATAATGTAAATAAATAAATAATACATGTAAACAAAACATAAAATAATAGGTAATGTGTGTGTGTGTGTGTGTATTTGTGTGTGTGTGTAATACATAGGACTTCCTACTATGCAGACACTAAGGGTGAGTTGTTGGTCAAGCACATGTGGTCATGAAACTTCTATTTACTGCATGTACAAATCAAACTAGTAGTAAATCCAATTGGTAGTAAATGCAACTGATAGTAAATGCAACTGGTAGTACTATTTATTCATACCAGACCACCAGTGGTTGAAACCAGCGCACTTATGGTGTATATTTGAACGCACTCATAATGAGATCCTCAAATGAACTGAATCATAGAGAGAGAGGGGTACAATGCGTTACACTAAAATAGAGAGAGAGGGGTACAATGCGTTACACTAAAACAGAGAGAGGGGTACAATGCGATACACTAAAATAGAGAGAGAGGGGTACAATGCGATACATTAAAACAGACAGAGAGGGGTACAATGCGTTACACTAAAACAGAGAGAGGGGTTCAATGCGTTACACTAAAACAGAGAGAGGGGTACAATGCGTTACACTAAAACAGAGAGAGGGGTACAATGCGATACATTAAAACAGACAGAGAGGGGTACAATGCGTTACACTAAAACAGAGAGAGGGGGGTACAATGCGTTACACTAAAACAGAGAGAGGGGTACAATGCGTTACACTAAAACAGAGAGAGAGGGGTACACTACTAACGCGCTGAGATCATTGAGAGATTCACTGTTTGCTCCGGCGAGGTTCTTTAGCACGGCGACGCCCACTTTGTAACCTTTGAACCCAGCAGTGGTTTAGTCATAGAGCTAGAGAGAAATAGAGTAGTAAACAATGTATCTGACATGCAGAAAGCGTCGATCTAATTTGGTCACCTCAAAATGGCGGATTTGACCTATTTAAGCAAAATCTAGGGAGAAAGCGTATTTATCTTTATAATCTATTATTTTATATGTGTATTATTTATACATTAATAAGTAAATATACTTTATATAAATACATCATATAAATAATTATTAATACAAATATAATATGTTACTCTATATTAAAATTAATTTGTAAATAAAATATAAACTCTAGTTCAAATAGAGTTCAAATAGGTCAAATCTGCCATTTTTAGGTTACCAAAATAGATTGACCCTTTCCGCATTGGCTTACACAGCTAGTCATAGCGTATTACCACTCTATTTATCTCTAGCTCTGTTGGTTTAGTTGTCAGGTTAATATTCTATGAAATGAAATCTAACACTACTAGTAATAAAATTAAACTAATTAAAATGTGAATTTAAAGAATTAATGATATATAAACAGGAGGATATAAAGGAGATGTTATGGAGGAGATAAAGGAGGTGTTATGGATGCCTAACTTACTTGTGTATCACACACATACATACATACATACACACACACATACACACACACACACACACATACACACACAAACACACAACTAACCAGTAGGTGTGTACACTCCAGCACATTTGTACTCAGTTCCAGCATAGGCACGTTATATAGTCGCAGATATCAGCGCTACTGTTAGGGCGGGTGGGAGAGGGTAGTTAGGGAAGTAGGGAGGGGGTGAGGGAATTAGGGAGTGAGGGGTGAGGGATGGAGGGGGTGAGGGAAGTAGAATGGGATAAAGGGTGGGAGGGAGAAAAGGATAGAGGTAGGGATGTGTTATACGTTTATATATCTATATGCGTACTCACGCTATAAGTGTACATACGTCTATATATAGACGTATATGTTACACGCGCTATAAACGTGCATGTTTATTCATGATCCAGATAACGGATAATTGTTACATAACTTGTTGTTGTCTTCACTAATTAGGTCGACGCAGGCACCGCGGTGTGCTTCACCTACGCGCATCGTATGATCGTCTCGCGTGCACTGGCAGTCATGTAATAAACTATCTATATACCAGTTATCTTATTTAATACTATATCTATAATCTAATATATATCTATACACATATAAACTTATCATGGTGGCAGTTTATAAGTGAAAGAACCTACTATGACACAAATACCATTCCCTACATTTAATTGGAACTCGACAAACATAATAGCAGACGCTAAATACTTCGAGACACAATGCACACGTTTCTTCAAAGGCCCGTTAAAAGATGAAGACGATGACAGCAAACTAGCGTACGTATTACTCTGGCTAAACAACAGAGAATTCGAATCCGTCTACGAAGACTGGACACCGCCGATAAAGGACGAAAACATCCTAAAAAACTTCTGGAAGAAATTTAAAGAACACTTCAACAAACACAACATAAGCAAATACACATACAGACACATGCTACATACCGTCAGACAACTACAGAACGAAACCACAAACAGTTTCGCTAACCGAGTTAAACAACACGTAAGCCATTGCGAATACACTACGCCGGAAGAAGCCGTAATAACCCAACTGATCAGCGGTACAACACTAACAGAAGCTAGAGAACAATTACTCGATACGACAGAAACCCTAACTACAAGCACAGTAATCAACAAACTGAGAAGACAAGAAACTATAGAGACGGCAGGACAAATGAGAACACCAGAAGCAGCGCTAAACTACACACGAGAGACAAAGAACATAAGCAAATACGACGACACCGACAAATGGCATACTGCGGAACTAAACACGCAGCCTGCCCAGCACTAGGCAAGAAATGCGGAAACTGCCAGAGACTGCACCACTTCGCGGCTGTATGCAGATCGAGAGACCGTCCCGTACAATGGAGGCTATGGAGGAGAGACCGCGGTATCCAACATAACGGATACCCGTAACGAGGTATGTACTTATATATATCATAATAACACTCAAATATATATAAAATTAGATACAGGCGCGCAGGTAAATGTTATACCTGAATCCCTCTATAATAAGCTAGATAACCCCCCAGCCCTTAGGAAACCAACGATGGTCTTAATGGCCTACAATCAGCAAGCAATCCCTATAAGAGGAATAATTACACTAATATGCACACACAACCATAAGGAATACGATATAAATTTCTACGTATCAAGCACATCCGGCCTCGCCATACTAGGCTTAAATGATTGCCGTAGACTAAACCACATCACAATTAACTGCGAGAATATCAAAATAAGAGAACCCTCGATATATGAAGTTACAATCTATGACCAACCACTAAGCCTGAAATCACTACAAACATCCTATCCAAACCTATTCAAAGGAATAGGCACATTCCCCAATAGACTACGCATAGAAGTCAAATCTAATATACACCCAGTGATACACGCTGCACGCCGTGTACCACTAAATATCCAAAAGGAAGTGGCAGAAGAACTCCACAGAATGGAACTACAGGAAGTAATAACCAGAATACGCGAACCTACACCTTGGGTATCAAGTATAACATACGCTAGAAAAAAATCAGGCCAAATACGCATATACCTGGACCCTAAAGATCTAAATAAAGCCATATGCCGCCCCCATTACCAAGCACGCACACTCGATGATATAAGCCACCTTCTATGCCATGCCAAGATATTCACGAAATTAGATGCAAGATCAGGATACTGGGCAGTAAAATTAGACCACGAATCGAGTATCCTAACTACATTCAATACGCACATAGGAAGATACAGGTTCCTGAGACTCCCATTTGGGCTGAACCTATCACAAGACGTG
Organism: Osedax fenrisi; assembly: GCA_964019155.1. Classification (NCBI taxonomy): domain Eukaryota; kingdom Metazoa; phylum Annelida; class Polychaeta; order Sabellida; family Siboglinidae; genus Osedax; species Osedax fenrisi. The sequence goes on from OZ025245.1 coordinate 2,315,518, forward strand.
TTCCAGGAACACATGGACACTATGCTACAAGAACTAAATGGGGCTATGTTAATAGCCGACGATATTATCGTATTCGGCAGTAATCTCGCAATACATGACGAGAACCTCATCGCCCTAATGGAGCGGTCAGCTAAATACGGCATAGTCTACAACCCTGAAAAGTGTAATATAGCAAGAAACAGCATATCATTCTTCGGACTCACATACACGGAAGGAACAGTTCGCCCAGACTCCAACAGAACGATAGCTATCTCCAACACCCAACCTCCAAAAAATGTAAAGGAGCTAAGGAGCTTTCTAGGCGTTGCAACATACATGTCGCCCTTCATTCCAAACATGACGAATTTACTAACGCCCATAAGAGAACTAACACACGCGGAAAATACATTCCAATGGACACCATCTCACCAAACATCCTTCGAAAATATCAAAAAGGCCATATGTATGGACACATCACGTGAATGACTGTGAATCCTGCCAGACATTCGCCCGATGTCAACGAAAACCACCTTCCAGCAAGCGTGAACTACCAAGACAGCCATGGCAACACCTCGCAACAGACATATTCCAACTAAACAATTGTATATACTTACTGATTGTGGACTACTTCATAAAGTACCCCATACTCCATATACTCCAACCAAACTCAACAAGCGAAGTAGTTATCAGCAAACTATCATCAACCTTCTCACTCTTCGGAATCCCCGAACGCCTATATTCCGACAACGGTCCACAATTTTAATCACCTATCTTCAAGGACTACACAATAAAATGGAATTTCGAGCACATAACTTCGAGTCCATACTACCCTGAATCCAACGGACCTGCCGAAAGACACATCCAAACCATCAAAAATATAATAAAGAAAACAGAGTCAAGAAATCTAGCGGCAGCGCTTCTCTCATGGAGGAAGACACTAATCGATGCGAACACACCCAGCCCCTATCATTTCCTGTTCCATCAATCAGCAGAAACTACGCCAACATATGCAGCAAACAAGAAATGACCATCAACAAATTCAAGAGTAGCCGAAGGAAGAATGAAGAAATACAACTAAAACTAAACGACCAAGTATACATACGTCACCCCATACATCATACATGGGACAAGGCGGAAATACTAAACCGCATAACAGAACCTCACTCGTATGACGTTATCACTCCGCTCGGAAATACGTATAGACGCGCACGGCATCATATTCGTCCATTATTACCTATCACCCCCATTAACCATAACATTAATAATATGCCTATTATACATAATACTAATCTATCTCCTCCATATACAGGAAATGTAACTCTGGAAAGGGACGTCGATACTGGTACGAGGCCACCAGAACAACAAACGACGGATACATCCGAGCCACTACGACGAAGCACAAGAATTCGACGACTTCCTCAACGTTACTCACCCTGCTGAACGAAAGGGAGTAGGGAAGCATGGCGAACTGACTTTTCTCCCACAGGAGAGAGGATGTTATACGTTTATATATCTATATGCGTACACACGCTATAAGTGTACATATGTCTATATATATGTTACACGTATATGTATATGTAGACGTAGACGTATAAACGCTATAAACATGCATGTTTATTCATGATCCAGATAACAGATAATTGTTACATAACTTGTGGTTATCTTCACTAATTACCGCACCAGCTTAGCTATGCTGATCATCTCTCGCGTGCACTGGCAGTAATGTAATAAACTATCTATATACTAGTTATCTTATTTAATACTATATCTATAATCTAATATATATCTATACACATATAAACTTATCAGGATGGACTGAAGAATAGAGGGCTGGAAGGAGGGAGGGAGGTAGGAAGGAGTGGAGGGCTCGAGTGAGAAAGGTAGGGAGGGATAAGTGTGCCGTTAGTAAACAACAATAAACATTAGACGAGGACTTCCAACTAATGAGGATGTATGAGTTATAACTATACACATCACTCTTTAGCTATCTACATCTATAATGTATAACACTAAGATATACAATGTGTAGCATGAGGTAATATATCCATCAATTTGAATACTTGTGTAATACATACAATAACAGTATTTAGTGATCACACACACACACACACCCACACATAAACACACACCCACACACATAAACACACACACACACACACATATTACCTAATTAGTTTAGACACGTCCTCTTCCACTCTTTATGAAAGTATTCGGTTGTGCTTCAATTATCATTAATACACAAACAGGTGTGTCTTTAGTTTTGACTTGAAATATATATGTAGAGATAAACACATACACATATACATATACATATAAACACACATGAGAATCTATACACAAACCATCAGATGATTTCAAAACAGAATCTGGATCGCAGACAAAGGACTTAGCTTGTTGTTTACATGCCTGTGGAGATTTCTGAGGGTCAGGGTAATCTGAAGGGATTAGGACACAAGGAGGTTATTCATAAAGGTTAGTATAGTATGAATATAGGGTTAGTGAACAGTGTGTGGCAGGGTACAAGGGTATAATACTACTATCAAATACAAATATCCTTTTATCAAATAATCAAATACAAATAAAAATATTTATTATTATATTCTAATAAAAATACAACTAAACTTCAACAAATACAAATAGAACATAAATAATCTAATACTACTTGATATTTGTATTATATCTAACAAACAATATAACAAATAATAGCTATTCAAAATATGCATTTGATAAACAAATCTAATCAGATATAACCATGTTATAATTAATATATTAAATATACTATATTTGTATGCATATAAGTATACATATAATCCATTAGATATACATATACATATATGTGTGCGCTGAAGTGCTAACAATTACAGAATAGCTACATTTTAAATTGAAAATATAAAAGGTAATGCAAAAAAATGAACAGGCAAAATATTGTATTTTCTAAAAATAAATTATATCATTTCTAAATAGGTTCGGTTTGGGTTTGGGATTAAACATGATAAAGTTAATTATAAATTTTTTATTATTTTTTTAAATCACTTCTAATAAGTCACACATTCTGATATTATATATGTATATATATATATATATATATATATATATGGAGTGTATATATATATGTAGTGATATCAGTAATGTTGAATATAAAATATGTTTATTATATTCAGAAATTAATCATATTAATTATAAATAACTTTGTAAATCATTACAAATATATTTATTATAAATAATTATTTTTACATTCATGATTATTAAATTCCTAAAATAATATTAGGATATACAGTAGACCGGTTCGTTCGAATCATTTTTTAATCCTTCATATAAAATATAATACATATCTATATTTTAGTATATGTATAAATAATTTGTATAGAAAAATAGTTACCTTTGGTCACGAAGCATTTAAAGTTTGATATATAAATTATTATTTTAAAATAAAATGTATAATATTCCATTTATAATAGTAATGATGCCATATTATTATCTTTGATGTTTACAAATGTTTAAATTAATATTTAAAATTAATTATGTATTTGTATTATATTTAATGAATTAATATAATATATACCATTATTTATATTTATTATTAATATAATATCTATATTTTATTTTTATATCTACAAATTACCAATATTAATGTCTCCTAAAACTCGAGAAAATACACCATTTTACAAAGTATTTATTTCAAAATAATTCAAAAAAAATAATTAATTTTTAAAAATTAATATATATAATTATACTTTACATACATTTAAGTGATCAGAGTGTATTGGATTGTGGATATAAGTTAGATATAAGTGTCCTTTATACAAATAATATTAAAAAAATTAAAAAATATGTAAACTTATTTTGTATTTCATATTTCAAATAAAAACCAAAAAAATTTATAAATATTGTTAATTTTTGTTCTAAAATAATTTTTAATTTTTTAATAATTAATTTGAATTTTATTATTATTATCTATAAATTATATATTTTAATTTTTTAAATTAAATTGTAATAATTTATTTATATTAAATTATACGATTTTTAGATATTTTTTTTTACTAAAATTATTTTATAAAATTTGGGCATCTAGATTGTTATGAAAAATATTTTGTATTGTTAATACTACTTGTAATATATGTTTCTAGGATATATCCATAGTTGGCTTAAAAAAAATCATTCAATTTTATAAAAATTTAATAAAACTTATTTCTATATCTCCCCCATGTTAAATTTTATATGTATTCAATGTTAAAATGTTCTCGTGACATAAAATTATTTAAGATATAGGTCTAACATTTTAAACACTTATTCATCATAGCATACATAATTGTCATAGATGTGAAGGTTTATAAAATTACGAAAAAAAAATTAGTACGAACCGGTCTAATATACAGTGTATATTGTACATTATACAGTGTATATTCTACATACGTTGCTACATTGAGGTTGATGCACCTTACTAGGTCACCTCTCTATGTAGACATTACATCACTAACTCGATATGGTCCAGGCGCCGGTAGAAGCATTAGCAAACACCACCCTTACAGTTAGAAGGAACAAAACTATATGTATTATCATGTTTGTCTGCTGTAGTAGTAGTAGACTGGTTTTACTATAGGATTTTATTATTAAATGTATTCATTCAATGAATTTCATTGTATACAATATATTATCATATATATATATATATATATATATATATATATATATAAATTTAATTTGTAACTGTATCAAAGTTATAAAAGTTACAGCCACAGATATTCAATAATAGTAGGTGTTATCAATAATTAAAGAGGTGTGCTTAAGGGGGTTGCGCTTATTAGATAAATATTCTATAAGTTCATAATTATTATTCTTTATTAGTGTAAACGTATATATTTATAAAGAATCAGAAAAACTAGTTATTATGTTTGATATTTGTTAAATAAAGTTTAACGAATAAAATATAGAACGCAAATTTCTAGAATATATATACATGTACAGAATAATAATTATTAATATAAAATTATTATACAATTTGGCGATATATTTAGCATAATTTCTTTAGTTATTTATAGCGTACAGGTGGGGATTCTATTTTTAAATATCGGTAGCTATAACTCGTATTCCTGTACAAATAATATAATACAATATTCAAATGATTCATGGATAATAATTATTGATATAAAATAGCACATGTATTGTTAATTAATCTGATTTTGATTCTGTATATTTATTAACAATACTTAATATTTATTTACAATATACATATATTTTATATATATATATATATTATATATAGTATAAGCAATATATATACAAATATTTTCCGAAGGAAAGATATAACACTTACGCGAAATCGTGTAATTCGAATTTGTATACAAAATACCCTCGTGCCACCTATAGCGGGTTACTTTTAGGAACTATGCGTTGTTTATAATGTAAATTCGTATTTAACTATAGACTTTTAAAATGTTAAATAATATGCTTTAAAATTAATATTTATATGATGAAAACTAAGTGTTCATTCTAATATATAACAAACAAATATGATATTTATGTTTTAAATGCTATAAGTATATATTTAGTGAGTAAAAGTTAATTTATATTGCATGTAATTTAATAGAGCAATGAAAACATTGTTGTATGCAAACAGAGCCGAACCTAAATCTATTTCAGTGATTTCGATACTACTGCTAGCAGCGGCAGGGGATATTACTAAATTACGTTGCATGCATAGGGAGTGTTATATCTTTGCTTCGCAAAATCTTTGATATATATCTAAGCGGTTTGATTGACTAAATCTAATATTCTATATATATATATACAACAATAGAAATATCTCAATTTGACGTCTTTATAGGAAAAAGATACGAATCATTTATATTTTTATTCATATTTATTATACCATAAACCACAAATTTTAATAAATGATTACTATTTATTATTATTATTATTATTATAAGTGAATCAGTATTAATATATAATAATAATAATAATATTTATAAGAAGAATTAAATTTTGTTTTCCTGTTAATTTACAAGCGAAGTTATATAAGTAGTCTTCGTAAAGGGCTGGCTTCAAAGTAATATAGTTGTTGTACTTACAGTTATCATGCTATGCTATAGATCAATAGTATTACATCTAGTTAACCACTAATATATATGAACTACGAGAACAATAAAATAGTGTGGAAATTAATTCATATTCAATCAAATTTTCTAAGAAATCATATCAAAAAGTGGTGTACAGCATATCGCAGAATATTTAAATATATTAGAAACTTCATAGTTGGGCGTGATTATTAGTCACGTAATTGTTAATGGTAATATATAATATATATATATATATATATATATATACATAGTATATAATATATAATATATACATACCAAAATCAAATAAAAAAACATATATTATATTATATAATTTACCAGTATATATATTCAATATTAATATTATGTATAAATAATATATATCCATTTATTATAAAACACAATACATTGCAATTCACGCCCACCTTTGAATTTTGTAATATAATTATTAAATAATTTTAAATTAAATTAAAATAAATTTTTTAATTTAAATAGTTAGGACAACTAACCGGTTTAGTTACTAAACCACTCCTAAATTAATACCCGTTTTATAACCATTATTTAATATTCAATATAATTCAATATAATATTTAATATATATTTAATATAATTATTATAATATTATATATTATTATATATTATATACTATTATTATAATAATTATAGTATATACAGTATAGTATATAATATACTATTATAGTAACTATATAACAATCATTGTTACAATGTATAATAACTTTTATACTATACTTATAAGTATAAACAATTTATCATATATACACTAATGTTTTCATATACTATATGTTAATATATATTATATTATATAATGATTATGATAATTTGTACTGAAATTATTTTAAAAATAATTAATAATTTAATATTTACCAATATAATATTGGTTGAATATTATATATATTGAATATATACATAATACTGACTACTAATTTGTAAGTGTTTTACTAATTTAAAAGTTCATATTTTATAAGTTATATTGTATAATGATAATTACTAACAATCGAAAATGTAGAAATATTAACAATTTACTTTTTAATGTGTTATTACAAATACATTTGTTATGATGATTCATCTATTTCATATTTATCATAGATATTAGATAGTTAGTAACTACTTTACATACATTTGGAGCGATTTACCTAAATACAAATAAGCGTTATAAATGATATACATTTATAAATTAATAAATGTTCTAACAATAATAAACTAATACTACCTCCTACGATTTTCCAAGGTTTCGTCAACTATTAGCATTATAAAATAATCTCCATAATATATTCTATGTGTATTTTATTAATAACTATAAATATAGATTACCCATATTATTATTAATATATATATAGAGAGAGCTGGGCACGATACTCAAAAAATGTATAATAGATACAATTACAAATACACACTTTTTTCTTATAATAGATACTATTACACTTACTTTAAAAAAAATTATAGTTAATACAATTACAAATACAGAATTTTCTTAGTAGATACAAATACAATATAGGTATTTACAATATACATATATATATATAGTAGAGTTATAAATTATATATATATATATATATATTATATCATATCATATACCTAATATATATATATATATTATATATTTATATATATATATATATATATATACCTATATATATATTCATTGATTATGAATTTGATAGTACATACTATGAACTATATATCAAGGTACATTATACTGAAATAATGTATGGAAATGTTTACTAGAAAGTGATTTTCTAGCAAGTTGTAGACGGATACCCCATTTAAATATACTAAATTTACGGAAATTTCCCGAAAATAGGGGAAAGTAACCTAATATATTAGGTTACTTCAAATATATTAGGTTACTGATAGTATACTAACATTAAATGTTAATTAGCAAATATGATGTATCGAATCCTAGATTATTAGAAGTTGTGACAATTGATACGTAGACATGAGGACTTCAATAATAACAAATCTGTCTATCTATAGTGAGACGTTCAATGGTGTCACATTCCTGTCAAATATAAACAGACAGATATATTAAGGGAGCAACAATCCAGTGCCACTATCCAGTGCCACAAAACTACAGTATAATTTTCACATTTCAAATATTTCATGGATTAATATACATATAAGATAATATGTTTGTAATGTATGTATAATAAATTAATGTATAATAAAATATATTAAAATATAGTGATTCAAATGATAATTGATAAATTACAAAGAATAACACTGAATTATATTTGAATCAAAATATTTAATTCAATTATATTCTTTATAATTTGTCAATTGATATGCAAGATATGTATATAGTAGTTGTAAATATCTATTATATTATAGAATCTATAATATAGATTATTATGAATTTTTCATATATTAAATTACTTATATATTAATAATATATTAATCTAAAAGTGTGTAATCTCCATTTTATATAATTAAATATAATTATTTAATACATTTATATTTAGTAATTAAATTAAAATAATATTTTTAAATATTTAAAAATAAATATTATATAACATCAGTTTTTACTAGGTTTGGTACAATTATTTTATAATTTGATATGGTATGTGTACTCAATTGTATACATTTAATCATTTGGCTTATTTTAAGAGATATATCTTTAGGATATATAGGGGAAAGTCTCCGATTACCGACCCCTAACTGTTTAGTTGTAATAACATATTCAATATTAAATATATTTATTTGAAATTTTGTAATTTTAGTAATATTATGGCAATGAATAATGTGGCTATTTTAAATTTTTGATATCATTATATTCACAAGAATAAACAGGGGGTCGGTAATCGGATACATGTGCCTAATACCGACCCCTTCCCCTATTTCCGACCCCCTAAAATTATCGTGGTATAAATAATTGTAGTATTATAATATCTAATAAAAATAGTAGATATACATAAATACAATTAAATATAACATTCACGCAATTTATTTATTATTGAATTTATGTTTTCATATTATATTTAAATTGATAGTAATTATATTAAATTAAAAGAGTATATATTATTATTTAATATTTATTTATTAATCAGTATGAATATAATAAACTAAAATCATGAATCCTAAATCTGTATCAATGATACACAAACAACATGACGTAATTTATTTTTTATTGAATTTATGTTTTAATAGTAATATAAAATTTAAATTTAAACTTTATAGTAATTATATTAAAATAGTGTATATTATTATTTAATATTTATTTATTAATCAATATATATATATAAATAACTGGAATCACGAATCATTAATCTATATAAATGATAAACAAACAACTTATGACATATTTTAAAGTAAAATACTGATCTATTTTGATTGGATATTATAAATACATGAGGTCGGTATTAGGGTAATTTAGGGGGTCGGTAATAGGAATATCATATGGGTTGCTATAATTAAGATATATAGGTTAATAGTTATTAAAATTAAATTATTTTAATAATAGTTATAAACATTTTATTGATCAACAATATTATGTACAACATTAAGTTTTATTTTAATAAATAAAGTATTTACAATGATTTAAAAAAAGTTAATATTCAAATATTTAAAAATTAAAAACAGAATATTACATTTTATCAAATAACAATTGTAGGATTAAATATTTTTTTAAACAAAATATTTATTCATATTTATCATTAAATTACTAACAGTTCATGTATATATAATTTTTTGATAACTCTTATATTTACTGAGATACGAGAGGGGGTCGGTATTAGGAGGGGGTCGGTAATCGGGGACTTTCCCCTACCTATTGCTATAGCATACTTATTAAAACAATTGGGAGTCATTATATAATGACTACCAATTGTTTTACTATAGTAATGTAGGTGCATTTGACTTTTTATTAAAAATATGATGTAAATGATAAACTTGACAAACACAATGGCAGATTGTCATTCAAATTGGTGAACAAACTTTATCTCCTTAGAAGTCTACCTAATTCTATGTGTAATACACGAATATGTTGTAAGTGTAATACACGGATATTTAGTATGTATAAAAAACGGAAATTTATTCTGTGATTTACACGACCAATACACACATTTTTTTTAATATTTATTATTTTATTATATTTTATTTATTTAAATACTCTATAATAAAGAGTTGAATTATGACTATTCTATAACCTATTTTAAATTAAACTATATTATTTATTTGTATATATAGTGATTTATGTTGGTGTAATACACGTAAATTAGTTACCTTACAAATTAATTAATATTTATTAATTAATATCAATTATTTTTTTTATAAAACAAATATAAATAAATTGTTATATATAAATGAAGATTAATTTATATATCATATATTAACTTATAATTATGTTTTAAATTAAAATATCGGACTTTTACACGAGTTAAACACGGACAAAAATCACACACATTTATTGATGAGACTGAAATAAAAAGGGGTCCTCCCATAGTACACCCACGATAAGAAAATATATAATTAAAAAACAAATAACAAATACAATTTTATAAAAGATTAAAATTAATTTGAAAAAATTTAAACAAAAAAAAGTCTACATTTACTAAACTTAATTAGCAAATATGATGTATAGAATCCTGGAATAATAGAAGTGGTGACAAATGATACGTAGACATGAGGACTAGGCATACCCGTAGGTGCACTGTTAATGGAACATCAACAATAACAAATCAGTCAATCTATAGTGAGACGTTTAATGGTGCCACATTCCTGCCAAATATAAACCGACAGGTCTATTAAGGGAGTCACAATCCAGTGCCGCAATCCAGTGCCACAAAACTACAGTATAATTGTCACATTTCAAATATGTCATGTATTCATATACATATATAAGATAATATGTATTTTATGTATGTATATTACATTTTAAAATTAAAATTAAAAAATTAAAAAAGTTACTAAATAAATATTATATGTACATTTTATAAATATTACTGTTTTTTTTAAATTATAATAACTTATGTAGTATATAACTTATATACTATACAAGTTATTAATACCGACATTATTAATAGGATATTGGATAATTTAATAAATTAAAATAAATTACACTGAAATAAAAAGGGGTACCTTCAGAGTATATCCATGATAAGAAAATATATAATTAATAATAAATAAAAAATACATTTTTTATAAAAGATTACAATTAATTTGAAAAAAAATTAAACAAAAAAAAGTATACATTTACTAAACTTAATTAGCAAATATGATGTATAGAATCCTGGAATATTAGAAGTTGTGACAAATGATACGTAGACATGATGACTAGGCATACCCGTATGCGAACATTTTATGTGACATCTACAATAACAAATCAGTCAATTTATAGTGAGACGTTTAATGGTGCCACATTCCTGCCAAATATAAACCGACAGATCTATTAAGGGAGTCACAATCCAGTGCCGCAATCAAGTGCCACAAAACTACAGTATAATTGTCACATTTCAAATATTTCATGTATTCATATACATATATAATTATATATTATCTTAAGATAATATGTATTTAATGTATGTATATTACATTTTAAAAGTAAAATTAAAAAATTAAATAAGTTAAGAATGAAAACTTACTAAATAAATATTATATGTACATTTTATAAATATTACTGTTTTTTTTAAATTATAATAACTTATGTAGTATATAACTTATATACTATACAAGTTATTAATACCGACATTATTAATAGGATATTGGATAATTTAATAAAATAAAACAATTACACTGAAATAAAAAGGGGTACCTTCAGAGTATATCCATGATAAGAAAATATATAATTAATAATAAATAACAAATACATTTTTTATAAAAGATTACAATTAATTTGAAAAAAAATTAAACAAAAAAAAGTATACATTTACTAAACTTAATTAGCAAATATGATGTATAGAATCCTGGAATATTAGAAGTTGTGACAAATGATACGTAGACATGATGACTAGGCATACCCGTATGCGAACATTTTATGTGACATCTACAATAACAAATCAGTCAATTTATAGTGAGACGTTTAATGGTGCCACATTCCTGCCAAATATAAACCGACAGATCTATTAAGGGAGTCACAATCCAGTGCCGCAATCAAGTGCCACAAAACTACAGTATAATTGTCACATTTCAAATATTTCATGTATTCATATACATATATAATTATATATTATCTTAAGATAATATGTATTTAATGTATGTATATTACATTTTAAAAGTAAAATTAAAAAATTAAATAAGTTAAGAATGAAAACTTACTAAATAAATATTATATGTACATTTTATAAATATTACTGTTTTTTTTAAATTATAATAACTTATGTAGTATATAACTTATATACTATACAAGTTATTAATACCGACATTATTAATAGGATATTGGATAATTTAATAAAATAAAATAAATTACACTGAAATAAAAAGGGGTACCTTCAGAGTATATCCATGATAAGAAAATATATAATTAATAATAAATAACAAATACATTTTTTATAAAAGATTACAATTAATTTGAAAAAAAATTAAACAAAAAAAAGTATACATTTACTAAACTTAATTAGCAAATATGATGTATCGAATCCTAGATTATTAGAAGTTGTGACAAATGATACGTAGACATGAGGACTTCAATAATAACAAATCTGTCTATATATAGTGAGACGTTCAATGGTGTCACATTCCTGTCAAATATAAACAGACAGATATATTAAGGGAGCAACAATCCAGTGTCACTATCCAGTGCCACAAAATTACAGTATAATTTTCACATTTGAAATATTTCATGGATTCATATACATATAAGATAATATGTTTGTAATGTATGTATAATAAATTAATGTATAATAAAATATATTAAAATATAGTGATTCAAATGATAATTGATAAATTACAAAGAATAACACTGAATTATATTTGAATCAAAATATTTAATTCAATTATATTCTTTATAATTTGTCAATTGATATGCAAGATATGTATATAGTAGTTGTAAATATCTATTATATTATAGAATCTATAATATAGATTATTATGAATTTTTCATATATTAAATTACTTATATATTAATAATATATTAATCTAAAAGTGTGTAATCTCCATTTTATATAATTAAATATAATTATTTAATACATTTATATTTAGTAATTAAATTAAAATAATATTTTTAAATATTTAAAAATAAATATTATATAACATCAGTTTTTAGTAGGTTTGGTACAATTATTTTATAATTTGATATGGTATGTGTACTCAATTGTATACATTTAATCATTTGGCTTATTTTAAGAGATATATCTTTAGGATATATTGGGGAAAGTCTCCGATTACCGACCCCTAACTGTTTAGTTGTAATAACTTATTCAATATTAAATATATTTATTTGAAATTTTGTAATTTTAGTAATATTATGGCAATGAATAATGTGGCTATTTTAAATTTTTGATATCATTATATTCACAAGAATAAACAGGGGGTCGGTAATCGGATACATGTGCCTAATACCGACCCCTTCCCCTATTTCCGACCCCTAAAATTATCGTGGTATAAATAATTGTAGTATTATAATATCTAATAAAAATAGTAGATATACATAAATACAATTAAATATAACATTCACGCAATTTATTTATTATTGAATTTATGTTTTCATATTATATTTAAATTGATAGTAATTATATTAAATTAAAAGAGTATATATTATTATTTAATATTTATTTATTAATCAGTATGAATATAATAAACTAAAATCATGAATCCTAAATCTGTATCAATGATACACAAACAACATGACGTAATTTATTTTTTATTGAATTTATGTTTTAATAGTAATATAAAATTTAAATTTAAACTTTATAGTAATTATATTAAAATAGTGTATATTATTATTTAATATTTATTTATTAATCAATATATATATATAAATAATTGGAATCACGAATCATTAATCTATATAAATGATAAACAAACAACTTATGACATATTTTAAAGTAAAATACTGATCTATTTTGATTGGATATTATAAATACATGAGGTCGGTATTAGGGTAATTTAGGGGGTCGGTAATAGGAATATCATATGGGTTGCTATAATTAAGATATATAGGTTAATAGTTATTAAAATTAAATTATTTTAATAATAGTTATAAACATTTTATTGATCAACAATATTATGCACAACATTAAGTTTTATTTTAATAAATAAGTATTTACAATGATTTAAAAAAAGTTAATATTCAAATATTTAAAAATTAAAAACAGAATATTACATTTTATCAAATAACAATTGTAGGATTAAATATTTTTTTAAACAAAATATTTATTCATATTTATCATTAAATTACTAACAGTTCATGTATATATAATTTTTTGATAACTCTTATATTTACTGAGATACGAGAGGGGGTCGGTATTAGATGGGGGTCGGTAATCGGGGACTTTCCCCTACCTATTGCTATAGCATACTTATTAAAACAATTGGGAGTCATTATATAATGACTACCAATTGTTTTACTATAGTAATGTAGGTGAATTTGACTTTTTATTAAAAATATGATGTAAATGATAAACTTGACAAACACAATGGCAGATTGTCATTCAAATTGGTGAACAAACTTTATCTCCTTAGAAGTCTACCTAATTCTATGTGTAATACACGAATATGTTGTAAGTGTAATACACGGATATTTAGTATGTATAAAAAACGGAAATTTATTCTGTGATTTACACGACCAATACACACATTTTTTTTAATATTTATTATTTTATTATATTTTATTTATTTAAATACTCTATAATAAAGAGTTGAATTATGACTATTCTATAACCTATTTTAAATTAAACTATATTATTTATTTGTATATATAGTGATTTATGTTGGTGTAATACACGTAAATTAGTTACCTTACAAATTAATTAATATTTATTAATTAATATCAATTATTTTTTTTATAAAACAAATATAAATAAATTGTTATATATAAATGAAGATTAATTTATATATCATATATTAACTTATAATTATGTTTTAAATTAAAATATCGGACTTTTACACGAGTTAAACACGGACAAAAATCACACACATTTATTGATGAGACTGAAATAAAAAGGGGTCCTCCCATAGTACACCCACGATAAGAAAATATATAATTAAAAAACAAATAACAAATACAATTTTATAAAAGATTAAAATTAATTTGAAAAAAATTTAAACAAAAAAAAGTATACATTTAATAAACTTAATTAGCAAATATGATGTATAGAATCCTGGAATACTAGAAGTTGTGACAAATGATACGTAGACATGATGACTAGGCATACCCATAGGCGCACTGTTAATGGAACATCAACAATAACAAATCAGTCAATCTATAGTGAGACGTTTAATGGTGCCACATTCCTGCCAAATATAAACCGACAGGTCTATTAAGGGAGTCACAATCCAGTGCCACAAAACTACAGTATAATTGTCACATTTCAAATATTTCATGTATTCATATACATATATAAGATAATATGTATTTTATGTATGTATATTACATTTTAAAAGTAAAATTAAAAAATTAAAAAAGTTAAGAATGAAAACTTACTAAATAAATATTATATGTACATTTTATAAATATTACTGTTTTTTTTAAATTATAATAACTTATGTAGTATATAACTTATATACTATACAAGTTATTAATACCGACATTATTAATAGGATATTGGATAATTTAATAAATTAAAATAAATTACACTGAAATAAAAAGGGGTACCTTCAGAGTATATCCATGATAAGAAAATATATAATTAATAATAAATACCAAATACAATTTTATAAAAGATTACAATTAATTTGAAAAAAAATTAAACAAAAAAAAGTATACATTTACTAAACTTAATTAGCAAATATGATGTATAGAATCCTGGAATATTAGAAGTTGTGACAAATGATACGTAGACATGATGACTAGGCATACCCGTATGCGAACATTTTATGTGACATCTACAATAACAAATCAGTCAATTTATAGTGAGACGTTTAATGGTGCCACATTCCTGCCAAATATAAACCGACAGATCTATTAAGGGAGTCACAATCCAGTGCCGCAATCAAGTGCCACAAAACTACAGTATAATTGTCACATTTCAAATATTTCATGTATTCATATACATATATAATTATATATTATCTTAAGATAATATGTATTTAATGTATGTATATTACATTTTAAAAGTAAAATTAAAAAATTAAAAAAGTTAAGAATGAAAACTTACTAAATAAATATTATATGTACATTTTATAAATATTACTGTTTTTTTTAAATTATAATAACTTATGTAGTATATAACTTATATACTATACAAGTTATTAATACCGACATTATTAATAGGATATTGGATAATTTAATAAATTAAAATAAATTACACTGAAATAAAAAGGGGTACCTTCAGAGTATATCCATGATAAGAAAATATATAATTAATAATAAATAACAAATACATTTTTTATAAAAGATTACAATTAATTTGAAAAAAAATTAAACAAAAAAAAATATACATTTACTAAACTTAATTAGCAAATATGATGTATAGAATCCTGGAATATTAGAAGTTGTGACAAATGATACGTAGACATGATGACTAGGCATACCCGTATGCGAACATTTTATGTGACATCTACAATAACAAATCAGTCAATTTATAGTGAGACGTTTAATGGTGCCACATTCCTGCCAAATATAAACCGACAGATCTATTAAGGGAGTCACAATCCAGTGCCGCAATCAAGTGCCACAAAACTACAGTATAATTGTCACATTTCAAATATTTCATGTATTCATATACATATATAATTATATATTATCTTAAGATAATATGTATTTAATGTATGTATATTACATTTTAAAAGTAAAATTAAAAAATTAAATAAGTTAAGAATGAAAACTTACTAAATAAATATTATATGTACATTTTATAAATATTACTGTTTTTTTTAAATTATAATAACTTATGTAGTATATAACTTATATACTATACAAGTTATTAATACCGACATTATTAATAGGATATTGGATAATTTAATAAAATAAAATAAATTACACTGAAATAAAAAGGGGTACCTTCAGAGTATATCCATGATAAGAAAATATATAATTAATAATAAATAACAAATACATTTTTTATAAAAGATTACAATTAATTTGAAAAAAAATTAAACAAAAAAAAGTATACATTTACTAAACTTAATTAGCAAATATGATGTATAGAATCCTGGAATATTAGAAGTTGTGACAAATGATACGTAGAAATGATGACTAGGCATACCCGTATGCGAACATTTTATGTGACATCTACAATAACAAATCAGTCAATTTATAGTGAGACGTTTAATGGTGCCACATTCCTGCCAAATATAAACCGACAGATCTATTAAGGGACTCACAATCCAGTGCCGCAATCAAGTGCCACAAAACTACAGTATAATTGTCACATTTCAAATATTTCATGTATTCATATACATATATAATTATATATTATCTTAAGATAATATGTATTTAATGTATGTATATTACATTTTAAAAGTAAAATTAAAAAATTAAATAAGTTAAGAATGAAAACTTACTAAATAAATATTATATGTACATTTTATAAATATTACTGTTTTTTTTAAATTATAATAACTTATGTAGTATATAACTTATATACTATACAAGTTATTAATACCGACATTATTAATAGGATATTGGATAATTTAATAAAATAAAATAAATTACACTGAAATAAAAAGGGGTACCTTCAGAGTATATCCATGATAAGAAAATATATAATTAATAATAAATAACAAATACATTTTTTATAAAAGATTACAATTAATTTGAAAAAAAATTAAACAAAAAAAAGTATACATTTACTAAACTTAATTAGCAAATATGATGTATAGAATCCTGGAATATTAGAAGTTGTGACAAATGATACGTAGACATGATGACTAGGCATACCCGTATGCGAACATTTTATGTGACATCTACAATAACAAATCAGTCAATTTATAGTGAGACGTTTAATGGTGCCACATTCCTGCCAAATATAAACCGACAGATCTATTAAGGGAGTCACAATCCAGTGCCGAAATCAAGTGCCACAAAACTACAGTATAATTGTCACATTTCAAATATTTCATGTATTCATATACATATATAATTATATATTATCTTAAGATAATATGTATTTAATGTATGTATATTACATTTTAAAAGTAAAATTAAAAAATTAAATAAGTTAAGAATGAAAACTTACTAAATAAATATTATATGTACATTTTATAAATATTACTGTTTTTTTTAAATTATAATAACTTATGTAGTATATAACTTATATACTATACAAGTTATTAATACCGACATTATTAATAGGATATTGGATAATTTAATAAAATAAAATAAATTACACTGAAATAAAAAGGGGTACCTTCAGAGTATATCCATGATAAGAAAATATATAATTAATAATAAATAACAAATACATTTTTTATAAAAGATTACAATTAATTTGAAAAAAAATTAAACAAAAAAAAGTATACATTTACTAAACTTAATTAGCAAATATGATGTATAGAATCCTGGAATATTAGAAGTTGTGACAAATGATACGTAGACATGATGACTAGGCATACCCGTATGCGAACATTTTAGGTGACATCTACAATAACAAATCAGTCAATTTATAGTGAGACGTTTAATGGTGCCACATTCCTGCCAAATATAAACCGACAGATCTATTAAGGGAGTCACAATCCAGTGCCGCAATCAAGTGCCACAAAACTACAGTATAATTGTCACATTTCAAATATTTCATGTATTCATATACATATATAATTATATATTATCTTAAGATAATATGTATTTAATGTATGTATATTACATTTTAAAAGTAAAATTAAAAAATTAAATAAGTTAAGAATGAAAACTTACTAAATAAATATTATATGTACATTTTATAAATATTACTGTTTTTTTTTAATAAAAAAAATTATAATGCCGTTTATAAATAATTGTATATTTGTATAATGTTTATAATACTTGTTTATATAAACATGTTTTAACAGTCTTATATATGTTTATTGTGTTTATAAAAATATATTATATACAACTACAACAACTTGTCTATCTGATTTGAAAGTTAATTGCCGTATTTTATGCATACGCATCTCTTTAAATATCAAATATAAATTACTTTGATTATATTTAGACTATAATTCGTAGTTATTTTGACTGGTTAATAACAAGTTGAGTATATTGTGTATTACGCTGTAATTAATATCTAATATATATTTAATAACTTTACATATTATTAATTATATATAATTATATATATATATATATATTATGATAATATTATGAATGAATTTGTACATTGCAAGTGAATTATTATAAGTTGAGTTGTAGAGGCATGGCTAATTAAGATAACTACTTTACATACATTAGAGCGATTTATCTAAATACAAATAAGCGTTATAAATGATATCAATAAATAAATATTCTAACAGTAATAAACTAATACTATCTCCGACGATTTTCCAAGGTTTCGTCAATTATTAGCATAAATTAATCTCCATAATATATTCTATGTGTATTTTATTAATAATTATAAATATAGATTACCCATATTATTATTAATATATAATATATATATATATATATATATATATTATATATCTATTCGTTATTAGTATCTTGTCAATTATAATAATAGTTATATATTATATATGATAATAATGTATACATTATATATATATATTATTGAAGTACCCAGTAATGATGATTTAAATATATTATATATATATATATATATATATATATATTTATACTGGGTATTTTATTCAATAATATACATTATTAATAATAATTTTAATTATATTTCCGGCAAGTTGCCGGAAATACTTGTAGGTATACCCCATTAATACCTAATGGGGTTCCCTTAAGAAAATGCGTGTATTATACTGACAAAATGTCGATGTATACATCTATATATTCACACAGCCATATGGCTACAATATAACCAATGTATTATACGGAAATATTGTCACTACGATACACGGACATGTTGTCACTATAATACACGCATATTTTTGTCACAATAATATACGTTTTTGTATACACGTTCTTTATACTCGATTTTCTGAAGAACATTTTATATTATTTATAAGCTTATAATTATATATGTATTATATAATTACATATGTTATATTTAAAATATAAATTTAATAATAATAATATTTTGAATAATAAATACAATGTTTAATGTAATCATTATAACATTATTTCAACTTTTATTATCCTAATAATCAATATGATTATGATTATAATTATTGTTTAAGATGACATATTGATTGAATGTTTATTTAGACACTTAAATAAATCATAAATGATTTCTCAAAAGTGTATATAATAGAATACAAATAATAAAAGTAGGTAAACAATAAATACAAATAATAATAATTAAATAAAATAGAATAAGCCGTACGGAAATTAATAAATAAAATAATAATGACAAACAATATTAGTAATTCAGGTTCCCACCTGAGATCAATTGTTGTATATATTTCATGAATGTTTTATGCGATTTTATGGATCTAATATAGGGCATATAAATAAAATTATGATGATCTAAACATATATATGTGTAATACACGAATATGTTGTAAGTGTAATACACGGATATTTAGTATGTATAAAAAACGGAAATTTATTCTGTGATTTACACGACCAATACACACATTTTTTTTAATATTTATTATTTTATTATATTTTATTTATTTAAATACTCTATAATAAAGAGTTGAATTATGACTATTCTATAACCTATTTTAAATTAAACTATATTATTTATTTGTATATATATAGTGATTTATGTTGGTGTAATTCACGTAAATTAGTTACCTTACAAATTAATTAATATTTATTAATTAATATCAATTATTTTTTTTATAAAACAAATATAAATAAATTGTTATATATAAATGAAGATTAATTTATATATCATATATTAACTTATAATTATGTTTTAAATTAAAATATCGGACTTTTACACGAGTTAAACACGGACAAAAATCACACACATTTATTGATGAGACTGAAATAAAAAGGGGTCCTCCCAGAGTACACCCACGATAAGAAAATATATAATTAAAAACAAATAACAAATACAATTTTATAAAAGATTAAAATTAATTTGAAAAAATTTAAACAAAAAAAAGTCTACATTTACTAAACTTAATTAGCAAATATGATGTATAGAATCCTGGAATATTATAAGTTGTGACAAATGATACGTAGACATGATGACTAGGCATCCCGTATGCGAACATTTTATGTGACATCTACAATAACAAATCAGTCAATTTATAGTGAGACGTTTAATGGTGCCACATTCCTGCCAAATATAAACCGACAGATCTATTAAGGGAGTCACAATCCAGTGCCGCAATCAAGTGCCACAAAACTACAGTATAATTGTCACATTTCAAATATGTCATGTATTCATATACATATATAATTATATATTATCTTAAGATAATATGTATTTAATGTATGTATATTACATTTTAAAAGTAAAATTAAAAAATTAAATAAGTTAAGAATGAAAACTTACTAAATAAATATTATATGTACATTTTATAAATATTACTGTTTTTTTTAAATTATAATAACTTATGTAGTATATAACTTATATACTATACAAGTTATTAATACCGACATTATTAATAGGATATTGGATAATTTAATAAAATAAAATAAATTACACTGAAATAAAAAGGGATACCTTCAGAGTATATCCATGATAAGAAAATATATAATTAATAATAAATAACAAATACATTTTTTATAAAAGATTACAATTAATTTGAAAAAAAATTAAACAAAAAAAAGTATACATTTACTAAACTTAATTAGCAAATATGATGTATAGAATCCTGGAATATTAGAAGTTGTGACAAATGATACGTAGACATGATGACTAGGCATACCCGTATGCGAACATTTTATGTGACATCTACAATAACAAATCAGTCAATTTATAGTGAGACGTTTAATGGTGCCACATTCCTGCCAAATATAAACCGACAGATCTATTAAGGGAGTCACAATCCAGTGCCGCAATCAAGTGCCACAAAACTACAGTATAATTGTCACATTTCAAATATTTCATGTATTCATATACATATATAATTATATATTATCTTAAGATAATATGTATTTAATGTATGTATATTACATTTTAAAAGTAAAATTAAAAAATTAAATAAGTTAAGAATGAAAACTTACTAAATAAATATTATATGTACATTTTATAAATATTACTGTTTTTTTTAAATTATAATAACTTATGTAGTATATAACTTATATACTATACAAGTTATTAATACCGACATTATTAATAGGATATTGGATAATTTAATAAAATAAAACAATTACACTGAAATAAAAAGGGGTACCTTCAGAGTATATCCATGATAAGAAAATATATAATTAATAATAAATAACAAATATATTTTTTATAAAAGATTACAATTAATTTGAAAAAAAATTAAACAAAAAAAAGTATACATTTACTAAACTTAATTAGCAAATATGATGTATAGAATCCTGGAATATTAGAAGTTGTGACAAATGATACGTAGACATGATGACTAGGCATACCCGTATGCGAACATTTTATGTGACATCTACAATAACAAATCAGTCAATTTATAGTGAGACGTTTAATGGTGCCACATTCCTGCCAAATATAAACCGACAGATCTATTAAGGGAGTCACAATCCAGTGCCGCAATCAAGTGCCACAAAACTACAGTATAATTGTCACATTTCAAATATTTCATGTATTCATATACATATATAATTATATATTATCTTAAGATAATATGTATTTAATGTATGTATATTACATTTTAAAAGTAAAATTAAAAAATTAAATAAGTTAAGAATGAAAACTTACTAAATAAATATTATATGTACATTTTATAAATATTACTGTTTTTTTTAAATTATAATAACTTATGTAGTATATAACTTATATACTATACAAGTTATTAATACCGACATTATTAATAGGATATTGGATAATTTAATAAAATAAAATAAATTACACTGAAATAAAAAGGGGTACCTTCAGAGTATATCCATGATAAGAAAATATATAATTAATAATAAATAACAAATACATTTTTTATAAAAGATTACAATTAATTTGAAAAAAAATTAAACAAAAAAAAGTATACATTTACTAAACTTAATTAGCAAATATGATGTATAGAATCCTGGAATATTAGAAGTTGTGACAAATGATACGTAGACATGATGACTAGGCATACCCGTATGCGAACATTTTATGTGACATCTACAATAACAAATCAGTCAATTTATAGTGAGACGTTTAATGGTGCCACATTCCTGCCAAATATAAACCGACAGATCTATTAAGGGAGTCACAATCCAGTGCCGCAATCAAGTGCCACAAAACTACAGTATAATTGTCACATTTCAAATATTTCATGTATTCATATACATATATAATTATATATTATCTTAAGATAATATGTATTTAATGTATGTATATTACATTTTAAAAGTAAAATTAAAAAATTAAATAAGTTAAGAATGAAAACTTACTAAATAAATATTATATGTACATTTTATAAATATTACTGTTTTTTTTAAATTATAATAACTTATGTAGTATATAACTTATATACTATACAAGTTATTAATACCGACATTATTAATAGGATATTGGATAATTTAATAAAATAAAATAAATTACACTGAAATAAAAAGGGGTACCTTCAGAGTATATCCATGATAAGAAAATATATAATTAATAATAAATAACAAATACATTTTTTATAAAAGATTACAATTAATTTGAAAAAAAATTAAACAAAAAAAAGTATACATTTACTAAACTTAATTAGCAAATATGATGTATAGAATCCTGGAATATTAGAAGTTGTGACAAATGATACGTAGACATGATGACTAGGCATACCCGTATGCGAACATTTTATGTGACATCTACAATAACAAATCAGTCAATTTATAGTGAGACGTTTAATGGTGCCACATTCCTGCCAAATATAAACCGACAGATCTATTAAGGGAGTCACAATCCAGTGCCGCAATCAAGTGCCACAAAACTACAGTATAATTGTCACATTTCAAATATTTCATGTATTCATATACATATATAATTATATATTATCTTAAGATAATATGTATTTAATGTATGTATATTACATTTTAAAAGTAAAATTAAAAAATTAAATAAGTTAAGAATGAAAACTTACTAAATAAATATTATATGTACATTTTATAAATATTACTGTTTTTTTTAAATTATAATAACTTATGTAGTATATAACTTATATACTATACAAGTTATTAATACCGACATTATTAATAGGATATTGGATAATTTAATAAAATAAAATAAATTACACTGAAATAAAAAGGGGTACCTTCAGAGTATATCCATGATAAGAAAATATATAATTAATAATAAATAACAAATAAATTTTTTATAAAAGATTACAATTAATTTGAAAAAAAATTAAACAAAAAAAAGTATACATTTACTAAACTTAATTAGCAAATATGATGTATAGAATCCTGGAATATTAGAAGTTGTGACAAATGATACGTAGACATGATGACTAGGCATACCCGTGTGCGAACATTTTATGTGACATCTACAATAACAAATCAGTCAATTTATAGTGAGACGTTTAATGGTGCCACATTCCTGCCAAATATAAACCGACAGATCTATTAAGGGAGTCACAATCCAGTGCCGCAATCCAGTGCCACAAAACTACAGTATAATTGTCACATTTCAAATATTTCATGTATTCATATACATATAAGATAATATATCTGTAATGTATGTATAATAAAAAGTAAAATAAAAAATAAAGGCTAAGAAATTTCTTAACGATAAATAAATAAATTTTGTAAGTACATTTTATAAATATTACTGTTTTTTTTTAATAAAAAAAATTATAATGCCGTTTTTAAATAATTTTATATTTGTATAATGTTTATAATACTTGTTTATATAAACATGTTTTAACAGTCTTATATATGTGTATTGTGTTTATAAAAATATATTATATACAACTACAACAACTTGTCTATCTGATTTGAAAGTTAATTGCCGTATTTTATGCATACGCATCTCTTTAAATATCAAATATAAATTACTTTGATTATATTTAGACTGTAATTCGTAGTTATTTTGACTGGTTAATAACAAGTTGAGTATATTGTGTATTACGCTTCATTAATATCTGATAATACAATATATTTAATAACTTTACATATTATTAATTATATTTAATTATATATATATATTATATATATATATATATATATATATATATTCATACGTTCTAATTAGTTATTATGTATTAACTATATATAGTTAATACATATATGTATACATATATATATATATATATATATATATATATATATATATCGATCTTCAAATCACGTAGGTTTTTAAACATATGAAGTCACGGCGACAACATACTTTGTATTAATGTAGTTATTATGTATTTATAATATAGTATAGTAGAGTATATATATTATATATATATATATATAGTATACTATATATTATATATATATATATATATATATATATATATATATATATAAACATAATTTGTGTATTAGATCGAGCACTAGGGGAAGTATATTCCCATTGTTTGATGCCAACACTGAATTTTATGTTAATTGAAATTAACAATTTTAAAACAGATATGTAGCTAAGAGGTAGATACATTGGGGTAGCTATACATTGGGGGTGCTAGATTGTGATGTCAGTATCGCAGACAATGAAGAATATATTAACCAGCTGGGATAGACATTATAGACATATATATATATATATATATAATATCTTTTGAAATTGTTAATAGCAATTAAAATAAAATTAATAAATATATTATTATCATGTATTCTTATGTTTAAAAACACGTGAATAGTAATAGATTACTCATAGTCATCAATAGTAAACTCATAACTTTCTGTACAAGCTAAAAAATATCGTAACAATAATAATGATTATATATATATATATATATATATATATATATATATATATATCTAGGTTAAATATCAGATAGTGTCTAATTTACAAATGTCTATAGAATGATATATAAAACAATGTTACTATATGTTAATAAAGGTATTAATATAAGTATGTATATATGCATATATGTATATATGTATAGATATATATATTACATAATATTATGAATGAATTTGTACATTGCAAGTGTATTATTATAAGTGAGGTTGTAGCGGCCTAGCTAATGATAACCGATGCTGTCACAGATATCATCGTTATGCTCGACTGCACATCTATTTACGTGCAATATACGTTCCATGATGACATACCGGTAGCTACTATAGTATGCCTATAAGAATGCATTAACTTGCATATAACCCGTGTATATTCATACTAAATTATCATAATTGTTACATTACAAATGTTCTGTTAAATCGTTATATATATTATGCTGTATGACTATATAGTGTATGATCCTACACGGTCAAACTATCTGTATAATTATAGATATATTATAATTAATATATTATAATATCTTATAATTATAAATAGATTCCAAGTTATTATTTGTTTTATCATAATATATATATATATATATATATATATAATTCGATATTTGTTATATACTTTATGTATAATAAAAACGAATCATATATTTTATGAATTTACTCATTAGTGTATCAATATGTTATATATATTATATTATATATAAACATATATAAACATAATTGTTATCTATAAAAATCTGTTTATAGATATTGTATATAGAATAAACTTATTTGTATATAATTTGGATTTACTAATAAAGGGGTTTCATAATATTGGTTTCACACCACCGATAGATTATATTGTATTGTCATGTGAAAGTGTATGTATGCGTGTATGTATGTATGTGTGTATGTTACATAGTATACAATACACAAATATAAATATATTATAATATACATAATATGTATACATAACATTATGGATATATATATATATATATATATATTTATATATATAAAATAATTATACACATTAAATAAATATAATTTTTATTTGTAAACATGTTTTTACAGTTGATTAATCAACCGTAGTAAATTTACTATTAGATTTCATGGTATTGTGAAGTCTAAAAATAACCTAATGTAACATCGAAAGAAAGTAATATATAATGTAATTATTCAAGTAGATGCAGTGTATAATGCAAGTGTACAGGATAATGTCATGTATTAAAATTAATTTAATTTTTAAACTTTATAACTTATGTATAAAACAAACTAACCACTACGTCATATACTCCGGTATAGATACTATGATACGGTTGTGTGAGGATGACGTGATAAGGCAGTGATGCAGTTAGGAAGTGAAGGAGAAAGCCACAGCTATAATATAGGACCGAGGACATGATGTTAACGGCGAGTGGATATGGCAGTAATGTAACCATGTCCGATGGACATTGTATACGGACATTGACTGTATAACAAATTTCGCAACATTTTATAGGAACGCTCGTCGAAATCGTGAAATCGTGCGTCGCTCGTGAAATCATTGAAATTAGGATTATATTTGGATTATATTTCTGTGATTAGGGGCGTGATTTAATATATCAGTGTTGTTAAATTCTCGTATACGAGAATTGTATCGAATCTATGGATTGTATCGAAATTATAGATTTTATAGATAATAGATAATTTTAGAAATCATAGATTGCATAAAATATAATATATATATATATATATATATATATATTTATATATAAATGAATGTGTATATGTGTATGTATGTATGTGTATGTGTATGTTTTTTGTAGTAGAATATATATATATATATATATATATATATACGTTAATTTATTTATAAATTTATATACATTATTAGATATTAGTTAAATAAATTATCAACTATATATATATATTATATGTGTAAATTTTAGTATAGATTAAATTTACCTACATTTAATTTTTATTAATTATTTTAAAATATTGATAAATTAAGTTTTTTTAAATTTTGCCCTTAAGTTAAATTATTTGTATATTTCATTATATTCATACTTGCAAATGTATTTTATAAACATCATATTCAATATATATTTCATTGCATAATATATTTATTTGATTTCATTTATAATAATGTAATTATGATATTAAATTATATATATATATATATATATATATATATATATATATATATTTATATGCATTAATGTATATTGATATATAATGTACATTGATATGTGTAATAATGTTTATATGTATATATTTGTTACATTTTATATATCTCTTGAATATAAACTTATAGAAAACCACGATTACTAGTTAGAGGGTGTCATTCGTATTTGCATACAGTGTATTATCATTATAAACAATGTTTGATTACTTCAATCACCATTACTAATATATCTGATAAACTAGATTATATATATATCTCAAGATTACAATATTAGCTATGTAGCGAATATATGTCTACTTAAAGAATATATTACGTATGTACGACGTACATTGTACGTCCTTTAATTAAATCTGATTATTCTATTTGTAATCCAGATCCATTATATATCACTAATTCTAACAACATTGAAAATATTCAAAAATATTTCACTAAACGATTATTTGCTAGATGTAATATTCCCAAATGTTTTTTACACCGATAGACTTATTTTTTCAATAAACTATATATCTATATATATATATATATATATATATAATATATATAATATTATTATATATATATACTAACACGTATATGCACACACACAAACATACAAAAGCACACCCATACACACACAAGCACACACACACATATATACATATGGCGTTATTCACTTTAAGCATACAATATAATATACATCATGTATTTTTAACATTATTCAAATCAAACGCCTAAACAGTCGGTCTTTTGTGTCGCATATATCATATTCTATTATGTACATTCTATGTATTATATTATATCAAACGAAACATTATATTATAACAACGTTTATAGTATATACTATATATATATATATATATATATATACATATATATATATATATAAGTACTATATAATTTAGTTATAGATGTCCATTATTCACAAAGATAATCTTATTTTCTAATATATTGTATAATTTGATATAGCTTTCATATAAATATATATATATATATATATATATATATAGCAAATAATACATGGGTAATAATCGTAATAAATATTATATTTATATATATATATATAATCGTTATATATATAAATAAATGTAATCAATACTTTTACTGTAGGAAATATACTTAAATTATATTACATAGTAAAAAGGTAAATATACAAGCTTAATAAAAATATACGTTATACGATTACATAACATGTTATAAATATAGCGTCACTATTACGTAAGCAGTGTTATATGTGTTACGTCATGCAAGTCGGCAACATAAGTTCACATACCTGACCGTATATATAGTGTAATATTGTATGGTGTAGTGTCTCGACTCGCATGGATAAATAACAGTGACAATATGAAATATCAACTGTCACTCAAGAACGTATTTAACCAATAGCGTCGCGACGATTCCACAATAGTGTATATATAAGCATAAGAAATCGTTACATTACAGCCATTTCCACTTGCCGTTAACATCATGTCATCTGTACTATATTCTAGTTGTTGGCTTTCTCCTTCACTTCCTAACTGGATATCATTGCCTTCAAGCGTCACCTCCACACAACCGTATCACATAGTCTATACCGGAGTGTACGTCGTATACAATCTACGTCATATTGGTTAGTTAACTCAGTATAATTAATGTTAATACATGACATCATCATGTACATTGTATACTGTACAATGTACAGTGTACAATTGCATTATACACTGCATCTACTTGAATAATTACATTAGATTACTCTCGATATTACATTAGGTTATCTTTAGACTTCACAATACCATGAAATCTATAGATTACAATAACAATTAGTAAGTAGATCTAAATTATATAAAAAAAAGCTTACAAATAACAATTATATTTATTTAATATATATTGATTATATAATATATATATATATATATATATATATATATATATATATATATATATATATATATATATATATATATATAATATATATATATATATAGTTTACAAGCGACAATTATATATATATATATATATATATATACATATACATATATATATATATACATGACAAATATCTATATCTATATCTATATCTATATCTATATCTATATCTATATCTATATCTATATCTATATCTATATCTATATCTATATCTATATCTATATCTATATCTATATCCGTATCTATATCTATATCTATATCTATATCTATATCCGTATCTATATATTTATATATATATAATTATACATGTAATTTAACCTACATTATAATAATAATAATGTAAATATGTATCCATAATGTTATGTAATATATTTATATGTGTGTAGTTTATACTATGTAACACACACACACACATACATACACACATTCGAATACATAAACATACGATTTCTACTAACAAAGTAGTAGAATGTAGTACCTTATATATATATATAATATATATATATATATATATATATATATATAATATATATAGAAGGGTCTATAGTATACTATATATACAATATTTATTTATTTATAGATTTCATTCCTTTCATTTATAGAACCTTTATTTTATATTTTACTTTCAACACAAATTTTACTTTTTTATTTATTTTATTTTAATAAATTATCAAATATATATAAATAATTACGGTATTAATACATTTTTATAGTATACAAGTTATTATATTTAAAAACAGAATTACAATTTTATTTATTTATTAAAAAAATGAATATTTGGAATGTGACACTTATACTGTTGATTTGTGGCACTGGATTGATATGGCTCCCTTAATAAATATGTCCGTATATAGTTGGCAGGAATGTTACAACATTGTATGTCTCACTATAGATTGGCAGATTTGTTATTGTTGATGTTCCATTAACTGTGCGCCTACGGGTATGCCTAGTCCTCATGTCTACGTATCATTTGTCACCACTTCTATTATTCCAGGATTCGATACAACATATTTGCTAATTAAGTTTAGTAGATGTATACTTTTGTTTTGTTTAATTTTTTTTTCAAATTAATTTTAATCTTTTATAAAAAATATATTTGTTCTTAATTATATATTTTTTATCATATGTGTACTCTGGGGTACCCCTTTTTATTTAAGTTATATTTATTTTATTTTAATAAATTATACAATATATATAAATAATTACGGTATTAATAATTTATTAATAATTTGTATAGTATATAAGTTATTATATTTAAAAACATAATTACAATTTTAGTATTTATAAAAAAATTATTTATTTATAATTTTTATTCTTAACCTTTATTTTTTATTTTACTTTCAAAATTTATTATACATACATTAAATACATATTATCTTATATAAGCATATGAATACATGACATATTTGGAATGTGACACTTATACTGTTGATTTGTGGCACTGGATTGATATGGCTCCCTTAATAAATATGTCCGTATATAGTTGGCAGGAATGTTACAACATTGTATGTCTCACTATAGATTGGCAGATTTGTTATTGTTGATGTTCCATTAACTGTGCGCCTACGGGTATGCCTAGTCCTCATGTCTACGTATCATTTGTCACCACTTCTATTATTCCAGGATTCGATACAACATATTTGCTAATTAAGTTTAGTAGATGTATACTTTTTTTTTGTTTAATTTTTTATTCAAATTAATTTTAATCTTTTATAAAAAATATATTTGTTCTTAATTATATATTTTTTTTATCATATGTGTACTCTGGGGTACCCCTTTTTATTTAAGTTTTATTTATTTTATTTTAATAAATTATCCAATATATATAAATAATTACGGTATTAATGATTTATTAATAATTTGTATAGTATATAAGTTATTATATTTAAAAACAGAATTACAATTTTAGTATTTATAAAAAAATTATTTATTTATAATTTTTATTCTTAACCTTTATTTTTTATTTTACTTTCAAAATTTATTATACATACATTAAATACATATTATCTTATATAAGCATATGAATACATGAAATATTTGGAATGTGACACTTATACTGTTGATTTGTGGCACTGGATTGATATGGCTCCCTTAATAAATATGTCCGTATATAGTTAGCAGGAATGTTACAACATTGTATGTCTCACTATAGATTGGCAGATTTGTTATTGTTGATGTTCCATTAACTGTGCGCCTACGGGTATGCCTAGTCCTCATGTCTACGTATCATTTGTCACCACTTCTATTATTCCAGGATTCGATACAACATATTTGCTAATTAAGTTTAGTAGATGTATACTTTTTTTTTGTTTAATTTTTTTTTCAAATTAATTTTAATCTTTTATAAAAAATATATTTGTTCTTAATTATATATTTTTTTTATCATATGTGTACTCTGGGGTACCCCTTTTTATTTAAGTTTTATTTAAGTTTTATTTATTTTATTTTAATAAATTATCCAATATATATAAATAATTACGGTATTAATGATTTATTAATAATTTTTATAGTATATAAGTTATTATATTTAAAAACAGAATTACAATTTTATTTATTTATTTAAAAAAAATAGTATTTATAAAAAAATTATTTATTTATAATTTTTATTCTTAACCTTTATTTTTTATTTTACTTTCAAAATTTATTATACATACATTAAATACATATTATCTTATATAAGCATATGAATACATGAAATATTTGGAATGTGACACTTATACTGTTGATTTGTGGCACTGGATTGATATGGCTCCCTTAATAAATATGTCCGTATATAGTTGGCAGGAATGTTACAACATTGTATGTCTCACTATAGATTGGCAGATTTGTTATTGTTGATGTTCCATTAACTGTGCGCCTACGGGTATGCCTAGTCCTCATGTCTACGTATCATTTGTCACCACTTCTATTATTCCAGGATTCGATACAACATATTTGCTAATTAAGTTTAGTATACTTTTTTTTTGTTTAATTTTTTTTTCAAATTAATTTTAATCTTTTATAAAAAATATATTTGTTCTTAATTATATATTTTTTTATCATATGTGTACTCTGGGGTACCCCTTTTTATTTAAGTTTTATTTAAGTTTTATTTATTTTATTTTAATAAATTATCCAATATATATAAATAATTACGGTATTAATAATTTATTAATAATTTGTATAGTATATAAGTTATTATATTTAAAAACAGAATTACAATTTTATTTATTTATTTAAAAAAAATAGTATTTATAAAAAAATTATTTATTTATAATTTTTATTCTTAACCTTTATTTTTTATTTTACTTTCAAAATTTATTATACATACATTAAATACATATTATCTTATATAAGCATATGAATACATGACATATTTGGAATGTGACACTTATACTGTTGATTTGTGGCACTGGATTGATATGGCTCCCTTAATAAATATGTCCGTATATAGTTGGCAGGAATGTTACAACATTGTATGTCTCACTATAGATTGGCAGATTTGTTATTGTTGATGTTCCATTAACTGTGCGCCTACGGGTATGCCTAGTCCTCATGTCTATGTATCATTTGTCACCACTTCTATTATTCCAGGATTCTATACATCATATTTGCTAATTAAGTTTAGTATATGTATACTTTTTTTTTGTTTAATTTTTTTTTCAAATTAATTTTAATCTTTTATAAAAAATATATTTGTTCTTAATTATATATTTTTTTATCATATGTGTACTCTGGGGTACCCCTTTTTATTTAAGTTTTATTTAAGTTTTATTTATTTTATTTTAATAAATTATCCAATATATATAAATAATTACGGTATTAATAATTTATTAATAATTTGTATAGTATATAAGTTATTATATTTAAAAACAGAATTACAATTTTAGTATTTATAAAAAAATTATTTATTTATAATTTTTATTCTTAACCTTTATTTTTTATTTTACTTTCAAAATTTATTATACATACATTAAATACATATTATCTTATATAAGCATATGAATACATGAAATATTTGGAATGTGACACTTATACTGTTGATTTGTGGCACTGGATTGATATGGCTCCCTTAATAAATATGTCCGTATATAGTTGGCAGGAATGTTACAACATTGTATGTCTCACTATAGATTGGCAGATTTGTTATTGTTGATGTTCCATTAACTGTGCGCCTACGGGTATGCCTAGTCCTCATGTCTACGTATCATTTGTCACCACTTCTATTATTCCAGGATTCGATACAACATATTTGCTAATTAAGTTTAGTAGATGTATACTTTTTTTTTGTTTAATTTTTTTTTCAAATTAATTTTAATCTTTTATAAAAAATATATTTGTTCTTAATTATATATTTTTTTATCATATGTGTACTCTGGGGTACCCCTTTTTATTTAAGTTTTATTTATTTTATTTTAATAAATTATCCAATATATAAATAATTACGGTATTAATAATTTATTAATAATTTGTATAGTATATAAGTTATTATATTTAAAAACAGAATTACAATTTTAGTATTTATAAAAAAATTATTTATTTATAATTTTTATTCTTAACCTTTATTTTTTATTTTACTTTCAACATTTATTATACATACATTAAATACATATTATCTTATATAAGCATATGAATACATGAAATATTTGGAATGTGACACTTATACTGTTGATTTGTGGCACTGGATTGATATGGCTCCCTTAATAAATATATCCGTATATAGTTGGCAGGAATGTTACAACATTGTATGTCTCACTATAGATTGGCAGATTTGTTATTGTTGATGTTCCATTAACTGTGCGCCTACGGGTATGCCTAGTCCTCATGTCTACGTATCATTTGTCACCACTTCTATTATTCCAGGATTCGATACAACATATTTGCTAATTAAGTTTAATAGATGTATACTTTTGTTTTGTTTAATTTTTTTTTCAAATTAATTTTAATCTTTTATAAAAAATATATTTGTTCTTAATTATATATTTTTTTTATCATATGTGTACTCTGGGGTACCCCTTTTTATTTAAGTTTTATTTAAGTTTTATTTATTTTATTTTAATAAATTATCCAATATATATAAATAATTACGGTATTAATAATTTATTAATAATTTGTATAGTATATAAGTTATTATATTTAAAAACAGAATTACAATTTTAGTATTTATAAAAAAATTATTTATTTATAATTTTTATTCTTAACCTTTATTTTTTATTTTACTTTCAAAATTTATTATACATACATTAAATACATATTATCTTATATAAGCATATGAATACATGAAATATTTGGAATGTGACACTTATACTGTTGATTTGTGGCACTGGATTGATATGGCTCCCTTAATAAATATGTCCGTATATAGTTGGCAGGAATGTTACAACATTGTATGTCTCACTATAGATTGGCAGATTTGTTATTGTTGATGTTCCATTAACTGTGCGCCTACGGGTATGCCTAGTCCTCATGTCTACGTATCATTTGTCACCACTTCTATTATTCCAGGATTCGATACAACATATTTGCTAATTAAGTTTAGTATACTTTTTTTTTGTTTAATTTTTTTTTCAAATTCATTTTAATCTTTTATAAAAAATATATTTGTTCTTAATTATATATTTTTTTATCATATGTGTACTCTGGGGTACCCCTTTTTATTTAAGTTTTATTTATTTTATTTTAATAAATTATCCAATATATAAATAATTACGGTATTAATAATTTATTAATAATTTGTATAGTATATAAGTTATTATATTTAAAAACAGAATTACAATTTTAGTATTTATAAAAAAATTATTTATTTATAATTTTTATTCTTAACCTTTATTTTTTATTTTACTTTCAAAATTTATTATACATACATTAAATACATATTATCTTATATAAGCATATGAATACATGAAATATTTGGAATGTGACACTTATACTGTTGATTTGTGGCACTGGATTGATATGGCTCCCTTAATAAATATGTCCGTATATAGTTGGCAGGAATGTTACAACATTGTATGTCTCACTATAGATTGGCAGATGTGTTATTGTTGATGTTCCATTAACTGTGCGCCTACGGGTATGCCTAGTCCTCATGTCTACGTATCATTTGTCACCACTTCTATTATTCCAGGATTCGATACAACATATTTGCTAATTAAGTTTAGTAGATGTATACTTTTGTTTTGTTTAATTTTTTTTTCAAATTAATTTTAATCTTTTATAAAAAATATATTTGTTCTTAATTATATATTTTTTATCATATGTGTACTCTGGGGTACCCCTTTTTATTTAAGTTTTATTTAAGTTTTATTTATTTTATTTTAATAAATTATCCAATATATATAAATAATTACGGTATTAATAATTTATTAATAATTTGTATAGTATATAAGTTATTATATTTAAAAACATAATTACAATTTTAGTATTTATAAAAAAATTATTTATTTATAATTTTTATTCTTAACCTTTATTTTTTATTTTACTTTCAAAATTTATTATACATACATTAAATACATATTATCTTATATAAGCATATGAATACATGACATATTTGGAATGTGACACTTATACTGTTGATTTGTGGCACTGGATTGATATGGCTCCCTTAATAAATATGTCCGTATATAGTTGGCAGGAATGTTACAACATTGTATGTCTCACTATAGATTGGCAGATTTGTTATTGTTGATGTTCCATTAACTGTGCGCCTACGGGTATGCCTAGTCCTCATGTCTACGTATCATTTGTCACCACTTCTATTATTCCAGGATTCGATACAACATATTTGCTAATTAAGTCTAGTAGATGTATACTTTTTTTTTGTTTAATTTTTTTTTCAAATTAATTTTAATCTTTTATAAAAAATATATTTGTTCTTAATTATATATTTTTTTTATCATATGTGTACTCTGGGGTACCCCTTTTTATTTAAGTTTTATTTAAGTTTTATTTATTTTATTTTAATAAATTATCCAATATATATAAATAATTACGGTATTAATAATTTATTAATAATTTGTATAGTATATAAGTTATTATATTTAAAAACAGAATTACAATTTTAGTATTTATAAAAAAATTATTTATTTATAATTTTTATTCTTAACCTTTATTTTTTATTTTACTTTCAAAATTTATTATACATACATTAAATACATATTATCTTATATAAGCATATGAATACATGAAATATTTGGAATGTGACACTTATACTGTTGATTTGTGGCACTGGATTGATATGGCTCCCTTAATAAATATGTCCGTATATAGTTGGCAGGAATGTTACAACATTGTATGTCTCACTATAGATTGGCAGATTTGTTATTGTTGATGTTCCATTAACTGTGCGCCTACGGGTATGCCTAGTCCTCATGTCTACGTATCATTTGTCACCACTTCTATTATTCCAGGATTCGATACAACATATTTGCTAATTAAGTTTAGTATACTTTTTTTTTGTTTAATTTTTTTTTCAAATTCATTTTAATATTTGATTCCCATGTTAGCATCCAAAACAAAGTATAAAATATAATCGATACATTTTTCATAATTGTAATATAATATTTATAAAAGAGTCTAAATATTTATCATAGTTTATGTCAATTTTAATATTATATATATATATATATATATATATATATAATATGTGTATGTTACTATTGATTATTAATACTGTTTTTAATTGTTTTAATTCTAATACTGTTTTTTATTATTTTAATACTTTTAATTTTTAATACTGTTTAGTTTTTTATTAGTTATGTAAAGTTAAATATATAAAACATAAAATTTGTAAAATAAATATAAAATAGTTTTGATAAATAGTAATTTTTTTTTAATTTTTAAACATTTAATACTGTTTTTGTTTTAGTTTTTAATACTTCTAATTTATAATACTTTTTTTTATAGTTATATAATGTAAAATATATAAAATTGTAATATATGTAAAAATGTAAAATTTATATGCAGAAATACCTATTTAATACTGATTTTTTAATAATGTTTTATAATACAAAATATTTGTTTAATTTACAATATAATATTTGAGAAAATAATATATTTTTAATAGTATTAAACATATCACTGCAAAAATATATATCAGTGTTATATTTTATATTTTATATTGGTTAATGAAAAATAATTTTATAATTTTTTTCAATTGATTTATATTTGTTATTTTATTTTTTTAAAGAATATTACCAAATATTATATCATTATAATACTGTATACCTTTAAAGAATATTATATTTTGGTATTTTGTATTTTTCATTAATGGTAAAATAAATCTATCATTACGTTTATTTAATAAATTTTAAAATATTCATTAAAATCAATTTTGTAATTTTTATTTAGCAATTTATAAATTAATTTAGTTGTATTTGATAATCTGATTAAAGGTAATAGATTTAAATTTAAAATTTGTTTGTTATTAATTCTGATAATTTTTTTTGCAATAACATAATAATATTTATATTTGATTTATAGGTATTTCCCCATATTTCTATGCCATAAGAAATATTAGATACAAAAAAAAGAGTTATATAATAAAATAATATTTTCAGAACTTTAAAACGAAACTTTTTTCATAAAATATATTATTGTTGATAATTGTGTTGCTATATAATCTATATGTTCTTTAAAAGTTAAATGTTGATCTAAAATTAATCCTAGAAATTTGTAACTACCTACAATTTCAATTTTAGATTTTCCAATATATATCTTTTAATATTCTAGCATTCATAAAAGGTAACAATGTTTTTTCAATATTCAGTTTCAGTTTATTGATATTGAACCAATATACTAATTTATCAATATAAAATTGTAGGTATTTAATTAATAATTAATTATTGTCTACATATATTGTAAGTGATGTATCATCTGAATATAAGTTTAGATTAATATTGACTGCATCTTTCAAAATAGGTGGCATATATTCCTTATGATATATCATTAATAAATAATATAAAAAAGAGGCCCAAGAACTGATCCTTGGTGTACTCCATATTCTACATAATCCTTCAATGATAATGAATTATTTATTCTTGTAAAAATAGATTTTTTATAAATAAATTTTTAAAAATGCTTTCATTTTAACTCTGAATCCATACGATTCTAATTTATCAATTAATATATTATGATCTACGACATCAAAATATATTTTAAGATCTACAAATAT
Organism: Osedax fenrisi; assembly: GCA_964019155.1. Classification (NCBI taxonomy): domain Eukaryota; kingdom Metazoa; phylum Annelida; class Polychaeta; order Sabellida; family Siboglinidae; genus Osedax; species Osedax fenrisi. Next base: position 2,354,865 of record OZ025245.1, read on the forward strand.
TGTTGCTACTTTTTGAACCATATCGTGTTTTATATTTGTCTTGATTTTATTCTTTAATTTGTTATATCTATTTAGTATAGATATAAAATTAGTAGATTTATAAGCTGAATAATTTATTTTTATTTTCAATTGTATTCTTTAATTTATTAGTTAGCCAAGGATTATACGAGTTATTTATTTTGGCTTTTTTTTAATTAAAGGACAATTTTTTTTAACCATATCATTTAAAATATTAATAAAATTATATTAACGATCTGTCATTTCCGATAATACATTTTGCCAGTTTATATTTATAAAATCATTTTTTAAATATTCAATATTTTGTTGATTACAATTTCTAATATACATCACTTTATTATCACATTTTTTAACCCGAGAAAATGATGTAAATATAAAAAATAAAATACAATTATCTGTTATATCAATTGATATACAATTGATACATACAATTGATAGTTAATTAAACCATTAATGGTTCCATTATGTGTTATATGATCACTATTCGAAATTATATTATCAATTGTTGAGTTGGAATAATGAGTTGGTATTGTTATCATGGATGTTAATCCTAATTGTGTGAGTATATATTTAAAATGATTAGAAATTAATGAACATTTTGATAAATCTATATTAAAATCACCACATATATATATATATATATATATATTTCATTATTTAAAAATGTGTAATATATATTATAAAATAAATCATTAAAACAATCGATATTACTATTAGGAGATCTATAAATTGCTGAGATTATTTGTATATTAGTTGTATTTTTTATTTGTATTGATAATATTTCAATATCATCTATAATAGAAATAGTTAATTCGTCTATTACACATACATCTAAAGATTTATTTGCAAGTATAAAAATGTACCCACCGCATTTTTTTAATTTTTAATGTACGATTATTTAAAAATATATTATAATTATTAAAATATATTGATGGGTCATCAGTATTTATTAACCAAGTTTCAGTAAGAATTATTATATCTGGTTTATTATATAAATTATCAAGTAATATCAAAGTTATTAATATTTTTATTAAAACTCCTTATATTAAATATAATGACTGATATATCTGTATTCAAATTATATATAAGGCTATTATAATCTTTAATATTATAATTCTTGCAAATCATTATTAGTTTCACTAATTATATTAAATTTTATCATTTTGAAATTATTGTTAATAAATTTAACTTTATATACAATTTTATCAGATGATTTATCTTTAGCTTCTTGTAATAGTTTCTTTTGTATATTTAATTGATTTTTATAAAATTCATGTAATATTCCTATTTTATTATAAATTGTATTATAGATTGTCAGATTTTGTATTGTTGATGTTCCATCAACTGTGCGCCTACGAGTAGTGGCGTCACAGTGTCTATAAAAGTGGGGGGGATATTTTCAAATAAAATTTATGACATTATTTATTTAAACATGGATCTTCTCCATTCGGATTGCATAATAAATTGACGCATTATACTATCATCAACTTCATTCAATAGTTCTTTGTGAACATGACATAACAGTGGATTGTTTAGTCGTTCGTTAAAGCGTCATTAAATACATTGAATTTCTCAGCCAAGTTTTCAATCTTCTTAGACCGCTGAACGAACGACGTTCGTCGAACGTTCACATGTTACTGAGCTAACAGGTTTGCATATAAGAATACGAATAAGTTTAATAATATTAGGAAACAATAATTTTAAATTATCCTAATGATTAACATAATCGAAACATTCGCTTATATTAGTAAAGTTATTTCTTTGGAATATTGATTTTTCCTAAAACAGCTCAACATTATCAAGTTCTGGATATTTTTCAATCTAAAATAATAGCAGCAATAAATATCAATTTAATTTGTTATATATAATTGTATTATAATATAATATAATATATACATAGGTATAATTATAGGGTCCATGTATATTTTTTTAAATATTATTAACATATATTGGTATAATAATTGAACAAACAATAGTTTTACAATTATTAAATTTACTATACAAAAAACAATGATTTTATTACTCTATTTCTATAATAAATTCATAAAATAATTATTTTTGTATAGTTAATTTTATAATTAAATAATGGATTATAGACTGTATATATATATATATTGGTATACCATTATCATCTGTACTATTTTTACCTCGTAAAGCAATATTTTAAGATAATAAAAATGCAATGGATGTTAAAATATGTTTTAAATCTATTTTTTTTTCTTCAATTGTTCATCTTGTTGAATATATAACAATGAAGTTATAGCTTTAATGTGGAATACTTCCATAGCATGGCTATATAATTCATACTTAGTGTGGTCTGAAAAACGAGATAATAATTTTTTTCCAATTTAAATAAACTTTACTTATAAATGCCAAATCAGAGCATTTAAATAGTAATTAATAATTAAATAATGGATTATAGACTGTATACAGTATACAGTATATATATATATATATATATATATATATATATATATATATTGAGTATGTTCATTCAAACAATTTGATATTAATTATGACAGGAATCCTGTTGTTTTTTCAACATTATAGATACCTGTAGACAATATATTATTATTTAATAATGAGAAATAAAATAAATATATATATATATAGGGGAAAGTAACCTAATACGGACACTTTAACAATAAATGGTCAGCATTTTATGACTATTTATTTTTATTCAAAAATTACAATATAGGGGACGGAAGGGTATTGTGGCCGATGCGGGTATTGTGGCCGATAACGATATTTCAAGAACCATTATAGTTATCAAAAAATGATATATACGAAAAATGTAGATAATTGAATTCTAAGAATGATAGTGTACATCATTTTTTATTTATATCAATATTAATTATTGATTTTCGCTTAGAGAAAAAAAATCAAATAATCGTAATTTTTATCGAAAAAAAACGTAAGGTTTACATTATTTTATAGGCAAGTTATTGAATAAAATTATGTATTTTTAATATATTTAAGGTAATAAATAATATATCAGATTACATTTATAACAATATTCAATAATAACATAATGAGTCATTATTAATGACATAGTAATCTGTTATTTAAACCAACGAGTGCGATGCGGCTATTGTGGCCGATGCGTGGTGGGTATTATGGCCGATTAATAACCAATCAGCATCGAGATAATTTCAATGTGTAAGCGTATCATAAAAATAGTATATTTAGATAAATTCTTTATAAAATCACTGAAATATATGTATAATATGATTGCGGTTGTCGATATAAAACGCGCTGCCTAAATATTAATTATTTTCAATATACCATGATAGTAGTTATATCAAGAACATATATCCTTTTCATGACCATATGGTTATATGTTCCTATTTAAATACATGTAAATGTACATTATACCACAACAAATATCATAATATACAATGTATCAGTATTACAAGTGTATATATATACACTTGTGTATATACTTTATAATATATCTATACTATCCTACTATATATAGTATATATTAATACATTATAGACTATATTTAGATTGTAAAAATAAACACACTATGTACATAATAGTTAAAATCATATATATAGGTATTATAAATATATATTACCTATTAGTTTATAAATTAATTGGTTTATAATATATAGTATATTTTATATATCCCCATTTAGTAAATCATATTTATATATCGACATCATAATTCCTACCTATCAATATTGATAACACGATAATAAACGATATATTTTATTATATATATATAAATATTAAAGATAGTATTACTAATTACCCTTATTTATAGTATTGTTAAGAATCCTAATATAAATGAATATATAATATAAATGTTTAAATTATTTATTTTTATTTAATTTATTAAACATAATAAAATAATGATATGTATGTTAAAAGTATAACAATATATATTTATATTTAATAATCTATATAAAAACTATATTTTGTAAGTAGTTAAATTTAAGACTAGCAATGCCTTGGTGTTATTAAATTATTCTAAATTTTAAATTAATGATATGTAATATATATTTATATATATTCATAAATATTCACTAGAAATAAATATAAAATGATGTTAAATAATTTAATAAATTATATTATCTTTATATAAACTATAATTAATTCAGATATTTTAAAATAATGTTGGATTTTTCAAACCTAACATTTATATCTTTTTATAATATGATATGACTATATTAAAGTTAAATGGATTTGTTTAAAAAAAATAACCATATTTGTATAATAATTTACGATTCTGGAATGTTATAATATTATTTAAAAATCTATGAATATGTTTATAAATTATACACTTCACATTTATTTAGTGGAATCCTATATGTATTATGATATTTCAATAATGTTTATAACATGGCTCGGGTTTTATTTAGTTTAATATACTCTTATATATTTAACATTTAAAAATTATTTAAAAAGCATTTAAAAAGTATATAAATATATAATTTTAAATTAAATTTTAATATAATTAAAGTTATAGATAATTATCTCAATAAAATAAACTATAACCAAAGCCCTTTGCTATAACCCAGATATTTTAATACAATAATATTATCTCACGATATTATATAAATGATAATTGCTTAATTTAATTAAGGTATATGGTTAATTACATAAATAATAATATATTATATTCACAAGATATATAATGAAATAGAAAATAAAATGTATATACTTTATTAATTTATATGCATATATCGCATATTTTAAATGTATCTATATCAAGCATCGATATAAAGAAAGAAATCGATATTTCTTTATATCGATGATATAAAGTTGATAATATCAACACATAAATCATAACACCAATGTGTACATGAATAACACTGTATATATTAATATATTAATATATATATATATATATATATATATATATATATATATAGATATAATATATATATATATATATCATCGTTTATAATTTCATCGCATATTATGAAATTATATATATTTTTTATTATTATTATTTTCTTAATTGATTTTGATAAATTCTTTCTCACACATTTCTTTTTTGCCGGTGTCAGCTCCAAATGTTGTTTATATGGAGATGATGTAATTATTGCGGTATAGCCCTTTCTTTTTCCTATAATATTAATTAATATTGTAAGTTGATAAATTGATATATATATATATATATATATATATATATAGATATCATATATGTATATCATCTATAGATGATTAGTTTAAAATATATAGTATAGTAATATACCGATTTTACTACTCGATAAAGTAAGATTAGATTAAAGCACGTTGACTAAATTATTAATTTGAGAATAATGCAAATTATATATTGTACAGTAATATGTTAATATAATTATAAATCCGTTTATAATAAATAATTATTATATATAGAATATCAATATGTTACTAATGATTTTAATTAAATGTATATATTCAATTATTATATATTAATGTATAAATATGTGCAATGTTAATATGTTATACTGTATAACTTATACATATAAAATATATAAATAAAAACCATATTTACGAGAGGGGCCTGCAACTTCACCAGTAACCAAACTTTAAAGTAGGCTATCTATGTAAAATTTAATTATTATTATATTTATAATATATACATGTATACATATATATATATATATACATGTATATATATATATATATATATATATATATATATATATATATATATATATATAGTTGCCTTGTATATATCATTAACATATAAGTTAATAATAAAATTTCATTATTATAGTATTTTTCCAATTTAAATATACTTTACATTTATAAATGCCAAATCAGTGCATTTAAATTTATTCCGTTGATTTTCGTTTAAATTAGAACACATAACAAGTCATTTTCTTAATTGAAATATCCCAATTAAGCCATGGAAATAATTTGAACCACTGGATGATTATCAACATCTGGATTATTAGCATTGCTTATTTCAATAATTGTTGTAGGTACTATACAATTTGATATCGACATTGCTATTGCAGATACACCTGAATTAATGTCAATAACTTCATCTTCAATAATTTCATGAATTGGATTATCCTCATCCGATGATATTTCGGCATGTTCCTGATTTTTTTGTTCACTCACTCTAGATCTTTTATTACTGTATGTAATCATGTCATTGAAATGTATTCAATTAAACTATAGTTTACATAGATGTACACATATAATTATATAGTGAATATTTTGCTTTTTACATAATATCTATATATAGATGATAAGTATACGTATCATCGTAACATGTTAAATCATATATAATTATATATATATAACATATATACTATTATATCATTATTATTCAAGTGTATATGCGTATTAAATATTTATTCGAAGAATAATTCTTATACCATATTATCGTATTTATTTTAAATGTGATTATTTTGACATTTAACGAAATATCTATGCGTATCACAATATGCTATATATAGTTTTTAACATATTTAACATATATGTTAAATGAACGATATACAATATATTACTATATAGTTGTATCATTATATATATATATATATATATATATATATATATAATATATATATCTGAATACTCATTAGCTACCTACATTCATTTACATGTTTTAATATTAGAATATTTGAATATTTACGTAAATGTCATTTATATATGCATAAATCATAGATATTGAGTCACTCTATAGAGTAATTATAATGTCTATGGCATAAATCCATGGATTTGAATATTTAATTATCTTTGAGAAGTTAGCCACGCCCTATAACATATTAACTATTCACTCCCCTGTATGATATCATGCCATACGTATGTATCATACGCATGCTCTAGTCATTTATAGCTATTGAAGTATAGCGATAGAGAGTCAAATATAACTGTTCAATATACAATTGATTTCCTATTTATAAGTTTGCATGTAATCCTAGTATATGTATCATATGTGTCTCATAGTGTCAATAAATATTACTACACGAAGGCCAAGCATTATAACTGAATACATGAATTATACAAACATAAATATGCATATACACATTGTATACGCGTATTATATCATCTAATATACAATTAATATAAGCATAATACAGACTTTATATACACATAACATATGCTTATAATACAACTCGTCTGTACCTCACCACTAATCACCTACTACTAGGGGATTCTAGAAGAAGTACTAGTCCTCCCTCCACGAATGTATTCGAAATCCTGCTATACGAGCTCCTAGAACACATCTTTGCATACCTGGAGTCTCTATCATTAAATAATCTCTCCTCGGTGAATCATTGGCTGAGAGGGTACTGCTACGGTTGGGTGTGGCCTAAACGAGGTATCGCTACGTTTAATTGGACGAGACGGCCAAGAAAAGTACACCATTGGATGCAGAGCGAAGAGGGGTGTTAACTCTATTTATTACTTTCTTAGTTACTTAGTCCTGTGACGTCGCCATCGTAGGGGGAACACATGATAATGAATAGCACAACTTTCTCCATTTCGAACGATCTTTTGCAATATCTAAAAGTTGCCTAAGAGAAAGATGGGAAAATTCGAATATATCATTCATCCAATTTCTTTTAGGTCTTCCTCTTTTCCTCTCACCTTCGACATATCCATGAAGAATAGTATTAGCTAACGAATCGTGACGAGTTATATGTCCGAATTTGGTCATTTTTCTTCTCATGATAATATCCAGAAGTGGTACATATGTAACTCTACATATATAACTCTATTTATTAGTGTATATGTATTCATAGTTGTAATAAGTTCATATGTATGATATTATTGTTATACCAAAGATTTTCCGAAGGAAAGATATAACACTTACGCGAAATCGTGTAATTCGAATTTGTATACAAAATACCCCAGTGCCACCTATAGCGGGTTACTTTTAGGAACTATGTGTTGTTTATAATGTAAATTCGTATTTAACTATACACTTTTAAAATGTTAAATAATATGATTTAAATTAATATTTATATGATGAAAACTAAGTGTTCATTACTGATATATAACAAACAAATATGATATTTATGTTTTAAATGATATAAGTATATATTTAGTAAGTAAAAGCTAATTTATATTGCATGTAATTTAATATAGCAATGAAAACATTGTTGTATGCAAACAGAGCCGAACCTAAATCTATTTCAATGATTTCGATACTACTGCTAGCAGCGGCAGGGGATATTACGAAATTACGTTGAATGCATAGGGAGTGTTATATCTTTGCTTCGCAAAATCTTTGGTTATACTAACGACATTCTTAATATATGCTACTTATAGTTTATTAATATAATTCCGTATATTATATTTAATATTCTGGAAATAAATATTCATTAATTCATTCATTCATGTATGATAGATTATTAGATTTGTATCGATATAAATCGTGAAATCTTTTATACATTTTAACGTATTAAATCAATAATACAACTTATATCGTATCTCCTCCTCTTCCTACAAGACACGCCCCCAACCTCATTTTTTATATGTTATACTTTTCTACTTACCTTTCATCACTCTTACGCCTCGCTCACTATATTGTTTATATACTCATCGTATTTAAATGCACAACCTCCCAGCAAACAGGAATAGCATCCTTAAAGTACCAATAAAGCATTATGCATGATTAAAACACCATTAGGACACCATTAAAGCATTTACATTGTATTAAAGCACCGGTAAAACCATATTATGGCATTCATATTTAAGCATGTTTAAGCATGGTTAAGCATGTATATTAAAACACCCGTAGTAGTAGTAGTAGTAGTAGTAGTAGTAGTAGTAGTAGTAGTAGTAGTAGTAGTAGTAGTAGTAGTGGTAGTAGTAGTAGTAGTAGTAGTAGTAGTAGTAGTAGTAGTAGTAGTAGTAGTAGTAGTAGTAGTAGTAGTAGTAGTAGTAGTAGTAGTAGTAGTAGTAGTAGTAGTAGTAGTAGTAGTAGTAGTAGTAGTAGTAGTAGTAGTAGTAGTAGTAGTAGTAGTAGTAGTAGTAGTAGTAGTAGTAGTAGTAGTAGTAGTAGTAGTAGTAGTAGTAGTAGTAGTAGTAGTAGTAGTAGTAGTAGTAGTAGTAGTAGTAGTAGTAGTAGTAGTAGTAGTAGTAGTAGTAGTAGTAGTAGTAGTAGTAGTAGTAGTAGTAGTAGTAGTAGTAGTAGTAGTAGTAGTAGTAGTAGTAGTAGTAGTAGTAGTAGTAGTAGTAGTAGTAGTAGTAGTAGTAGTAGTAGTAGTAGTAGTAGTAGTAGTAGTAGTAGTAGTAGTAGTAGTAGTAGTAGTAGTAGTAGTAGTAGTAGTAGTAGTAGTAGTAGTAGTAGTAGTAGTAGTAGTAGTAGTAGTAGTAGTAGTAGTAGTAGTAGTAGTAGTAGTAGTAGTAGTAGTAGTAGTAGTAGTAGTAGTAGTAGTAGTAGTAGTAGTAGTAGTAGTAGTAGTAGTAGTAGTAGTAGTAGTAGTAGTAGTAGTAGTAGTAGTAGTAGTAGTAGTAGTAGTAGTAGTAGTAGTAGTAGTAGTAGTAGTAGTAGTAGTAGTAGTAGTAGTAGTAGTAGTAGTAGTAGTAGTAGTAGTAGTAGTAGTAGTAGTAGTAGTAGTAGTAGTAGTAGTAGTAGTAGTAGTAGTAGTAGTAGTAGTAGTAGTAGTAGTAGTAGTAGTAGTAGTAGTAGTAGTAGTAGTAGTAGTAGTAGTAGTAGTAGTAGTAGTAGTAGTAGTAGTAGTAGTAGTAGTAGTAGTAGTAGTAGTAGTAGTAGTAGTAGTAGTAGTAGTAGTAGTAGTAGTAGTAGTAGTAGTAGTAGTAGTAGTAGTAGTAGTAGTAGTAGTAGTAGTAGTAGTAGTAGTAGTAGTAGTAGTAGTAGTAGTAGTAGTAGTAGTAGTAGTAGTAGTAGTAGTAGTAGTAGTAGTAGTAGTAGTAGTAGTAGTAGTAGTAGTAGTAGTAGTAGTAGTAGTAGTAGTAGTAGTAGTAGTAGTAGTAGTAGTAGTAGTAGTAGTAGTAGTAGTAGTAGTAGTAGTAGTAGTAGTAGTAGTAGTAGTAGTAGTAGTAGTAGTAGTAGTAGTAGTAGTAGTAGTAGTAGTAGTAGTAGTAGTAGTAGTAGTAGTAGTAGTAGTAGTAGTAGTAGTAGTAGTAGTAGTAGTAGTAGTAGTAGTAGTAGTAGTAGTAGTAGTAGTAGTAGTAGTAGTAGTAGTAGTAGTAGTAGTAGTAGTAGTAGTAGTAGTAGTAGTAGTAGTAGTAGTAGTAGTAGTAGTAGTAGTAGTAGTAGTAGTAGTAGTAGTAGTAGTAGTAGTAGTAGTAGTAGTAGTAGTAGTAGTAGTAGTAGTAGTAGTAGTAGTAGTAGTAGTAGTAGTAGTAGTAGTAGTAGTAGTAGTAGTAGTAGTAGTAGTAGTAGTAGTAGTAGTAGTAGTAGTAGTAGTAGTAGTAGTAGTAGTAGTAGTAGTAGTAGTAGTAGTAGTAGTAGTAGTAGTAGTAGTAGTAGTAGTAGTAGTAGTAGTAGTAGTAGTAGTAGTAGTAGTAGTAGTAGTAGTAGTAGTAGTAGTAGTAGTAGTAGTAGTAGTAGTAGTAGTAGTAGTAGTAGTAGTAGTAGTAGTAGTAGTAGTAGTAGTAGTAGTAGTAGTAGTAGTAGTAGTAGTAGTAGTAGTAGTAGTAGTAGTAGTAGTAGTAGTAGTAGTAGTAGTAGTAGTAGTAGTAGTAGTAGTAGTAGTAGTAGTAGTAGTAGTAGTAGTAGTAGTAGTAGTAGTAGTAGTAGTAGTAGTAGTAGTAGTAGTAGTAGTAGTAGTAGTAGTAGTAGTAGTAGTAGTAGTAGTAGTAGTAGTAGTAGTAGTAGTAGTAGTAGTAGTAGTAGTAGTAGTAGTAGTAGTAGTAGTAGTAGTAGTAGTAGTAGTAGTAGTAGTAGTAGTAGTAGTAGTAGTAGTAGTAGTAGTAGTAGTAGTAGTAGTAGTAGTAGTAGTAGTAGTAGTAGTAGTAGTAGTAGTAGTAGTAGTAGTAGTAGTAGTAGTAGTAGTAGTAGTAGTAGTAGTAGTAGTAGTAGTAGTAGTAGTAGTAGTAGTAGTAGTAGTAGTAGTAGTAGTAGTAGTAGTAGTAGTAGTAGTAGTAGTAGTAGTAGTAGTAGTAGGGTTTCTTAAATGGTTTCCGTATTCGGACATGGGTACCGAATACGGACACCCCCGTTATATATGGAATTAAAAGATTAAAAACAATTTTAAAATTACAATAATATCTATAATCATATAATATTAATATATTATAATTTTTGATAAAATAATGATAAAAATAATGAGTCATAAAAAGTTAATACCATTTATTGTTAAAGTTTCCGTATTAGGTTACTTTCCCCTACATGTATTTAAATTAGACAGATTATAAATTAGGTTAATAAATTATTGATTCCTTCTCAAATTTAAATAAATTCAGTCTGGCGTAATAATATTCGTAACAATAACAATAATACTACAACAGATGCACAGAGGAAATAATGAGATAATCGTGGCGTCTATTGATTGTGAAAAGTACGGGTATACCTGTATAAAATACAAAGAACAAAGGTTCCCCAGTATCAGACTTTATAAACCTAATTCGGACGAAAATGATTTCGAGTTAGTAGGCCTACTGTATTAATCTACTTTTATAATCCATAATATATATATATAGTCTACTGATTTATAATATTAGTAAACTATAATGTACTAAAATATAATAATATACATATAATATATACAAATATAAGAAACAAATAATATATATATAATTGATTTTATAAATCATATTCGAATATATATACGCAGTCAACTCCCGCTAACTCAGAATCGAAGAACAAAATGAGTATGATATATCGAGTTTCTGAGATAAGGAATTATGCTTATATTTATATATATATATATATATATATATATATTTATCTATATATATAGATACAAAACAAATTAGACTCGTACAAAGTTTGAAATAGTGGGGTTTCTAGTTATCGAGAGTTGATTATATATATATATATATATATATATATATAAATATAAGCATAATTCCTTATCTCAGAAACTCGATATATCATACTCATTTTGTTCTTCGATTCTGAGTTATATACAGTACACTCTCGTTATCTCAGAATTAAAAGAATCAAAGAAATTTGTCTGTGATATCAAATTAATTTTGCGTGTATTTACCTAGGTACAAAACCAAATTAAGCATTTGTAAACAAATCTGAGTTAGCGGGGGGTCTGAGATATAGAGGGTCTGAGTTATCGGGGGGTCTGGGATATAGAGAGTCTGAGATATTGAGAGTTGACCTTATAATATATATAACATTTTACTATTATTTGTTTCTATCACCAATATATACATATATGTATTATTATTACTATACTGTACAATGTACAATGTACAGTGTACATATATTAAACGTAAATGGTAATATATTGTAATAGGTAGCATTACATTATTTATATATATAATATTAATAAATTATACTTATTAAAATAATACTATAATTATATTCCTATCCACAAATGAATATTAATACCCATATAAGGAAGTTGTTGTAACTATAGTATACTTATACGTATAAATGAACATTGAGTTATGAATAATAACTTATAATGTAATATTCTTCAACGTTGTATAGGTACTTTAATAAGTGGGAGAAGAACGCCATCGATTTTTATTCGTGGAGTATCGATTTCATCCCTAAGGTTTAGTATAGTATATATATATATATATATATATATATCCTATAATATATTATAGTATATACCCTATACTATAGACTTTATAGTCATAAGTTTATCATGGTATACTATGGTTATATTCATTATTTAATATTGATTATAATATAGAATATATATATATATATATAATTTTAAATATTAATATTTATAATATAAATTTTATATATATTTATTTTTTCCGCAGTTCAAATAATTAAGTTCTCATTGAGATTCAGTCGTATATATAGAATCATTGAATACATTTTTTCAGATAACCCCATAAGTATTATATAATACTACTTAACCCTGCTATTAAACATGCGTTCTATAGATAACAGTTGAAATGGACAAACACAAGTTCACTAGATCTATACTACGAGGCAACAAACACAAGTATTGGCTGATGACATTCTACGTGTCAGGCAGTCAAATAGTAATTATATTATATTAGCAGTTATCTATAGACCTACACCTAAACTCTCATCCATAATTCGAGAGCTAATATTACACAGCATTCTATTTGTAAACCACAGATTATAGAAATATTCAAATGACAAGATACATAAATTACCCCCGAACTATTAGGTCACAACCTGTATTACGTAACACACCCGTTTTATTTATCACCCCTCAATCCCTGCTGTATTAAATCACACACCCATACTAGAGCGGCTTGAAAAATATAAAATTTTCAGATAATTTATCGCTTCAGTGAAATAATATTAGAAAACATGTAATATAATTCAATTCAAAAAAAATTAACTTAATTCGTAAAATATTGAATAGTCAATATGACTTTCAATTTTAACATAGGATTGATAGGAAATCTTATAATGGAGTAGATACAAAATTAATTCAATACATTTTTTAATATACTTCCTATTAATGAATTTTGTCATACGATATATATATATACTAGAATGAAATATTATTAACAGAATAGCAGGAAAAAAAAATTTTAAAATAATAATTTCTGTTATAATTTTATCATTTCTAGGATTGAATTTTTATGTTTATTATTTATCGAATATTTTTTGTTTTTTGTTTTTAATAAAAAATAAAATTCAGATTAAGTTTATTATATTCTTAATAAATGTATAATATATATTTACTATATATGATTATAAAAAAAAAAAAATTTAATATTTTTCTAGGAATAATTTGAATTTTAATGATTTCTATAGAAAAAATAAATATTTTCAAGGAAAGATGAATAAAAAATGTCTAGGACCTAGTCAATTTTATTTTTTTTACCATAATATAATATTAATTATCATTGAGATGACCGCAATAAAATTTTTGTTATATTATATTTTTTTCTAATTTAAAAAAAATAAAAATATTTTGTACTATAAAAAATTTAAAATCTGAATTTGTTAGATACATATTTTGATTTAAATATACTTAAGTCTATTAAATGCATATTAAATATATAATTAAATTAGAAGACGATATAAATTAATTGATTGTCAAGGTAAAACTAAAAATAAATAAATGCTATGCATGCGCAGTAAATTTAGTAATAAACAAGTATTTTTCCTATAAAATGTTATTAAACATCAAATTGACAACTCAATTGAGTATAACACAATGTTTAGTTGTTACACTACTGTTTATATATATTATATGTTTATAGTTTTTACTGAAGCAACATATTTAATGACTGACGAGCCACCCTAACCCACACTGTACTTCATTCAGCTATACAACCTCACCTACCCATAATGTATTATGTCACACCCCACTCCCGCACTGTAGAAACTTCACGAGAAGAGCATAAATATAGCCATGGTAGACTGCAATCACAATGAGGACATATGTTCACGAGCGGAAGTACAACATTAACCCACTCTCGTGATGTATATGTTCGATGCGAATGTCCACGAAGACCAGGTCAGTAGGTCAAACTGAGTAGGTCACATCGCAGGCCTATAACTCATGTGGTAATGTATGCTTCGTATATGTGAACTATTAAGTATTTATAAGCCAGTATATGGAATATAAACATAATATCACCCATATATTAATACATAAATACAATATTTAATATTTGAAGAGTTTATGGGATAGAGAAATTTTATATTTAGCTAACAAATATTTTTTTATTAAACAATAATTTATTATCTTTACAAATTGATCAATTTAATTACTGATGCCAACTATTACCTACATTACGTTACGGCGAAACTAAAATCAACATATTATTGTGCGATATATTATATATGGATAAGATGTATCTACTATGTCATTGTATAAACTCCATGCCTATACATCATTGTAGAGGTACATCGGAGTTACTTTAGACACGAGCTTATCTATTGATGAACCATGGCGGATATACTTCATAGGGTTGATCAGAATACAAAGGTAGGGTTATATTGTATTCTATATTATATATATATATATATTAGTATAATTGTGTATAAATAAATGATCGGCTCTCATTAAAACCATGGATGCCTTAACATGAGAGCGACTTCGAGGGACATTAGAGCCATATTGTTATAAGTGAAAACTTCATCTAAGTTCCTGGATGGGATGAAAGAACTCCACCAAAATAAAATAACAATATATATATATACATAAATATATTATGAGCTTGACTTAAAAAGCTAAATATAACTTATATTAACATACATAATTATTATTCAGTGAATATTCTATATTATTATTTACATTTTAATAGGGCATACATGAAGAATTATAAAGAATATTATATCTGCTATATTATTGTGAGAAAGGATGATGATCTATATTATATAATACTATAATTGATATACCTTTCATATAGTGATATCATTTCTGATATATTGCCGGGGAAATATCAATTAATATATAACAATATAAATTAACTGAATAAAATATGTATTATTTAATTTATTCATCTTTATTCTTATCAATATACACACTGTTGCGCACACAAACACATTAAAATATAGAATATTACAATTACTTGCTTAATATTATATTTAAAAGCAGATTTCTTAGATACACAAAACTAATGTTATATATAAACAATAATTAAATAGTATAATATTATTAGTTATAACTACTATAGTAGTAATCAATCGGATCTCAATTAGTGTACTGCATAATAATATAAGGTAAACATTGTAATAATACCCGTATGTAGAAATATGGCGTATTTGAAGTACTATGATGACTGTAGTATTGCGGGAAACAATTTGTTTTCAAATGGGTTTGAAACATTCACATTTTCATAGGTAATTTAAAGATCACAAATCATTAATTATAAATATTAGTATATCAATTTATTACATTACTGACATGTAATTTAGGTAGGTTTATGGTAAACATTCAAAGAAAGTTAGTACCCTGTTCTAACATTCAACCCACTCAGATAGAGATTGAATGGATACAGTATTTTTACTTTAGAATATTATTAGAAATGTTAGTTATTTTAGGATTGATTTTATAGAATTAGGCAAATCTATAGATGATATTATATTTTAATAAATTATAGTAATACAAAAATAAACTTTATTCAGAAATACCTCTATTAACCAGTAATGCCAGTCTGATAATAATTATGTTTATTAAAACTTGTAGATTAATAATATTGGTTATCTAGATATCTATATTCTTAGAGAATTGTATAGATTTTGATAGATATATTATACTATATATAACAATATACTACAATATATTAAACTATAATTTAAATGTAAAGCATTCATTTTATCACTACTTAATACATATAACCTACATGATTATTAGGTACAATATTTCAGCAACAATTATTATTAAATTCAATAGAAAAAATTGAATAATATTTATTACATTATCATTTAATTTTGATTAATTTATAAGTAATAAAATGAGTTCCTAAAATACATAAATAATTCTAAATCATGACTAATCATTATTAAAACACATTATTTATTACTATTATTTGTGTGCCATATACCCATATATATATATATATATATATGAATGATTAAATTAGCACAACAAATTATGAATAAAAAGACTTTATAAGATTTTATTAGAAACAAAAATAAAATTAATAAACAGTAAAAGTATACTACTATAGTATGTGTAGTAGTAGTAGTAGTAGTAGTAGTAGTAGTAGTAGTAGTAGTAGTAGTAGTAGTAAAAGTATGTATATAACTTGTATAGTAAAAGTAGAACGAAAGGGGGGATTAATAAATAATACTTACAGATAAATATACAACTCTGCCAGACATCGCTGCAGGGGTCGGGTTGTGTTAATAATACTAGATCAACATATAGGGGTTATAGTTATTGAGTCGTGTGTCACTGTTGAAGATAGGCAAAGGCCAGCGGATAAAGCTTCTACTATTGCTGAGGCGTTGCATACCCCTTCGATGATAATAATGCATAATTAATACATTGAAGTATGTTAATGTTGGATACATCCTTCACATGCGAGGAGGAGGAGGAATGTATCCACTACATACAAAGACAATAGACTAGCACCCCGGTCATGGTCAACGAGAAGGAAATGCTGCGCCCAAGGTGACCTTCAGAAATAGACGCCTGTGAAACGAGAACAATGAATTAACTGACGTATATATCAAATTGGGGCATGTGCTTGATCTTTCAATAAATAATAATCGACGAATAACAAATCTAGTTATCTAGTAATATAGATTGTGTATAAAACATTTTCATAAAAAAAGAATTATAATAGTTAATGTTGTAAATATATTTTTTAATTTCACGAAATTCAATAAAAAAAATTTTTTCTATACATTTTCATACTAGTTTATTATTTTGAATTCTCGGTCAATATAAATGAACAGAACATTGTAAAGATGTCTCTGTAGATAACAAATAATCTTAATATGAACAATGTAAATTTCCTTTGTAGATACAAAATTAAATAATATTTAGATATTTTATAATATAAAACTATATAGTGGGTTATATGTTATATTGTAATATTATTAGTTTCATTATTAATGTATATTGTTTGAAACAATTTGTTTCACAATAAATAATTTGTTTAAATATTATAAATACTTTATTTCTTTAAATAAATAATAATATAGCTATGATTTAGGCTATATGTTTCATGAGAATAGTTATGTTATTAAATTTATGATATCAAAAAATATATATATGCTAATATATATATTTATTTAAATAAATTAATACTTTATAATATGGTTACAACATAAAACAATTAATAATACAATACAACATAAAATAATCAATAATTCAATTGAAATGTTATACAAATATATTAATTTATGCAAAGAAATAAGAATACAAAATATGTGAAAAATGTGAGGACAAATATTCGTAATATCCAAAAACACATTTGTGTATTAATTATAGTATTATGAAATTATCGAAAATATCTTATGTGTATGAAAAGTTGTGTATATATCTTATTTAAAAATGTAATAGTATTCTATATTTATTTCAGTATCGATTTATTATCTATATAGGCTATGGTGAAATTAAATAATAACTAAAACTAACAATAACAATCTATTTATAGAATGTAGGTGAGTGTATGTGGATTAAATATTTAGAAATAAAAATAAAGCAGTGACAATGTGCGAGGGTCTCTCCCAGAAAGATATGTCAACAATTCTATGTGTATACAAAGATGAAAGAATCAACGTACATTATTTAGTACATTATATATCCTTGTCATCTTCCCGTGTGCTTGGCTAAACGTGGGTGGGGGCGGAGAGAGAGGATGAAAGTTGCACGATAGGTGACATCACATGTATAAGTGGGTGTGGCGGGGGAGGAGCTAAAGGTGGGCGGGGCATACCTGAATGTTTGGCTTGTTTTGACTCTTGATCTTACTGGTGTATTTTCTTTTGAATATTAACCTGTAGTAATGATATAAATAATAGTTAATTTCGACACTTAGATTACAAATAATTCTCTAAAGTGTAAACATATTCTCCTATGTGTAAAATATCAACTAATTTTTTTATATAGTATATTTCCAATATTTATCTACAATGATAACTATCGACTATGAGAATTATACCAGAAATGGACCTATAATTACCTATACCTAGACAAAAATATATGCAAGAAATGTCAATGAAATATAAAAAATATTATATATAATTGAATAATTTATTAGTTTTAAATAGTTATATCCGAAGAGTAAAATAATATTAATATACTGTGGACTTTTCATGTGATTTGAATAAGTATTTCTATAATCGAAAGTGGTTCAAACATAGATAATAACAGTTTTTTTGAATCCGAGATATTAGAGTTTTAAAAATTATTTTACTATAAATATCATAATTTCATGGATATAATTATTATAATTTACTTCATTAGATATAGTTAGTATGTTAGTATAGTTAGTATGTTAAATTATTTATATATTATAATTTTTAATTGATTTATTTAACATTTATAAAGCATTATTTAAATTTTATAATAAATTTATATATAAATAAAGTATTTATATATTATAATTGTTTTTATAAATGATATAATATTTAAATTACATTTATTCTTGGTAGAATAACTCAAATTGGTTAATAATGATATTATAACTATATTATAACTATATTGTAATACAAAAATTAGTTTAGTAATCTTATAATATACATATTTGAATATTAGCATAACATTTTAATTAGTTATAAATTGAAGAAAATTATGACGTTTTCTCTTTTGCAATGACCGATGAAAATGTTAATTAAATTTGTTAAATTTGTCCTAGCAAATAATAATAATTTATATATTGTTTTTAATATAAAATATATATATATATAAAATGCTGTTATTTTCCTTAGTCGTGCATATCTAGAATGTTTAGAAATTTGAGGCATTATGAAAATATAACGGACTTTGCGTTACGAAATTATATGATAAATTATATTTATCAAGTGCATGATATGTTCCAACAACCCATTGGCTAGACATTTAACCAATAATTTAAATGTTTAAAATGTAGCGACTTCTATACTTATTATAATAGTTTTTATATTTTAAATTCGTAGTTATTTCATAGAAATTATAACAAAAATGTAAACTAATTATATGAATTTTTTGTACATAGAAATTAGCAAAAATTATAATGAAATATTTTACAAGTTCGTTTTTATAAATGCTTATTTATGGCACTTTTATTCATTCTGCAATATACCATTTTAAAGGGAATTAATCAAAGTTTATGATCATCAGATAATAAATATTTTAATAAATAATATTTTATTTTCAAAATCTATCTGTTGGCCCTTAAATATAATGATAGGTATGATCTACTTATCAGCTAAAGAAAGCAATATGTTTCTATAGCAAATGTAGCCGTATAATATAGTAGAGTTAATCGAGTGTTGTGACATGTGACATGTGCATGTCACTACAGTTAGGTAAACAATAGTGTGATGCTGTAATAATATTGTACTATTATTATTATTATCCTAAGATGATATTATCATTGCGTGCATAGCTAAGGATTGTCCTAGGTCGATATTAACATTGCGTGGATAGCTAAGGATTGTCCTAGGATGATATTAACATTGTGTGGATAGCTAAGGATTGTCCTAGGACGATATTAACATTGCGTGGATAGCTAAGGATTGTCCTAGGACGATATTAACATTGCGTGGATAGCTAAGGATTATCCTAGGACAATATTAACATTGCGTGGATAGCTAAGGATTATCCTAGGACGATATTATCATTGCGTGCATAGCTAAGGATTGTCCTAGGATGATATTAACATTGCGTGGAAAGCTAAGGATTATCCTAAGATGATATTAACATTGCGTGGATAGCAAAGGATTGTCCTAAGACGATATTAACATTGCGTGGAAAGCTAAGGATGATAGATAGACTGACTAACGTGTAATCATTGATCATACGGTCGATGCGATCAGATCTGGTTATGCTGTGGCCCATGTCGCTGAACACATCATACACTAGGTCTGGGGAGAGGAGACGAGCTGCGGAGTTACCCACGCTAGTGTAGAACTGCATGAGGGTGGGTTTGGGGGGATGGGGCTTAGTTAGGGAGAGTGGGGATTATTTAGGGGGAATGGGGCTTAGTTAGGGGGAGTAGGGCTTAGTTAGGGAGAGTAGGGCTTAGTTAGTGGGAGTGGGGCTTAGTTAGGGGGGGTGGGGATTATTTAGGGGAGTGGGGCTTAGTTAGGGGGGTGGGGCTTAGGTAGGGGGAGTGGGGCTTAATTAGGGGGAGTGGGGCTTAGTTAGGGGGAGTAGGGATTAGTTAGGCGGCGTAGGGCTTAGTTAGGGGGAGTTGGACTTAATTAGGGGGAGTGGGGCTTAGTTAGGGGGAATGGGACTTAATTAGGGGGAGTGGGGCTTAATTAGGGGGAGTGGGGCTTAATTAGGGGGAGTGGGGAATAGTTAGGGGGAGTGGGACTTAATTAGGGGGAGTGGGGGTTAGTTAGGGGGAGTGGGACTTAGTTAGGGAGAGTGGGGCTTAGTTAGGGGGAGTAGGGCTTAATTAAGGGGAGTGGGGCTTAATTAAGGGGAGTGGGGATTAGTTAGGATGAGTGGGGCTTAGTTAGGGAGAGTGGGGCTTAGTTAGGGGGAGTGGGGCTTAGTTAGGGGGAGTGGGGCTTAGTTAGGGGGAGTAGGGCTTAATTAGGGGGAGCAGAATTCATATTTAAATATTCTGAAATATAATACAGGTCTTATATAAATAAAACTTCAATATTAAATGGTTATATCATATATAATCTTATAATATATGATGTATATAAATGATAAATAATATTAAATGATCAATATAGCCCGACAAACAATTAGTACTGCACAGCTACCTTATTTGTAACAATCGGCCTATCTATTATACATGTAAGCAGGGACAAATACGAAGACTACAAAACGAATTTTCTGCATCCTGCTAAGGACGAATAAGGACTAAAAAACGAATTTTCTGCATCCTGCTAAGGATAAATAAGGACTGAATAACGGACATTCTGAATACTGGTAAGGATAAATAAGGACAAAATAACGGAATTTCTGAATACTGGTAAGGATAAATAAGGACAATATAAAGGATTTTTTAATCCTGGTATAGACAAATAAGGGTCATATAAAGTATTTTCTATTCCTATATATAATAACCCAGAATTCAACTTACATCAAAAACTTAAGTTCAAAATTTAAGTTCAACTTAAGTCAACGGTAACTAATTAACTTAAGTTCAACTTAAGTTCTAAACTAAATTCAAAATTCAATAATAATAACATTTTAATATGTACACTTTAATCAATATTCAATTGCTATATATTCAATATTGAGCAATTAGTTCAACATAATTTCCAATTATATTATCAATATAATTACGATTAAAATTGTAGTTCAATGTGTCAATTTAATGAGATTATGATAATTTTGAAAAATACATAGGATTACTTAAATAATTTTAGTTTTTAGAATAATATTTTATTTATTAAAAGCAGTATATTAACTTAAATATAAAAGTAAAATTATAATTAATAATTAATTTGCATAAATAAAAATTAAATCAATATATTAAAATAATTAAAAGGTATAATATGTTATTCTTTCTATATTAAAACAAGTATATATATACTTATTAATAATTAATAAACAGATAAATAAACAGTAACATATTATTCTACTGAGCAGGGTATATAAAGGACACAAAAAGTAAAGTTCTGCATTCTATTTATAGCTATACAAATGTTACTGTGATGTTACTGTAGATGTCCTGCTCAGTAACATATTATACTACTGAGCAGGGTATATAAAGGACATAAAAAGTAAAGTTCTGCATAGTTATTTGGTCTACATTTTTAACACTACTCTAGGCACCCTTTACAGTAGTATCACAGTACATTTATACTGTTCAGTGTGTTATAAGGATAAATAAGTATATTAAAACGTAATTTATGCATGCAATTGTTTGTCGGGAGATGTATTACATGTATTGCATTGATGGAATAGGATCTATAGTAAGAGTAATGTAATAACAACGTTTAATTATCAATATCTGAATATTTATAAATGAGGAATTTAGATTAATTTAGAAATTAAATATTAATTACATTAATATAATAGTTTCTCCCTATCTGAGAACATCTCCTCACTAGATGGCAGTTCTAACTGTATTACTAGACTGCAGGTAGACTATCAGTAAGTCATTATCGCAGGTGCCCAATGTTCACTGTTTCAGTAGATCGGAGGAGAATGTCACCAACTCTTCAAATTGTCTTGCAGTTAGCATGGATTTATCTTCTCTGTAAGGTAGTGATGTCAAGGTTAGTGTGAGCTAGTGATGTCAAGGTTTAGTGTGAGATAGTGATGTCAAGGTTAGTGTGAGCTAGTGATGTCAAGGTTTAGTGTGAGCTAGTGATGTCAAGGTTAGTGTGAGCTAGTGATGTCAAGGTTTAGTATGAGCTAGTGATGTCAAGGTTAGTATGAGCTAGTGATTTCAAGGTTTAGTATGAGCTAGTGATGTCAAGGTTAGTATGAGCTATTGATGTCAAGGTGCATAATATAGTAATTTCAAAATACTGGCTTAATTTGTTAATATATCATAAATGCTGGTTTAAGGGCATACAGCAGTTGATAAATCAGCGAAAATCATAAAAATAATTTAAAAATTTGTATTCAATATTATTAATTTAATATATGTTATTTGTTATCTGTCAAAATATTATAATTGAAAACGGCCTAAATATACCATAAAAAGCATATTTTATAACACACCTTTTAAAATAAATAACGTTGGTTTATAATTTATTTGAAATCTACATGAATAATTTTATAATAATGCCCACATTTTATTTTATAACATTTTTATACTTGTATATTGTCGATTTACAAAATTTAAAAATCCAATTGTCTATCTTTATGTATTCTATATTATTATCATTGTAAACATATGTCATGTGATATTATACACCAATAGAAAGCTAATAAACAGACGCTATATATTTTGTATTTCCTTTACATCATTTTACCTTTATTTCAACTTATATTTATATTTACATCATTAGTATTAGAAAATAGTTATTTGTATACCATTATTAGCCTTTATATTCGATTTTTAGTTGAGTTTATTTTATTTATAATTTTGTTTTCAAATTATATTTCTACGTATATTTTCATTTATTTATATTACTTTATATTACTTACATTTTGTTATAGTTAGTAGTATTTCAATATATATTTATTAGTTATTATTAGTATTAGTTTTAATTTATAATATTAGAATTTATATTAGAGTTATAGTTGTATTTATAATATTTATAATTTATCACTATTTTTTACATTCATTTCAGTACTATTCACATATACATATAGTTATTAGTATTTATTAATAATTATTAGTTATATTTAATTGTATTGGATATCATTTATATTTTATTTATATTGTTTGTTTTTTTTATAAAAATGGTAAGATCGAAGAGGAAATCACATATGCGCAACATGGTTGAAGCTATTTATTAAAATTATGTATTCAGTGTATTTTACAATTTATAATTATTTATTGAATTTATACATCTATATATATTATTTTATAAATCATACAACACTATTATTGCTTTATTTTATCATAATATATAAACTATAGATAATAACATATTTTAATTCTATATACATAAACTGTATGCTTTATTTTATAATAGTGATTTTTACTTAGTAAAACTTTAGATGCGTTTTACTCAGAATCAATATTTTCTACTACCTAGGTGAATATAAATGTATGTTTAGAACAATCTAGCATAGGTATCCTAACCATTTTTTTTGCTATATGTAAATGGTATATGAATAAATAAAAATAAGTTCTTAAATTTTTGTAATTATTATTGAAAAGAGACAATATTGGTATAAATTAAAAAAAATAATGGTTTAAATAAATTAGACATAATAAATAATATATTTATACATGAAATAAATAATATTTAAAAAAAATACAAACTTTAAATTGTAGCAGTATATATATTGTATACAATACAAAAATAATTAGTTAAATTCATTGAATAGTTTTACCTAAACATAGATTTTAATGGACCTTTGTATTTCCTATCTCTTAACATGTAAATGCGTGAAATGGTGTGCGCATTGCCGTATGCCCTTACTTTGTTAATAACACATAAATGTAGTGTGTATTAGCAAGGGTTTACACTATATCTACTATTAATGAGGTAGTTAGGTGAAGGTTTATTAAATAGGACTCAAATAGGCTTTCGCAGTACTTTGATTGTGCATTATAACTTAATTCATTATGCATTATACAAAATTCATAATGCATTATAAATTAAACAATATGATATGAACAAATAATGTAAATAAATAAATAATACATGTAAACAAAACATAAAATAATAGGTAATGTGTGTGTGTGTGTGTGTATTTGTGTGTGTGTGTAATACATAGGACTTCCTACTATGCAGACACTAAGGGTGAGTTGTTGGTCAAGCACAGGTGGTCATGAAACTTCTATTTACTGCATGTACAAATCAAACTAGTAGTAAATCCAATTGGTAGTAAATGCAACTGATAGTAAATGCAACTGGTAGTACTATTTATTCATACCAGACCACCAGTGGTTGAAACCAGCGCACTTATGGTGTATATTTGAACGCACTCATAATTAGATCCTCAAATGAACTGAATCATAGAGAGAGAGGGGTACAATGCGTTACACTAAAATAGAGAGAGAGGGGTACAATGCGATACATTAAAACAGACAGAGAGGGGTACAATGCGTTACACTAAAACAGAGAGAGGGGTACAATGCGTTACACTAAAACAGAGAGAGGGGTACAATGCGTTTCACTAAAACAGAGTGAGAGGGGTACACTACTAACGCGCTGAGATCATTGAGAGATTCACTGTTTGCTCTGGCGAGGTTCTTTAGCACGGCGACGCCCACTTTGTAACCTTTGAACCCAGCAGTGGTTTAGTCATAGAGCTAGAGAGAAATAGAGTAGTAAACAATGTATCTGACATGCAGAAAGCGTCGATCTAATTTGGTCACCTCAAAATGGAGGATTTGACCTATTTAAGCAAAATCTAGGGAGAAAGCGTATTTATCTTTATAATCTATTATTTTATATGTGTATTATTTATACATTAATAAGTAAATATACTTTATATAAATACATCATATAAATAATTATTAATACAAATATAATATGTTACTCTATATTAAAATTAATTTGTAAATAAAATATAAACTCTAGTTCAAATAGAGTTCAAATAGATCAAATCTGCC
This sequence comes from Osedax fenrisi, assembly GCA_964019155.1. NCBI lineage: Eukaryota > Metazoa > Annelida > Polychaeta > Sabellida > Siboglinidae > Osedax > Osedax fenrisi. The sequence goes on from OZ025245.1 coordinate 2,380,692, forward strand.
ATTTTTAGGTTACCAAAATAGATTGACCCTTTCCGCATTGGCTTACACAGCTAGTCATAGCGTATTACCACTCTATTTCTCTCTAGCTCTGTTGGTTTAGTTGTCAGGTTAATATTCTATGAAATGAAATCTAACACTACTAGTAATAAAATTAAACTAATTAAAATGTGAATTTAAAGAATTAATGATATATAAACAGGAGGATATAAAGGAGATGTTATGGAGGAGATAAAGGAGGTGTTATGGATGCCTAACTTACTTGTGTATCACACATATACATACATACACACACAAACACACATACACACACACAAACACACAACTAACCAGTAGGTGTGTACACTCCAGCACATTTGTACTCAGTTCCAGCATAGGCACGTTATATAGTCGCAGATATCAGCGCTACTGTTAGGGCGGGTGGGAGAGGGTAGTTAGGGAAGTAGGGAGGGAAGTAGGGAGGGGGTGAGGGAATTAGGGAGTGAGGGGTGAGGGATGGAGGGGGTGAGGGAAGTAGAATGGGATAAAGGGTGGGAGGGAGAAAAGGATAGAGGTAGGGATGTGTTATACGTTTATATATCTATATGCGTACACACGCTATAAGTGTACATACGTCTATATATAGACGTATATGTTACACGCGCTATTAAAGTGCATGTTTATTCATGATCCAGATAACGGATAATTGTTACATAACTTGTTGTTGTCTTCACTAATTAGGTCGACGCACGCACCGCGGTGTGCTTCACCTACGCGCATCGTCTCGCGTGCACTGGCAGTCATGTAATAAACTATCTATATACCAGTTATCTTATTTAATACTATATCTATAATCTAATATATATCTATACACATATAAACTTATCATGGTGGCAGTTTATAAGTGAAAGAACCTACTATGACACAAATACCATTCCCTACATTTAATTGGAACTCGACAAACATAATAGCAGACGCTAAATACTTCGAGACACAATGCACACGTTTCTTCAAAGGCCCGTTAAAAGATGAAGACGATGACAGCAAACTAGCGTACGTATTACTCTGGCTAAACAACAGAGAATTCGAATCCGTCTACGAAGACTGGACACCGCCGATAAAGGACGAAAACATCCTAAAAAACTTCTGGAAGAAATTTAAAGAACACTTCAACAAACACAACATAAGCAAATACACATACAGACACATGCTACATACCGTCAGACAACTACAGAACGAAACCACAAACAGTTTCGCTAACCGAGTTAAACAACACGTAAGCCATTGCGAATACACTACGCCGGAAGAAGCCGTAATAACCCAACTGATCAGCGGTACAACACTAACAGAAGCTAGAGAACAATTACTCGATACGACAGAAACCCTAACTACAAGCACAGTAATCAACAAACTGAGAAGACAAGAAACTATAGAGACGGCAGGACAAATGAGAACACCAGAAGCAGCGCTAAACTACACACGAGAGACAAAGAACATAAGCAAATACGACGACACCGACAAATGGCATACTGCGGAACTAAACACGCAGCCTGCCCAGCACTAGGCAAGAAATGCGGAAACTGCCAGAGACTGCACCACTTCGCGGCTGTATGCAGATCGAGAGACCGTCCCGTACAATGGAGGCTATGGAGGAGAGACCGCGGGTATCCAACATAACGGATACCCGTAACGAGGTATGTACTTATATATATCATAATAACACTCAAATATATATAAAATTAGATACAGGCGCGCAGGTAAATGTTATACCTGAATCCCTCTATAATAAGCTAGATAACCCCCCAGCCCTTAGGAAACCAACGATGGTCTTAATGGCCTACAATCAGCAAGCAATCCCTATAAGAGGAATAATTACACTAATATGCACACACAACCATAAGGAATACGATATAAATTTCTACGTATCAAGCACATCCGGCCTCGCCATACTAGGCTTAAATGATTGCCGTAGACTAAACCACATCACAATTGACTGCGAGAATATCAAAATAAGAGAACCCTGGATATATGAAGTTACAATCTATGACCAACCACTAAGCCTGAAATCACTACAAACATCCTATCCAAACCTATTCAAAGGAATAGGCACATTCCCCAATAGACTACGCATAGAAGTCAAATCTAATATACACCCAGTGATACACGCTGCACGCCGTGTACCACTAAATATCCAAAAGGAAGTGGCAGAAGAACTCCACAGAATGGAACTACAGGAAGTAATAACCAGAATACGCGAACCTACACCTTGGGTATCAAGTATAACATACGCTAGAAAAAAATCAGGCCAAATACGCATATACCTGGACCCTAAAGATCTAAATAAAGCCATATGCCGCCCCCATTACCAAGCACGCACACTCGATGATATAAGCCACCTTCTATGCCATGCCAAGATATTCACGAAATTAGATGCAAGATCAGGATACTGGGCAGTAAAATTAGACCACGAATCGAGTATCCTAACTACATTCAATACGCACATAGGAAGATACAGGTTCCTGAGACTCCCATTTGGGCTGAACCTATCACAAGACGTGTTCCAGGAACACATGGACACTATACTACAAGAACTAAATGGGGCTATGTTAATAGCCGACGATATTATCGTATTCGGCAGTAATCTCGCAATACATGACGAGAACCTCATCGCCCTAATGGAGCGGTTAGCTAAATACGGCATAGTCTACAACCCTGAAAAGTGTAATATAGCAAGAAACAGCATATCATTCTTCGGACTCACGTACACGGAAGGAACAGTTCGCCCAGACTCCAACAGAACGATAGCTATCTCCAACACCCAACCTCCAAAAAATGTAAAGGAGCTAAGGAGCTTTCTAGGCGTTGCAACATACATGTCGCCCTTCATTCCAAACATGACGAACTTACTAACGCCCATAAGAGAACTAACACACGCGGAAAATACATTCCAATGGACACCATCTCACCAAACATCCTTCGAAAATATCAAAAAGGCCATATGTATGGACACATCACGTGAATGACTGTGAATCCTGCCAGACATTCGCCCGATATCAACGAAAACCACCTTCCAGCAAGCGTGAACTACCAAGACAGCCATGGCAACACCTCGCAACAGACATATTCCAACTAAACAATTGTATATACTTACTGATTGTGGACTACTTCATAAAGTACCCCATACTCCATATACTCCAACCAAACTCAACAAGCGAAGTAGTTATCAGCAAACTATCATCAACCTTCTCACTCTTCGGAATCCCCGAACGCCTATATTCCGACAACGGTCCACAATTTTAATCACCTATCTTCAAGAACTACACAATAAAATGGAATTTCGAGCACATAACTTCGAGTCCATACTACCCTGAATCCAACGGACCTGCCGAAAGACACATCCAAACCATCAAAAATATAATAAAGAAAACAGAGTCAAGAAATCTAGCGGCAGCGCTTCTCTCATGGAGGAAGACACTAATCGATGCGAACACACCCAGCCCCTATCATTTCCTGTTCCATCAATCAGCAGAAACTACGCCAACATATGCAGCAAACAAGAAATGACCATCAACAAATTCAAGAGTAGCCGAAGGAAGAATGAAGAAATACAACTAAAACTAAACGACCAAGTATACATACGTCACCCCATACATCATACATGGGACAAGGCGGAAATACTAAACCGCATAACAGAACCTCACTCTTATGACGTTATCACTCCGCTCGGAAATACGTATAGACGCGCACAGCATCATATTCGTCCATTATTACCTATCACCCCCATTAACCATAACATTAATAATATGCCTATTATACATAATACTAATCTATCTCCTCCATATACAGGAAATGTAACTCTGGAAAGGGACGTCGATACTGGTACGAGGCCACCAGAACAACAAACGACGGATACATCCGAGCCACTACGACGAAGCACAAGAATTCGACGACTTCCTCAACGTTACTCACCCTGCTGAACGAAAGGGAGTAGGGAAGCATGGCGAACTGACTTTTCTCCCACAGGAGAGAGGATGTTATACGTTTATATATCTATATGCGTACACACGCTATAAGTGTACATACGTCTATATATATGTTACACGTATATGTATATGTAGACGTAGACGTATAAACGCTATAAACATGCATGTTTATTCATGATCCAGATAACAGATAATTGTTACATAACTTGTGGTTATCTTCACTAATTACTGCACCAGCTTATCTATGCTGATCTTCTCTCGCGTGCACTGGCAGTAATGTAATAAACTATCTATATACTAGTTATCTTATTTAATACTATATCTATAATCTAATATATATCTATACACATATAAACTTATCAGGATGGACTGAAGAATAGAGGGCTGGAAGGAGGGAGGGAGGTAGGAAGGAGTGGAGGGCTCGAGTGAGAAAGGTAGGGAGGGATAAGTGTGCCATTAGTAAACAACAATAAACATTAGAGGAGGACTTCCAACTAATGAGGATGTATGAGTTATAACTATACACATCACTCTTTAGCTATCTACATCTATAATGTATAACACTAAGATATACAATGTGTAGCATGAGGTAATATATCCATCAATTTGAATACTTGTGTAATACATACAATAACAGTATTTAGTGATCACACACACACACACACACCCACACATAAACACACACCCACACACATAAACACACACACACACACACACATATTACCTAATTAGTTTAGACACGTCCTCTTCCACTCTTTATGAAAGTATTCGGTTGTGCTTCAATTATCATTAATACACAAACAGGTGTGTCTTTAGTTTTGACTTGAAATATATATGTAGAGATAAACACATACACATATACATATACATATAAATACACATGAGAATCTATACACAAACCATCAGATGATTTCAAAACAGAATCTGGATCGCAGACAAAGGACTTAGCTTGTTGTTTACATGCCTGTGGAGATTTCTGAGGGTCAGGGTAATCTGAAGGGATTAGGACACAAGGAGGTTATTCATAAAGGGTTAGTATAGTATGAATATAGGGTTAGTGAACAGTGTGTGGCAGGGTGTGGCAGGTTACAAGGGTATAATACTACTATCAAATACAAATATCCTTTTATCAAATAATCAAATACAAATAAAAATATGTATTATTATATTCTAATAAAAATACAACTAAACTTCAACAAATACAAATAGAACATAAATAATCTAATACTACTTGATATTTGTATTATATCTAACAAACAATATAACAAATAATAGCTATTCAAAATATGCATTTGATAAACAAATCTAATCAGATATAACCATGTTATAATTAATATATTAAATATACTATATTTGTATGCATATAAGTATACATATAATCCATTAGATATACATATACATATATGTGTGCGCTGAAGTGCTAACAATTACAGAATAGCTACATTTTAAATTGAAAATATAAAAGGTAATGCAAAAAAATGAACAGGCAAAATATTGTATTTTCTAAAAATAAATTATATCATTTCTAAATAGGTTCGGTTTGGGTTTGGGATTAAACATGATAAAGTTAATTATAAATTTTTTATTATTATTTTAAATCACTTCTAATAAGTCACACATTCTGATATTATATATGTATATATATATATATATATATATATATATATATATATATATATATATATATATATATATATATATATATATGGAGTGTATATATATATGTAGTGATATCAGTAATGTTGAATATAAAATATGTTTATTATATTCAGAAATTAATCATATTAATTATAAATAACTTTGTAAATCATTACAAATATATTTATTATAAATAATTATTTTTACATTCATGATTATTAAATTCCTAAAATAATATTAGGATATACAGTAGACCGGTTCGTTCGAATCATTTTTTAATCCTTCATATAAAATATAATACATATCTATATTTTAGTATATGTATAAATAATTTGTATAGAAAAATAGTTACCTTTGGTCACGAAGCATTTAAAGTTTGATATATAAATTATTATTTTAAAATAAAATGTATAATATTCCATTTATAATAGTAATGATGCCATATTATTATCTTTGATGTTTACAAATGTTTAAATTAATATTTAAAATTAATTATGTATTTGTATAATATTTAATGAATTAATATAATATATACCATTATTTATATTTATTATTAATATAATATCTATATTTTATTTTTATATCTACAAATTACCAATATTAATGTCTCCTAAAACTCGAGAAAATACACCATTTTACAAAGTATTTATTTCAAAATAATTCAAAAAAAATAATTAATTTTTAAAAATTAATATATATAATTATACTTTACATACATTTAAGTGATCAGAGTGTATTGGATTGTGGATATAAGTTAGATATAAGTGTCCTTTATACAAATAATATTAAAAAAATTAAAAAATATGTAAACTTATTTTGTATTTCATATTTCAAATAAAAACCAAAAAAATTTATAAATATTGTTAATTTTTGTTCTAAAATAATTTTTAATTTTTTAATAATTAATTTGAATTTTATTATTATTATCTATAAATTATATATTTTAATTTTTTAAATTAAATTGTAATAATTTATTTATATTAAATTATACGATTTTTAGATATTTTTTTTTACTAAAATTATTTTATAAAATTTGGGCATCTAGATTGTTATGAAAAATATTTTGTATTGTTAATACTACTTGTAATATATGTTTCTAGGATATATCCATAGTTGGCTTAAAAAAAATCATTCAATTTTATAAAAATTTAATAAAACTTATTTCTATATCTCCCCCATGTTAAATTTTATATGTATTCAATGTTAAAATGTTCTCGTGACATAAAATTATTTAAGATATAGGTCTAACATTTTAAACACTTATTCATCATAGCATACATAATTGTCAGATGTGAAGGTTTATAAAATTACGAAAAAAAAATTGGTACGAACCGGTCTAATATACAGTGTATATTGTACATTATACAGTGTATATTCTACATACGTTGCTACATTGAGGTTGATGCACCTTACTAGGTCACCTCTCTATGTAGACATTACATCACTAACTCGATATGGTCCAGGCGCCGGTAGAAGCATTAGCAAACACCACCCTTACAGTTAGAAGGAACAAAACTATATGTATTATCATGTTTGTCTGCTGTAGTAGTAGTAGACTGGTTTTACTATAGGATTTTATTATTAAATGTATTCATTCAATGAATTTCATTGTATACAATATATTATCATATATATATATATATATATATATATATATATATATATAAATTTAATTTGTAACTGTATCAAAGTTATAAAAGTTACAGCCACAGATATTCAATAATAGTAGGTGTTATCAATAAATAAAGAGGTGTGCTTAAGGGGGTTGCGCTTATTAGATAAATATTCTATAAGTTCATAATTATTATTCTTTATTAGTGTAAACGTATATATTTATAAAGAATCAGAAAAACTAGTTATTATGTTTGATATTTGTTAAATAAAGTTTAACGAATAAAATATAGAACGCAAATTTCTAGAATATATATACTGTACAGAATAATAATTATTAATATAAAATTATTATACAATTTGGCGATATATTTAGCATAATTTCTTTAGTTATTTATAGCGTACAGGTGGGGATTCTATTTTTAAATATCGGTAGCTATAACTCGTATTCCTGTACAAATAATATAATACAATATTCAAATGATTCATGGATAATAATTATTGATATAAAATAGCACATGTATTGTTAATTAATCTGATTTTGATTCTGTATATTTATTAACAATACTTAATATTTATTTACAATATACATATATTTTATATATATATATATTATATATAGTATAAGCAATATATATACAAATATTTTCCGAAGGAAAGATATAACACTTACGCGAAATCGTGTAATTCGAATTTGTATACAAAATACCCTGGTGCCACCTATAGCGGGTTACTTTTAGGAACTATGCGTTGTTTATAATGTAAATTCGTATTTAACTATAGACTTTTAAAATGTTAAATAATATGCTTTAAAATTAATATTTATATGATGAAAACTAAGTGTTCATTCTAATATATAACAAACAAATATGATATTTATGTTTTAAATGCTATAAGTATATATTTAGTGAGTAAAAGTTAATTTATATTGCATGTAATTTAATAGAGCAATGAAAACATTGTTGTATGCAAACAGAGCCGAACCTAAATCTATTTCAGTGATTTCGATACTACTGCTAGCAGCGCAGGGGATATTACTAAATTACGTTGCATGCATAGGGAGTGTTATATCTTTGCTTCGCAAAATCTTTGATATATATCTAAGCGGTTTGATTGACTAAATCTAATATTCTATATATATATATACAACAATAGAAATATCTCAATTTGACGTCTTTATAGGAAAAAGATACGAATCATTTATATTTTTATTCATATTTATTATACCATAAACCACAAATTTTAATAAATGATTACTATTTATTATTATTATTATTATTATTATTATAAGTGAATCAGTATTAATATATAATAATAATAATAATATTTATAAGAAGAATTAAATTTTGTTTTCCTGTTAATTTACAAGCGAAGTTATATAAGTAGTCTTCGTAAAGGGCTGGCTTCAGAGTAATATAGTTGTTGTACAGTTATCATGCTATGCTATAGATCAATAGTATTACATCTAGTTAACCACTAATATATATGAACTACGAGAACAATAAAATAGTGTGGAAATTAATTCATATTCAATCAAATTTTCTAAGAAATCATATCAAAAAGTGGTGTACAGCATATCGCAGAATATTTAAATATATTAGAAACTTCATAGTTGGGCGTGATTATTAGTCATGTAATTGTTAATGGTAATATATAATATATATATATATATATATATATATATACATAGTATATAATATATAATATATACATACCAAAATCAAATAAAAAAACATATATTATATTATATAATTTACCAGTATATATATTCAATATTAATATTATGTATAAATAATATATATCCATTTATTATAAAATATATACATACCAATAAATATATACATACCAAAATCAAATAAAAAATATATATTATATTATATAATTTACCAGTATATATATTCAATATTAATATTATGTATAAATAATATATATCCATTTATTATAAAACACAATACATTGCAATTCACGCCCACCTTTGAATTTTGTAATATAATTATTAAATAATTTTAAATTAAATTAAAATAAATTTTTTAATTTAAATAGTTAGGACAACTAACCGGTTTAGTTACTAAACCACACCTAAATTAATACCCGTTTTATAACCATTATTTAATATTCAATATAATTCAATATAATATTTAATATATATTTAATATAATTATTATAATATTATATTTAATATAATTATTATATTATAATAATATAATATTATTATTATAATACTTATAATAATATATTCAATATTATATTGAATATATTATATATTATTATATATTATATACTATTATTATAATAATTATAGTATATACAGTATAGTATATAATATACTATTATAGTAACTATATAACAATCATTGTTACAATGTATAATAACTTGTATACTATACTTATAAGTATAAACAATTTATCATATATACACTAATGTTTTCATATACTATATGTTAATATATATAATATTATATTATATAATGATTATGATAATTTGTACTGAAATTATTTTAAAAATAATTAATAATTTAATATTTACCAATATAATATTGGTTGAATATTATATATATTGAATATATACATAATACTGACTACTAATCTGTAAGTGTTTTACTAATTTAAAAGTTCATATTTTATAAGTTATATTGTATAATGATAATTACTAACAATCGAAAATGTAGAAATATTAACAATATACTTTTTTATTTGTTATTACAAATACATTTGTTATGATGATTCATCTATTTCATATTTATCATAGATATTAGATAGTTAGTAACTACTTTACATACATTTGGAGCGATTTACCTAAATACAAATAAGCGTTATAAATGATATACATTTATAAATTAATAAATGTTCTAACAATAATAAACTAATACTACCTCCTACGATTTTCCAAGGTTTCGTCAACTATTAGCATTATAAAATAATCTCCATAATATATTCTATGTGTATTTTATTAATAACTATAAATATAGATTACCCATATTATTATTAATATATATATATATATATATTATATATTATATATTATATATTATATATTATATATTATATATTATATATTATATATTATATATTATATATTATATATTATATATTATATATTATATATTATATATTATATATTATATATTATATATTATATATTATATATATATATATATATATATATATATATATATAGAGCTGGGCACGATACTCAAAAAATGTATAATAGATACAATTACAAATACACACTTTTTTCTTATAATAGATACTATTACACTTACTTTAAAAAAAATTATAGTTAATATTATACATATATATATATAGTAGAGTTATAAATTATATAGATATATATTATATCATATCATATACCTAATATATATATATATATATATATATATATATATATTATATATTTATATATATATATATATATATACCTATATATATATTCATTGATTATGAATTTGATAGTACATACTATGAACTATATATCAAGGTACATTATACTGAAATAATGTATGGAAATGTTTACTAGAAAGTGATTTTCTAGCAAGTTGTAGACGGATACCCCATTTAAATATACTAAATTTCCGGAAATTTCCCGAAAATAGGGGAAAGTAACCTAATATATTAGGTTACTTCAAATATATAAGGTTACTGATAGTATACTAACATTAAATGTTAATTAGCAAATATGATGTATCGAATCCTAGATTATTAGAAGTTGTGACAAATGATACGTAGACATGAGGACTTCAATAATAACAAATCTGTCTATCTATAGTGATACGTTAAATGGTGTCACATTCCTGTCAAATATAAACAGACAGATATATTAAGGGAGCAACAATCCAGTGCCACTATCCAGTGCCACAAAACTACAGTATAATTTTCACATTTCAAATATTTCATGGATTCATATACATATAAGATAATATGTTTGTAATGTATGTATAATAAATTAATGTATAATAAAATATATTAAAATATAGTGATTCAAATGATAATTGATAAATTACAAAGAATAACACTGAATTATATTTGAATCAAAATATTTAATTCAATTATATTCTTTATAATTTGTCAATTGATATGCAAGATATGTATATAGTAGTTGTAAATATCTATTATATTATAGAATCTATAATATAGATTATTATGAATTTTTCATATATTAAATTACTTATATATTAATAATATATTAATCTAAAAGTGTGTAATCTCAGTTTTTACTAGGTTTGGTACAATTATTTTATAATTTGATATGGTATGTGTACTCAATTGTATACATTTAATCATTTGGCTTATTTTAAGAGATATATCTTTAGGATATATAGGGGAAAGTCTCCGATTACCGACCCTAACTGTTTAGTTGTAATAACATATTCAATATTAAATATATTTATTTGAAATTTTGTAATTTTAGTAATATTATGGCAATGAATAATGTGGCTATTTTAAATTTTTGATATCATTATATTCACAAGAATAAACAGGGGGTCGGTAATCGGATACATGTGCCTAATACCGACCCCTTCCCCTATTTCCGACCCCCTAAAATTATCGTGGTATAAATAATTGTAGTATTATAATAACTAATAAAAATAGTAGATATACATAAATACAATTAAATATAACATTCACGCAATTTATTTATTATTGAATTTATGTTTTCATATTATATTTAAATTGATAGTAATTATATTAAATTAAAAGAGTATATATTATTATTTAATATTTATTTATTAATCAGTATGAATATAATAAACTAAAATCATGAATCCTAAATCTGTATCAATGATACACAAACAACATGATATTTTTTATTGAATTTATGTTTTAATAGTAATATAAAATTTAAATTTAAACTTTATAGTAATTATATTAAAATAGTGTATATTATTATTTAATATTTATTTATTAATCAATATATATATATAAATAACTGGAATCACGAATCATTAATCTATATAAATGATAAACAAACAACTTATGACATATTTTAAAGTAAAATACTGATCTATTTTGATTGGATATTATAAATACATGAGGTCGGTATTAGGGTAATTTAGGGGGTCGGTAATAGGAATATCATATGGGTTGCTATAATTAAGATATATAGGTTAATAGTTATTAAAATTAAATTATTTTAATAATAGTTATAAACATTTTATTGATCAACAATATTATGCACAACATTAAGTTTTATTTTAATAAATAAAGTATTTACAATGATTTAAAAAGAGTTAATATTCAAATATTTAAAAATTAAAAACAGAATATTACATTTTATCAAATAACAATTGTAGGATTAAATATTTTTTTAAACAAAATATTTATTCATATTTATCATTAAATTACTAACAGTTCATGTATATATAATTTTTTGATAACTCGTATATTTACTGAGATACGAGAGGGGGTCGGTATTAGGAGGGGGTCGGTAATCGGGGACTTTCCCCTACCTATTTCTATAGCATACTTATTAAAACAATTGGGAGTCATTATATAATGACTACCAATTGTTTTACTATAGTAATGTAGGTGCATTTGACTTTTTATTAAAAATATGATGTAAATGATAAACTTGACAAACACAATGGCAGATTGTCATTCAAATTGGTGAACAAACTTTATCTCCTTAGAAGTCTACCTAATTCTATGTGTAATACACGAATATGTTGTAAGTGTAATACACGGATATTTAGTATGTATAAAAAACGGAAATTTATTCTGTGATTTACACGACCAATACACACATTTTTTTTAATATTTATTATTTTATTATATTTTATTTATTTAAATACTCTATAATAAAGAGTTGAATTATGACTATTCAATAACCTATTTTAAATTAAACTATATTATTTATTTGTATATATAGTGATTTATGTTGGTGTAATACACGTAAATTAGTTACCTTACAAATTAATTAATATTTATTAATTAATATCAATTATTTTTTTTATAAAACAAATATAAATAAATTGTTATATATAAATGAAGATTAATTTATATATCATATATTAACTTATAATTATGTTTTAAATTAAAATATCGGACTTTTACACGAGTTAAACACGGACAAAAATCACACACATTTATTGATGAGACTGAAATAAAAAGGGGTCCTCCCATAGTACACCCACGATAAGAAAATATATAATTAAAAAACAAATAACAAATACAATTTTATAAAAGATTAAAATTAATTTGAAAAAATTTAAACAAAAAAAAGTCTACATTTACTAAACTTAATTAGCAAATATGATGTATAGAATCCTGGAATATTAGAAGTTGTGACAAATGATACGTAGACATGATGACTAGGCATACCCGTATGCGAACATTTTATGTGACATCTACAATACCAAATCAGTCAATTTATAGTGAGACGTTTAATGGTGCCACATTCCTGCCAAATATAAACCGACAGATCTATTAAGGGAGTCACAATCCAGTGCCGCAATCAAGTGCCACAAAACTACAGTATAATTGTCACATTTCAAATATTTCATGTATTCATATACATATATAATTATATATTATCTTAAGATAATATGTATTTAATGTATGTATATTACATTTTAAAAGTAAAATTAAAAAATTAAATAAGTTAAGAATGAAAACTTAATAAATAAATATTATATGTACATTTTATAAATATTACTGTTTTTTTAAAATTATAATAACTTATGTAGTATATAACTTATATACTATACAAGTTATTAATACCGACATTATTAATAGGATATTGGATAATTTAATAAAATAAAATAAATTACACTGAAATAAAAAGGGGTACCTTCAGAGTATATCCATGATAAGAAAATATATAATTAATAATAAATAACAAATACATTTTTTATAAAAGATTACAATTAATTTGAAAAAAAATTAAACAAAAAAAAGTATACATTTACTAAACTTAATTAGCAAATATGATGTATAGAATCCTGGAATATTAGAAGTTGTGACAAATGATACGTAGACATGATGACTAGGCATACCCGTATGCGAACATTTTATGTGACATCTACAATAACAAATCAGTCAATTTATAGTGAGACGTTTAATGGTGCCACATTCCTGCCAAATATAAACTGACAGGTCTATTAAGGGAGTCACAATCCAGTGCCGCAATCCAGTGCCACAAAACTACAGTATAATTGTCACATTTCAAATATTTCATGTATTCATATACATATAAGATAATATATCTGTAATGTATGTATAATAAAAAGTAAAATAAAAAATAAAGGCTAAGAAATTTCTTAACGATAAATAAATAAATTTTGTAAGTACATTTTATAAATATTACTGTTTTTTTTTAATAAAAAAAATTATAATGCCGTTTTTAAATAATTTTATATTTGTATAATGTTTATAATACTTGTTTATATAAACATGTTTTAACAGTCTTATATATGTGTATTGTGTTTATAAAAATATATTATATACAACTACAACAACTTGTCTATCTGATTTGAAAGTTAATTGCCGTATTTTATGCATACGCATCTCTTTAAATATCAAATATAAATTACTTTGATTATATTTAGACTGTAATTCGTAGTTATTTTGACTGGTTAATAACAAGTTGAGTATATTGTGTATTACGCTTCATTAATATCTGATAATACAATATATTTAATAACTTTACATATTATTAATTATATTTAATTATATATATATATTATATATATATATATATATATATATATTATATATATATATATATATATATATATTCATACGTTCTAATTAGTTATTATGTATTAACTATATATAGTTAATACATATATGTATACATATATACATATATATATACATATATACATATATACCTATATATATATATATATATATCGATCTTCAAATCACGTAGGTTTTTAAACATATGAAGTCACGGCGACAACATACTTTGTATTAATGTAGTTATTATGTATTTATAATATAGTATAGTAGAGTATATATATTATATATATATATAGTATACTATATATTTATATATATATATATATATAAACATAATTTGTGTATTAGATCGAGCACTAGGGGAAGTATATTCCCATTGTTTGATGCCAACACTGGATTTTATGTTAATTGCAATTAACAATTTAAAAACAGATATGTAGCTAAGAGGTAGATACATTGGGGTAGCTATACATTGGGGGTGCTAGATTGTGATGTCAGTATCGCAGACAATGAAGAATATATTAACCAGCTGGGATAGACATTATAGACATATATATATATATATATATATATATATATATATATATAATATCTTTTGAAATTGTTAATAGCAATTAAAATAAAATTAATAAATATATTATTATCATGTATTCTTATGTTTAAAAACACGTGAATAGTAATAGATTACTCATAGTCATCAATAGTAAACTCATAACTTTCTGTACAAGCTAAAAAATATCGTAACAATAATAATGATTATATATATATATATATATATATATATCTAGGTTAAATATCAGATAGTGTCTAATTTACAAATGTCTATAGAATGATATTTAAAACAATGTTACTATATGTTAATAAAGGTATTAATATAAGTATGTATGTATGTATGTATGTATGTATGTATGTATGTATGTATATATGTATATATGTATATATGTATATATGTATATATGTATAGATATATATTACATAATATTATGAATGAATTTGTACATTGCAAGTGTATTATAAGTGAGGTTGTAGCGGCCTAGCTAATGATAACCGATGCTGTCACAGATATCATCGTTATGCTCGACTGCACATCTATTTACGTGCAATATACGTTCCATGATGACATACCGGTAGCTACTATAGTATGCCTATAAGAATGCATTAACTTGCATATAACCCGTGTATATTCATACTAAATTATCATAATTGTTACATTACAAATGTTCTGTTAAATCGTTATATATATTATGCTGTATGACTATATAGTGTATGATCCTACACGGTCAAACTATCTGTATAATTATAGATATATTATAATTAATATATTATAATATCTTATAATTATAAATAGATTCCAAGTTATTATTTGTTTTATCATAATATATATATATATATAATTCGATATTTGTTATATACTTTATGTATAATAAAAACGAATCATATATGTTATGAATTTACTCATTAGTGTATCAATATGTTATATATATTATATTATATATAAACATATATAAACATAATTGTTATCTATAAAAATCTGTTTATAGATATTGTATATAGAATAAACTTATTTGTATATAATTTGGATTTACTAATAAAGGGGTTTCATAATATTGGTTTCACACCACCGATAGATTATATTGTATTGTCATGTGAAAGTGTATGTATGCGTGTATGTATGTATGTGTGTATGTTACATAGTATACAATACACACATATAAATATATTATAATATACATAATATGTATACATAACATTATGGATATATATATATATATATATATATATATATAAAATAATTATACACATTAAATAAATATAATTTTTATTTGTAAACATGTTTTTACAGTTGATTAATCAACCGTAGTAAATTTACTATTAGATTTCATGGTATTGTGAAGTCTAAAAATAACCTAATGTAACATCGAAAGAAAGTAATATATAATGTAATTATTCAAGTAGATGCAGTGTATAATGCAAGTGTACAGGATAATGTCATGTATTAAAATTAATTTTATTTTTAAACTTTATAACTTATGTATAAAACAAACTAACCACTACGTCATATACTCCGGTATAGATACTATGATACGGTTGTGTGAGGATGACGTGATAAGGCAGTGATGCAGTTAGGAAGTGAAGGAGAAAGCCACAGCTATAATATAGGACCGAGGACATGATGTTAACGGCGAGTGGATATGGCAGTAATGTAACCATGTCCGATGGACATTGTATACGGACATTGACTGTATAACAAATTTCGCAACATTTTATAGGAACGCTCGTCGAAATCGTGAAATCGTGCGTCGCTCGTGAAATCATTGAAATTAGGATTATATTTGGATTATATTTCTGTGATTAGGGGCGTGATTTAATATATCAGTGTTGTTAAATTCTCGTATACGAGAATTGTATCGAATCTATGGATTGTAACGAAATTATAGATTTTATAGATAATAGATAATTTTAGAAATCATAGATTGCATAAAATATAATATATATATATATATATATATATATATTTATATATAAATGAATGTGTATATGTGTATGTATGTATGTGTATGTGTATGTTTTTTGTAGTAGAATATATATATATATATATATATATACGTTAATTTATTTATAAATTTATATACATTATTAGATATTAGTTAAATAAATTATCAACTATATATATATATTATATGTGTAAATGTTAGTATAGATTAAATTTACCTACATTTAATTTTTATTAATTATTTTAAAATATTGATAAATTAAGTTTTTTTAAATTTTGCCCTTAAGTTAAATTATTTGTATATTTCATTATATTCATACTTGCAAATGTATTTTATAAACATCATATTCAATATATATTTCATTGCATAATATATTTATTTGATTTCATTTATAATAATGTAATTATGATATTAAATTATATATATATAATATATATATATATTTATTTATATGCATTAATGTATATTGATATATAATGTACATTGATATGTGTAATAATGTTTATATGTATATATTTGTTACATTTTATATATCTCTTGAATATAAACTTATAGAAAACCACGATTACTGGTTAGAGGGTGTCATTCGTATTTGCATACAGTGTATTATCATTATAAACAATGTTTGATTACTTCAATCACCATTACTAATATATCTGATAAACTAGATTATATATATATATCTCAAGAATACAATATTAGCTATGTAGCGAATACATATATATATATATATATATATATATATATATATATGTCTACTTAAAGAATATATTACGTATGTACGACGTATATTGTACGTCCTTTAATTAAATCTGATTATTCTATTTGTAATCCAGATCCATTATATATCACTAATTCTAACAACATTGAAAATATTCAAAAATATTTCACTAAACGATTATTTGCTAGATGTAATATTCCCAAATGTTTTTACACCGATAGACTTATTTTTTCAATAAACTATATATCTATATATATATATATATATATATAATATATATAATATTATTATATATATATATACTAACACGTATATGCACACACACAAACATACAAAAGCACACCCATACACACACAAGCACACACATATATACATATGGCGTTATTCACTTTAAGCATACAATATAATATACATCATGTATTTTTAACATTATTCAAATCAAACGCCTAAACAGTCGGTCTTTTGTTTCGCATATATCATATTCTATTATGTACATTCTATGTATTATATTATATCAAACGAAACATTATATTATAACAACGTTTATAGTATATACTATATATATATATATATATATATATATATATATATATATATATATATATATATACATATATATATATATATATATATATATAAGTACTATATAATTTAGTTATAGATGTCCATTATTCACAAAGATAATCTTATTTTCTAATATATTGTATAATTTGATATAGCTTTCATATAAATATATATATATATATATATAGCAAATAATACATGGGTAATAATCGTAATAAATATTATATTTATATATATATAATCGTTATATATATAAATAAATTTAATCAATACTTTTACTGTAGGAAATATACTTAAATTATATTACATAGTAAAAAGGTAAATATACAAGCTTAATAAAAATATACGTTATACGATTACATAACATGTTATAAATATAGCGTCACTATTACGTAAGCAGTGTTATATGTGTTCGTCATGCAAGTCGGCAACATAAGTTCACATACCTGACCGTATATATAGTGTAATATTGTATGGTGTAGTGTCTCGACTCGCATGGATAAATAACAGTGACAATATGAAATATCAACTGTCACTCAAGAACGTATTTAACCAATAGCGTCGCGACGATTCCACAATAGTGTATATATAAGCATAAGAAATCGTTACATTACAGCCATTTCCACTTGCCGTTAACATCATGTCATCTGTACTATATTCTAGTTGTTGGCTTTCTCCTTCACTTCCTAACTGGATATCATTGCCTTCAAGCGTCACCTCCACACAACCGTATCACATAGTCTATACCGGAGTGTACGTCGTATACAATCTACGTCATATTGGTTAGTTAACTCAGTATAATTAATGTTAATACATGACATCATCATGTACATTGTATACTGTACAATGTACAGTGTACAATTGCATTATACACTGCATCTACTTGAATAATTACATTAGATTACTCTCGATATTACATTAGGTTATCTTTAGACTTCACAATACCATGAAATCTATAGATTACAATAACAATTAGTAAGTAGATCTAAATTATATAAAAAAAAGCTTACAAATAACAATTATATTTATTTAATATATATTGATTATATAATATATATATATACATATACATATATATATATACATGACAAATATATATATATATATATATCTATATCTATATCTATATCTATATCTATATCTATATCTATATCTATATCTATATCTATATCTATATCTATATCTATATCTATATCTATATCTATATCTATATCTATATCTATATCTATATCTATATCTATATCTATATCTATATCTATATCTATATCTATATCTATATATATATCTATATCTATATCTATATCTATATCTATATCTATATCTATATCTATATCTATATCTATATCTATATCTATATCTATATCTATATCTATATCTATATCTATATCTATATCTATATCTATATCTATATCTATATCTATATCTATATCTATATCTATATCTATATCTATATCTATATCTATATCTATATCTATATCTATATCTATATCTATATCTATATCTATATCTATATCTATATCTATATCTATATCTATATCTATATCTATATCTATATCTATATCTATATCTATATCTATATCTATATCTATCTATATCTATCTATATCTATCTATATCTATCTATATCTATCTATATCTATCTATATCTATCTATATCTATCTATATCTATCTATATCTATCTATATCTATCTATATCTATCTATATCTATCTATATCTATCTATATCTATCTATATCTATCTATATCTATCTATATCTATCTATATCTATCTATATCTATCTATATCTATCTATATCTATCTATATCTATCTATATCTATCTATATCTATCTATATCTATATCTATCTATATCTATCTATATCTATCTATATCTATATCTATATCTATCTATATCTATCTATATCTATATCTATATCTATATCTATATCTATATCTATATCTATATCTATATCTATATCTATATCTATATCTATATCTATATCTATATCTATATCTATATTGATTGAATGTTTATTTAGACACTTAAATAAATCATAAATGATTTCTCAAAGGTGTATATAATAGAATATAAATAATAAAAGTAGGTAAACAATAAATACCAATAATAATAATACAATAAAATAGAATAAGCCGTACG
Organism: Osedax fenrisi; assembly: GCA_964019155.1. Taxonomy (NCBI): domain Eukaryota; kingdom Metazoa; phylum Annelida; class Polychaeta; order Sabellida; family Siboglinidae; genus Osedax; species Osedax fenrisi. The sequence goes on from OZ025245.1 coordinate 2,401,496, forward strand.
GAAATTAATTAATAAAATAATAATGACAAACAATATTAATAATTCAGGTTACCACCTGAGATCAATTGTTGTATATATTTCATGAATGTTTTATGCGATTTTATGGATCTAATATAGGGCGGGAGTGAATTCCATAGCTTAGGACCAATATAACTCAGTGCCCGAGTATTCATTTTTGAGGGACGTAGAATAGGGGTAGATAGAAGGTGAGATGCATGGTTTCTAAGTGATGGAAGGGGAGCTCTTTGTACTAGAGAAGCAGAAATATATGAAGGGCAATTTGAAGAGTATATTGAGGAATGAACAATAGATAATATGCGATAAGCAGAGCGTTTGTTAAATGTGAACCATGGAGATATGTGTTGGTATGAGGAAGTAGAGGAATGATCTCGAATACGTAGGTTATATGTTGTACGGATTGATGAACGAATAACTCGATTTAAGGGAGAGATAGATGATAATGGAATATTTATAAGGATTGAGGAACAGTAATCTATGCGTGAGAGTACAAGGGAATTAACTAGAGTTTTAGTAAGAGATACAGTAATTGATTTTCGTATTTTTCTAATTCTAAATAGATGATAATTTGCAGATTTAGTGATGGCAGTAATATGAGGAATGAAGGAAAGTGTAGAATCAAAAAGTACACCTAAGTTAGATGCAGTAGGAGAAGGAGATATTACAATATTATCAATAAGAAAAGGAGGGAAGTAAGTTGGTGATGGAGAAAGATTCAACAATGTAGTTTTGGAAGTATTAAGGAGAAGATTATTAGAAATAAGCCATTCTTTAATGTCATTAGCACAATTAGAGAGTTGATTATTGAGACCTGGTGATGAATTAGTTGGAAGAAACATATATAGTTGTATGTCATCTGCATAAAGATGGTAATATATATTTGGATATTTAGATATTATGGATGGTAATGGGTATAAATAAATTGAGAAAAGTGAAGGACCGAGTACTGATCCCTGGGGAACACCATATTTCATAGGAGAAGGGGAAGAAAAAGAATTATATATTTTTACACTGCTACTACGGTCAAATAGATATGAAGTAAACCATGAGAGGGCAAGGTCTCTAACTCCAAGCAGGTGTAGACGGGACAGTAGAATTTTGTGATCAATCGTATCGAAAGCACTGGATATGTCCAGCATTACTAGTTGACAGCAGTTTTTAGTATTAAGGGTAGAAGTGATTACATCAATTACGTTTAGTAGTGCTGTTTCTGTGGAGTGTCCTCGGCGAAAGCCACTTTGTTGAGGAATATGGAGATTATTGGCGGTTAAATATGAGATTAGTTGACGAGAGACAACTCTTTCCAAAATTTTACTCACCAAAGGTAGCTGAGAAATTGGGCGATAATTGAGAAGTGAATCAGGATCGAGTGAAGGTTTTTTAAGAATGGGAGTGATTATTGCTTGTTTAAAAATTGAAGGGACAGTACCGGAATTTAGGGAATATGAGATGATGTTACAGATAGTTGGACATAGATAATCGGAGTAAAGTTTAAAAATAGATAGTGGAACAGGATCGGAGGGAGATATCGAAGAGGATGCATTTAGTAGTTTAGATATGAGAGATATATGTGGTGGACGAAAAAAACTTAAGAAAACAGATATAGGTGGGGTAACTATGATTGAAGGATAATTGGCAGTAAGGGTATGGTTATTGATCTTTGTTATGATGGAGTCAATCTTATTAGAAAATGTTTTGGAGAAAAGACAGCTTAATTGTAATGGAGAAATGTTAATTATAGATGGTAGTAATGCTGGTTTTGGGGGAGATAACAACTTATTAGCTAGTCTGAAAAGTCGTCGGTTATCAGAAGCAAGATCATTTATAACCTGAGTGTAATAGCTAGATTTGGCATAGGAAATTGCTAACTTGTAGATCTTACGTTGCTCAATGAATGAAGCTCTAGAAGATGAAGATCTCAAGGATATGTATGTTCTTTCAGATTTACGAAGTGATCGTTTCAAGGACATGAGGTGGGAAGTAAACCATGGGGTATCAGGATGTAGAGTTACTGATATAGTTTTTGAAGGCGCATGTTTATCGAGAAGATGGGATAGTATGGAATTTAATACAACTGGAGAATAACAGTAGTCACCTAAAGCAGAATGTAAGTCAGCTAAGAATATCATGGAATTAATTTTCTTAATGGGTCTGTATGTAATACGTGTTTTCTGATTAAGAGTGATAGTAAAGTTAGTTTTGAATGAGATAAGGAAGTGATCGGAAAGTAGATCAAGCCTAGAAATATTACTCACCACGAGTTCAGAATGGAGAGAACTGGAGAATACAAGATCAATAATATTGCCATTTATATGAGTTGGGAAATTGACATGTTGTGATAGGGATAATGAATGTGTTAAATTAGTGAACATAATATGTGGATTTGAGGTAGCATTAAAATGATAGTTGAAATCACCAAGTATAATAGGGTGGTATGTGGGTGAACTAATGAGATCAGTAGCAAGATCGTTAAACTCACTTAGAAAGGAAGCGAATTCTGGTTTTGGCGGTCTATAAATGACAGTAATGGATATAGATTTGTGTTTTTGGGTGAATGATATGGTTAAGCAGTCAGAGTAGGAGAAGTTATGGGATATGGATATACATGGTAAAGGTAGAGAAGTTTTTACGAGGAAGCCAACCCCACCACCACGACCTGATAATCGTGGCGATAAGATTAATGTATAACCAAAATTGTGAAATAGGGCAAATATGTCGGAATCATCTTGAGAGATCCATGTTTCCGTTAAAGCAATAATACTGAAATTGCACTTTTTAAGGAATGGTAATAAGAGTGAGGCATTGGAACGAAGAGAACGAATATTTATTAGGGCAATGTGTTCAGATAGTCATGCAGATTTAGTTAGAGAGGGTGTAGATATATGATTAGATTTTAGTGAATCAACAACTGGGACATTTGTGATGGTGGAATTATTTAAATCAATAGATGGAGTTGATATTACAGGAATATAAGGGGAGTTGGAATTTTCAGAAGGATTATTAGGTGTGGGGTCTGAATTAGTATTAATGGAGAGATTACTAAATGAGGGAACGGAAGATTTAAATTTAAGGTAGGAAGATTCCCAGTGAATAAGGAGAGTTGGAGGTATGGTAATAGGTGGAAGAGACCAGTCAATATAATTATATATAAGTCGTAATTCAAATGACTTTGTATATGTATTAAATATGGGTTTAGTATGTATAGGGGTTAGTTTTAATATATATGCATGATAAAGGATTTTACCTAATAAACGGGTTTTATAAGGTAGGGAATTTCGTATATATAGGTGTGAGAATCGGGGATTAAATTTAGTAGATCTAAATCTACTGAAAAACATGTCACAAAATGATTTACTAGAGAATTGGATGATTGCATTGTTATGTTTAAATTTGACTATAGAAATAGATATTTTAGGCAGTAGCATATGTATAAGGATTGATGAAATGAATTCAGTATTCATATCAGAGGTCTTTAAATGTTCAATGACAAGTGAATTGTTACGAATGATATTATTTAGTTGACGTTTACGAGGTATATGAAGAGTATAGGGTGTGGTAGAATTAGGAGGTACATGGTGGACGATAGGAGCTTTAATAGGGATAGGAGAGGAAGATGATATAATAGCAGATGCATACGATTTATGATAAGGGAAAGGTGATGGGATATTAGCGGTTATGAAGGATGGGGGGAAAGTTTTAAGTTCCATAAGTTTGGGAATTCTTAATTGGGCAGGTATAGGAGGTCGGATGGGGGGATTATTACGATGTATAGGAGTAGGGGTAACTAGAGGAGAGGAGAATGTAGTAGATGTATTTGATGAGTTGTTTAGGAGGCAAGAGGGACATGTAAATGTGAAATTAGGGGAAGAAAAAATGGCAAGGGCATATGATGGAGGGGGACTATTGATATGAGTCCAAGATTTGGATATAATTGATGCTGGGAAGAGGCATACATGGTGGTAGAATGATTTACACGAGCTACATGGTAGGTCAGAGCTAGAAGCAGGTTCATTGCAATAATGACATACAACTTCCATTATATATACACTTGCTAGCTAATAGATGAACTCGAGTAACGTAATATATATAGGTATTATATAATAATGTAGTAAGCAGTGAAATGAAGTCGACTCCACGTATATGATAGATTCTCCGGGATGGTGGAAACTCTTCGTGCGGGTAGATTCTACGGATATGCGACCGATTCTTCAGTACAGGACCATGGTTGCAACTGCAGTACCTCGAAAGATTAAGGACAATGAGGGCAGCGAATAGAACACGTGAGTAGTTACATAACCTCAGTGAAAAAGGGTAGTCCAGCTACCCGTG